>JAWPHD010003246.1:42500-224271 GCA_037043455.1 Cyrtodaria siliqua | reverse complement strand
TATCTGAATATAATGGGGGGTGGGGGGGGGGAGAAGAAGTGAAAGTAACACAACACCGTCAAACGTCAGCCTACCGTTCCTGGTACAGTTTGACGAATTGGCAGGCAGCTGGTGTTTTAACCTACTTACCAAAGTCATGCTTGAGACGACTTTGTGACAGGACACTTACGTCCCCTAGATATATCAAGTAGTTTGAGAGCAAGAGGCGAGGTGAGAAACCCCCAACTTTCTTGTCGGCAGGACCGAGGGAAAACGAAAACCCATTGTGATTTGAAGAGTTACATGAGTAATCACGACGCAATACGACACAGTTCATTAATCTCATTTGCGACAAGTGGGGAAAACAGACAGATATTGCACCAAACCTACAAGGCCGTGAAGCCTTCTTTGTCGGGGAAATAATGTCCCCGGCTTACCAATGCAGATGACATATCGGTCATCGCTTGATGAGTCATGAAGATCTGTGTTTTCAATCATCAGGAGGGAGCATACATCAGAATGAATCGTATCACTAGTCAATCCTCACCATCGGCCGAGGATTTCATCTTAGGGGGGCTTAAGATTTTGGGTCAATTTTCGGGGTCCGGTTTCTAGCCTCATAAGAACGGTTGCGTGTAGTGCATTGATAGGGTTAAATAAAAGTCCGGTTTTCAAATAAAAGGATTTAACAATGGTGTTAATGTAAACTACTCATTAGCCATTATGCGTCGAGCGAGCGAAAAAACGAAATTTATACTGAAAGGCGTGCCCCCCCATCCCTGTATCCGTTTAGTTTACCCCCCCCCCCCCTCCCCCCCCCCCCCCCCCCCCCCCCCCACCCCACACCACCCCACCCATATCCGCTAGTTAACGCTAGAAAACAATCCGTGGTGCGTTTTCCTGACAAAGACGTACTGATCCTGCTTTTCAAAATGTATTTCAAGAATACAACCACATGTCATATTTCGTACTGGTAGATGTTAAAGGGTCTGATATTTTGCTCTTTACATCACACTTCATTGCTTTTACATGCTGTGTATTCAACCAGTGGCTTTGTGCGTAGAGGCAAAGCAGTCCCATTGGAGATGATTAAAAAGCACAGAGCGTTTGTGTCAATCTGGATTGCTCGAACAGCAGCATGAATTTCGGATGAATCTTCAAAAAACAGAACGGAGAGCACGTAGAGGGATAGTGTGCTGCCTATTTGGCAAAACCACTTTACACGGATGTCAAATATGTTTTCGCGAAAATTCAAAGGCCACGACCTCGAGCTTTTTGCCGCCCGTATCAATTTTTCTATAATCATTCATTTAAAATGCACACTTCCAAGTGTTTTTGTGGCACCATACTGACCAACATTAACCAGAACCTACCAGACGCAGTTTGTGGCACCATACTGACTGACCAACATTAACCAGACATACCAGACGCAGTTTGTGGGCAACCATACTGACCAACATTAACCAGACCTACCAAACGTGTTTGTGTGGCAACCATACTGACCAACATTAACCAGACCTACCAGACGAAGAAATAAATTAGAGACGACTAAGTTATTTGAATGTTACTGTAAGGAAAGCCTCGGCTGCTTTCTGTTGGCATTTTGCATTTTGTGCAGTACGCTTTGTAAGTTGTTATGTGCATTTTCTTAGTTGTGATGTGAATTTCGTAAGTTGTTATGTGGCATTTTCGAAGTTGTCCTGTGCATTTTCTAAGTTGTTATGTGCATTTCGTAAGTTGTTATGTGCATTTAGTAAGTTGTCTTGTGCATTTTTCTAAGTTGTTATGTGCATTTTGCAAGTCGTCTTGGTCCATTTTCTAATTTGTTATGTGCATCTTCTAACGCTTGTGATTTTCGTAAGTTGTTATGTGCATTTTCTGTGCATTTCGTAAGTTGTTTATTGTGCATTTCGTAAGTTTGTTTTGGTGCATTTTCTAAGTTGTCTTGTGCATTTTTTCGTTAAGGTGTTTATGTGCATATTTTTAAGTTGTCTTGTGCATTTCTTAAGGTTGTTATGTGCATTTCATTAAGTTGTGAATGTGCATTGTTTAAGTTGTCCTGTGCATTGTTTAAGTTGTCATGTGCATATTCTAAGTTGTTATGTACATTTTCTAAGTTGTTATGTGCATTTTCTAAGTTGTCATGTGCTTTTCGTAAGTTGTTATGAGCATTTCGTTAGGTTGTTATGAGCATATTCTACGTTGTCTTGTGCATTTCGTAAGTTGTTATGTGCATTTGTTAGGTTGTTATGTGCATTTATTAAGTTGTTATGTGCATTTTCTAAGTTGTCTTTGTGCATTTCGTAAGTTGTTATGTGCATTTCGTAGGTTGTTATGTGCATATTCTAAGTTGTCTTATGCATTTTCTTAGTTGTCCTTGTGCATTTTTCTAAGTTGTTATGTGCATTTTCCTAGGTTGTTATATGCATATTCTAAGTTGTCTCTTGTGCATTTTCTAAGTTGTTATGTGCGTTTCATAGAGTTGTAATGTACATTTAGTAAGTTGTTATGTGCATTTCGTAGGTTGTTATGTGCATTTTCTAAGTTGTTATGTGCATTTCGTAGGTTGTTATGTGCATATTCTAAGTTGTCTTGTGCATTTTCCAAGTTTGTTATGTGCATTTCTAACGTTGTTATGTTGTTATGCGCATTTTTTAAGTTGTCCTTGTGCATATTCTAAATTGTTATGTGCATTTTCTAAGTTGTCATGGTGAATTTTCCAAGTTGTCATGTGCATTTCGTAAGTTGTTATGTGCATTTCGTAAGTTGTGCAAACTACAAGTCGACGTTAAGGAGACTTTTTATCGGAATAGGGTTGAAGAAACACCGGTAGAAATGGGCGGCTCCAGGAGCGAACGCTATGCTCTGCCTTCTTAAAAAAAATTGGGCTAGGTACATTATACAATAAATTTCTTAGAACAGAAAATTGATTTCAAAATGTGGTAAGGGATTGTCCTGACGTGGAGGTAAATATAAATCTTGGTCTGAAAACAATAGATCGGGTCACAGGTGGCAGTATCAGGAGGTATGGTAACAGGTGGCCATGGGTACGGAAGATAAGGGGTGGGGGGGCCGGAAGACGGTGGCGGGGCCGGAGAGACAAGGGGTGTGTGTGGGTCGGAAGAGACAAGAGGACGGGGGGTCGGGAGAAAAAGGAGGCGTGAGGTTTTTAAAATAACAAGTTTGTAAAAAAAAAATTGATGAAGAATTATCATAGTTTGAGAGTCGTTTTTGGTGGTAAAACAGTCTGTCTCTACCCTACTCAAAATCCTTAATTGACCATTATTTTGTCTGCCGCACACGTTCTGTCTCCCGCGATAGATACTATTATGGATTACGTCCCTTGTTTTATCAGTACTCTGAGAGAGAAGGGAGAAAAGGGGGCGGAGAAGGGAGATAAGGGAGGGAGAAGGGGAGAAATGGGGGAGGGAGGGAGGGAGAAGACGACCCCCACGTAGCCCCTACCCATCAGTTTTGGGAACTAACAAATAATAATAAATTGAAAAATATATTTAAATAAAAGGAATATTAACGTGCTATTTGTTGAAAACAAACATACTTAAGTTTTTCTGAAAAAAAAGTCCCCAGAGTACTTAAAATATGTTTGTTTTCAACACATAACACGTGCTGTCCAGACTCTATTGAACCTACACCTTTAGGAACGTCCTATTGGTTATAAGATGGAGGGGCTACAAACTTAGGACTACACACAAAGGACAAACAAATAACACGTTCTT
This sequence comes from Cyrtodaria siliqua, assembly GCA_037043455.1. NCBI lineage: Eukaryota > Metazoa > Mollusca > Bivalvia > Adapedonta > Hiatellidae > Cyrtodaria > Cyrtodaria siliqua. Next base: position 220,555 of record JAWPHD010003246.1, on the reverse strand, counting down.
TTTGTATCTATTTATTTTTCTTTTTTCTTTTTTTTTTCTTTTTTTTTTTTCAGACCAAGGTTTATTAACTCCACGTCCGACAATCCTTACACATTTTGAAATCCGTTTTATATTCTAAGAATTTATTGTATAATGTACCTAGCCAATTTTTTTAAGTATGCAGAGCATAGCGTCCCGCTCCCGGAGCCGCCATACTCTACCGGTGTTTCCTTCCTTATTCCGATAAAAAGCCTACTTGACGACGACTTGTAGTTTGCACAAGACAACTTAAGTTGTACATAACAACTTATGAAATGCACATGACAACTTAGAAAATGCACATAACAACCTACGAAATGCACATAACAACTTACTAAATGTACATAACAACTTATGAAACGCACATAACAACTTAGAATAGGCACATAGCAACTTACGAAATACACATAACAACTTAGAGAAAATGCACAAGACAACTTAGAAAATGCACATTAATAACTTGGAAAATGCACAAAGACAACTTAGAATATGCACATAACATCCTACGAAATACACATAACAACTTAGAAAATGCACAAGACAACTGAGAAAATGCACATAATAACTTGGAAAATGCACAAGACAACTTAGAATAGCACATAACATCCTACGAATGCACATAACAACTACGAAATGCACTAACAACTTAGAAATGCACATAACAACCTGCGAAATGCACATAACAACTTCGAGAAAATGCACGTAACAACTTGGAAATGCACATGACAACTTAGAAAATGCACAAGACAACTTAGAAAATGCACAATGACAACCTAGAAAATGCACGTAACAACTTACTAAATGCACATAACTACTTACTAAATGCACATAACAACTTAGAAAAATGCACATAACAACTTAGAAAATGCCCAGGACAACTTAGAAAGCGTACTGCACAAAATGCAAAAGGTCAACAGAAGGCAGCCGAGGCTTTCCATATGAGTGCACTTTTGGTGATATTGCGTCAACAATAGTTGGTTGACATCAAAGAGCCGGACACTGAGAAGAAGAAGCAATAATGAGCGGGGAAGATATGGAAGCCAACAAACTGATTGATATTTGAGTTTGAATAAAGTGATAACGATGTATATGGAGAATTATGAGCTCAAACTGATGTAATATATTATGAAAATGCATGCTATCTCATAGAGCTATTACATTTATATTTGTTAGTAAATGTAATTAAATTTTAATTCATTTTGTGAATATGTTGACATTGCTTAATGTGTTACATTTGATTAATATATGAATATATTAGCAGTTAAAATTGTGCATATAATTTGCTATTTTTCTTTGAATTTGGTAACGTAAAAAATACGGGAAGAGTCGTATAAATTATATGCAAACTTCATTTCATTTAATGTTCGAATAAGTATAAGATATATATCCATGTTTGTATTTGGTACTTAGATTTGGTATTTAAATAAAATGTTGTAAACTTAATTAGTAACTTACTTAACGTTTAATACACGAGGTAACAAATATTAGCATTTTTTTTTTTTTTTTGTTTTTTTTTGTTTTTTTCTATTATTATTTATTTTGTTTCTTCGATTTAGTTCAATACCGATTTAATAGCGTCATTTACTTTGAACGATTCAATTGATATTCAATTATCTTTACGTATTAATTTACCAGTGATGATTCATGTGTTGGAAGTTGATTTCAATGTATCAGTTATACTGATTTGGATATATACATATGTATATGTTACATGTATGTGTGAACAATTGTAATATTCACCAGTTTTACTCGTTTATATACTCATTTCACTACTAATTAATTGATTAAGCAGTGTTAACAAACATGTATTTTTAACCGTTTATTATAGCTCCATCTTTTTCTATTTTCTCAATGATTACATTTTGTCTGTTATGGTTTTCTGTTTTTCAATCATACAGCATTACCTATTGATTTTCCTTTGCATTGTTTGACAACACATTTGTTTGATCCGTATGTTGTAAGGAGAACCAACTGCATTTATTGCATTTGTATATGCCGACTGACATTCTTTTTCTTATGTATTTTCTTACTTACCTAATAGGTAATGATGTAACTTCTTGGAGAATGTCAATTCGGTATATTTAATAACAGATCTAGTTCTATTTCGAAATGTCTTATTTTTCAAACACTTTTGTCGTTAAATGATGATAATCCTTCTCATATTGTCAAATCTAAAGCAAAAAAGTTTGCAAACTATTGTAAAACATTATGTTCATTGTTACGGTGAAAAGTATTCTTACATTAATTTTGCACTAGTTATAGTTTTATTAGTTCTAATGTCAGGTGATATAGCTGAAAATCCAGGGACCTGGCGATAATACACACGAATCACAATAATTGTCTTTCCTTAATGCACTCGAATATTAGGAGCATTCGGACGAAATTTGATTATATTAAAGATAATTTCTTGGAATTTGATATTTTTGTGTTTTACTACCGAAACGCATCTTAACCAAGAAATTAATGACGATATTCTTTTACTCGACGGTTATTATAATCCTTTTCGTCTTGATAGGACTCCTTTTTCTAGTGGTTTATTGACGTACGTTTCCAACAAACTAGTTTGTAAACGTTTGAATGACCTAGAAACCCCGTTAATTGACGCTATTTGGATAGAAGTAAGGTCCAAAGGAATTAATATTATTTTGTGTAATGTTTAACCGTGCACCCAAACACAAACGTATCGTTTTGGATCTTTTAATATATCTATTGAAAAGGCCCTGGACATAAATAAGGACATTATTATTGTAGGCGATCTAAAACGAAGATCTACTTAATCCAAATTGTAAACATCTGAAGAATATTATGCTATTAAACAATTTATCCAACGTTATTTCCGAACCTACTAGGGTCACACACTCAAGTGCGACATTGATAGATCCAATTTCTGATATCAGACTCACTCAAGTCACTGAACGAGGAACATTTTGATGTACCTTCTGAATCAGTGATCATAAATGTACTTATATGTTTATTATCATTTATTGTTAAAGATGCACCTAACGTCAGACGTAAAGTATGGTTTTATAAACATGCAGACTTCGACAAACTGAATGACAAAATTGCAAATACTGACTGGAATTTTATAAATAACAATGATTGTATAAATCATATATGTTCAAAGTTCACTGACCAAATAGTAGTATATATGGACGAATGTATCCCGTTCAAAGATGTTATAATAAGACCAAATGACAAACCATGGTACAATTCTGAAATAAGATCACACTCAAGACAACGTGACAGACTAAAGACTAAAGCACTTAAAACAAACAAGACAGACAACTGGACAAAATACAAACACGCTAGAAATAAAGTAAATAATTTAAAAAAGTATGCAAAAGAACAATATTTTAGTAATATGGAGGATTTAATAGTTGACAGCAATAAGAATAATCCCAAACTTTACTGGAAATTATTAAAGCAATTAGTTAAATCAAATAAAAAATGTGAAATAATTCCTCCATTAAAAACAACATTAGACAACGGGGATGAAATATTCCATTTTAATGATACTGACAAAGCGAACTGCTTAAATGACTATTTTATTTCAATCTCTTCAATCAGTGAAGAACAGAACAGTACAAGGCTTCCTGTATTTACCCCTAAAACAAATAACACCATTGACAATATTTACATAACCGAATCTGAAATTGTTGATATTATAGCAAATCTAAATCCCAACAAATCTGTTGGCGAAGATAAAATAAGTCATAAAGTATTAATAAAAACTAAAGGCACAATTGCAAAACCTTTAGCTCTGTTATTCAATAAATCTATATCTGTATGCCAATTTCCTGATTTGTGGAAATCGGGTACTATCATGCCACTTTTTAAAAAGGGAAACTCTAATGAATCGTCTAACTATAGACCAATTGCACTCTTAAGTTGCGTTGGTAAGTTAATGGAAAGGGTTGTGTATAAACACATATACAATTTTTTCATTAGAAATAACCTTATATATAAACTACAATCTGGTTTTTTAAGAGGTCATTCAACTGTACACCAGTTAATCGATATCTACCATCAAGTTTGTCTAGGTATCGATTCGGGTCAATTCACATGCATGGTCTTTTGTGATGTTTCGAAAGCCTTTGATAGGGTCTGGATCAAAGGACTACTTTTTAAACTGAAACAGAGCGGTGTAAATGGTGACGTTTTGAAATGGATAGAAAGTTACTTAACTGGTCGTACACAAAGAGTTTTCTTAGGTTCAAGTATGTCCAGAAGTCAAGCAACAACAGCTGGGGTTCCTCAAGGTTCTGTGCTAGGCCCCCTATTCTTTTTGATTTTTATTAACGACATAGCAGAACATTTGTTAAGTATCACTCGTATATTTGCAGATGATACATCACTAGCATTCACCGCGTCAAACATATCTGATATTGAGGGTATTCTAAATCATGACTTATGTGTTATTTCTGACTGGTCAAAACAATGGTTAGTTGACTTTAATCCTAATAAAACTGAAGCTATTTTATTTACGCTTAAGAAAAATATACCGTTTCCCTCTCTAGTGTTTAACAATACTAATGTCACATTTGTAAGTCATCACAAGCACTTGGGTCTTACACTAAGTAGCGACGGAAAATGGCATGAACATGTTAATTGTGTAATAAACTCATCTTCTAAGGTTCTAGGAATGATGAGAAAAATTAAGTTTACAGTCAACAGAAAAGCGCTTAACCAAATATACATTTCATTCTTACGGCCAATTTTAGAATACGGCTCATCTGTTTGGGATAGTTGCACTAACTATGAAAAAGATAATCTCGAAAAAATACAACACGAAGCCGCTCGTATTGTTACTGGGTTAACCCGATCTGTTTCACTTCGAAATTTATATAAAGAAATAGGTTGGCTTTCTCTTGAAGAAAGGCGTAAATATCAAAAACTTATCGTTGCTTATAAAATAAAAAAAGAAATTACCCCTGAATATTTAAATAATCTTTTCCCTGAAATTGTAGGACTTTCTACACCTTATAACTTAAGAAACCGTAACGACTATAATATTTTTAATACAAGAACAGAACTTTTCAGAAATTCATTTGTTCCATCATGTATTAATTTGTGGAATAATCTTCCCGAACACATTCGTAATTCTGATACACTTACTTCATTCAAAAGTCAACTAACTAACCATTGTTTTAAACCATCTAAAATACCTTGTTTTTACACAACTGGCTCTCGGTTTTTATCTGTTTTACATTCTCGTCTGAGAAACAATTGTAGTAATCTTAACTATGACCTATTTTTAAACAAATTAAGACCATCTGCAAGATGTGAGAACTGTGACCACGAAAGAGAGGATGCCGAACATTATTTTATGCAATGTCCTTCCTATACAAATGAACGGCTTCTTCTCTTTCGTGTAACCCATCATCTCCATCCTTTAAGCATTAATACGTTGTTACAAGGGAAAGATAGTCATTCAGACGAAGAGAACATTTTTATTTTTAAGCACGTTCAAACTTTTATGAAGGATACGAAACGTTTTGATAGGAACTAGATCTATATGTATTTCTTTTGATTCCGGACAGGAGGGGGACCAGGGATCTGTGTTGTCAAACAATGAATTCAGATAAATAGCATGACTTATGCTTTGAACAAACTTATTGCCATCTTATCCATTATATGTATATTATTTGTTGTTGGGGAGGGCCGAATCTAACGTTGGTATAACTTGTGGCCCAACCCTTTTGCTGTATTATGTAAAAAGCAATAAAATATGTTTAAAGTAAATAGCACTGGCATAATTTCATGTCTGTTCAAACTTTGAATATTACCATCGATGACGTGTAGAGGAATGTTGTATTGACAACCTTAATAGTAAGTTAATTGTCCGATTTTTCTAGATTTCTGGTAACTCACGGAAAATTATTATTAATTATAAATTATTTTAAAATGCACACAATGTAACGGACAATACAAAAAACAATTATTATTTACATCATGGATACGTATGTCTATTATAACCTATGATGTTTGAAATATTTTTCATTAAAACACCTTTATTCAACAAGGTAACGTAAATTACGGTAACGTAGGCTTAATAACGCAGGTATCAATATGCTAAATACTTTATAAATACGTATAACAGGTGGTGAAATAATCGTTCCTCAACCGGGACTCGAACCAAGGGTCTCTGGTTTACCGTACCACCGCTCTAACCACTGAGCTATCGAGGACATACGGTTAGGAATCGATTATTCACCATTTACCTGTACCCGGTTACATACGTTTAGACAAAGAGATGTTGATTGTTTTATACAACGATGGTTTGTAGATTAGTAATCAAGTGGTGTACTTGAATTATATCATAATTGTAAATTGAGTTTTAATTATGAATCATACCTTGATATTTGACCATGTAATCAGATCATATCTAACAAAGTTCAGAATATCAGCACATTCGTTAAGAATACAGACCGGTAGATACTCTCTAGAATACCTAGAAATTAAAGATATTGCCAATGCTGTCACAGTATTGATTTGGAAGATGAATACCATTTTATTTTGATTTGTCCTTGTTACACAACAATCCGGACAATTTACCTAATATGTTTAAATTCTTAGAATTACTGCAGATATTGTTATAAAGTTAGCAAAATATATTACTACAGCTTTAGCTGTAAGGTAAGGAATACAATCTTGATTCTTTGTTTAGCTCTATTGTATTTTAATCCTTATGTATCAGTTATTTAACATTAATATTGCTAATAGCAAATGTACTTTTGTCTAAAATCACTTGACTTATTATGCATGAACATTTATGTATGTATATATAACAATGTACGTATGTACAAGTTAAATATTTGTTCTGTTCTGTTCGATCAAAGGTATAAACATTAAGTGAAACGAAATTTTGTATTTTAAAAAGCATAGATAATGTTTAAAATGAGTTGTTACAATCAATTATGTCTAAAGAAATGTTGCAATAAAACGTTAATAGTTTATTGCATGATTTGTTCTAATTTCTTTTAACATGCGGAAAATAGAATATGATTTAAAAACATACAATGTAACGGATATTTCGAGAATGAAACATTATTAACATCATGGGCTCGTATGTCTGTGATATATGTAAGGTTTGGAATAATTTTCGGATGTAACATCATTAATTAGGCCTTGAGCCAGGACCCAACATTTTCGATATTGTTACCAACTCAAGGGACAAATTCTACCATCACTTTTTGAAAAGAGCAATGTATATAGATTACATTTTTCCATGATAGCAATCTGGAACAGGTAGCTTATATAAAAAAAAATCGAACATTAATAGGTTATCATTGTAGCGCTTTCATATAAGTTTTTGATGTTCATGTTTGAATGTCATGCTTGTGTGAATAATTATTGATGTACTTTTTAAAGATGCACTTAAGTTTATAATTCATTGAGTTACATAAATCGTAAATAAGCTCTTTTTTAGCACAGAATTTAGTTTAAAATCTCTATTTTGCTTCAAACTAGAAGTCAATTTACCCCACCCCCTATTGACACATTTCTATGCATTTAGTTTAGTTAATATTTCTTACAATATATGTGTAAGCTTGTAAGAATCAGTAATTTACAACCTTTCTACATGATTTAAATAATATTATAATATGAATAAGGGATTGTTATGATATATTGATGAAATTAAGTACTAAGCAATGTTCATGGCAATGTTCATGGCATTGCACATATGTGTTCAGTAAGCCTGATAAAAGTTGAGACACATGCCAAACTGGAAGTATAAGCCTTCCTCAAAGTGACTGCAATATAAATAGTATTAACATGTTGTGATATATATATATATTGCACAGACAACACATAGTCCAAAGGATTCTAGATAAAGGAAATGTGCGGTTTAACGTGTGTTTTTTTTTTAACAAAAGTCTTTTTTAGGTGTATGCGTCATGGCAATACTTATTATGATTACACATTTGGATTATGTATTACACATAAATACATGAATTAAACATTGCATTTGCAACGCAAAATCTTAAAAGTTGTCTATTTTAATACATTTTAATTACAATTTTTGCATATTTTAAGGATTTTTACACCTGAATCACCCCACCCATATACAACACAATGAAGAATTCTGCATATGAAATGTAAAAATAGTATACATGTATATGCATTTGCACGAACCATTTCTGTGTTACTGAAAAAAGAATCGACGAAGATGAATTAATTTGAATTTGGGTTTTACGGCGCACCAACACAAACATGTTATATGGCGCCAACAAGAATGAACATTCGACCCGGCTCACACTTCATTAACATCTAGATAAACATTTGCAGAATATGCCTGGAACCTTCTTACCTGCAGAACTGCAGAGTTGCTGCAAATTCTCTAGTAAACACTCCATTTTTCGCTGGAGCCACGATAACTGCCGCCACTGAAGTAGCACCTGAAACAATACAGGTTTCATGATGAAAATAATGAACAAAAAGGACAAAATTAATATGAATTCGGGGAAATGTTACCCCTATGCCTGGATATGCAGTGGTCATATTCTTGCTCGGGAACCACACGGAGTCGAAGAAGAAATATGTTTAGGGTGATACCCAATTCACTGTACTAACTACTTACCATGGCAACTACTTGTTAGTATTGGTGCAGTTATTACAATATCACCTGCTTAGGATATGTATCTAAACATAGGTAGTAATGTTCTCCGTACTTTATTTAGAGCATGGAATTAACCTAGGATAGTAGTAAGCATCAACCCTTGTGTGTGTGTGTGTATGGTGGGGGGGGGGGGGGGTGGGGGGGGGGAGGGGGGGGGGGGGGGGGGGTGGGGGTGGGGGTTATATAGGAATTTAGGAATATGGCCACTAACGAATAGACACCTATGTTTCTTTAACATGATGGGAGAAAAACAAAACAAGCGATACACGGGATCGCCTGGTTTACGTCCCCATCCGACGGACGAGGGTAAAAGTGTCTTGCCAAAGAACACACCGACAAAATTCACTGGCTCCGGTGAGGCTTTAACCAGGGTCCTCTGAATTTAAAGTCCCCCGTGCTATCCACTGCATCAACAGGCTGTATGCGCTCAAGCAGGATGACTGCATTAAAATACATACAACTAAAATGTTAATCCGTCATAAAGGTTATATCCAAGAATCTGGGTTCACAACGCGAGTTAGCATCAAGTTCATGTATGTCGAGTTGCAATATGCCTGCAAGCCTTATATATACTCAGCTCATTGCTGTTTTGATAAACTTGGCAATTAATGCCTTGGGATACAACAGGACAATTAAGAATACTCAGTACATATTATCTGATTTAAATAATGTAACTTAATGTGACAATATAACATACAGATAAGATATAAAAATATTTTTAACGCTTCCAGATAAGAATCGGTACCCAGTGCATCGAGATAAATTACATTTAGTGATCACGGTTAGTTTACTGATGTTTACTCTAAAAGCTATATCCGACATACATGTCCTATTGCAGTTAAAGTATCTATCCCGCCAACAACAGCCACATTTTACAACATATGTACATCGTTTCTAAACCTACTGACCACGAGGTATATACATAACTTACATCGTTTGAGAATCAAAACTATATAGAAACAATATAAAAAACTTTAACCAGCCAGACAAAAAAATAAATAAATGGATAATTCATTTTACACATCAATTACGGTTATTACAAAAACCCATGAATAAACATTTACTTTTAAGCGACACATATGCATTATAATATGAGATGAACACCTGGATAGAGTTTTGATTAACTGTTTTTGTAGTTTAATTTTGGGTTATTTTAAAATTTGTCAAACAAACACCTAAAAATCAACAGTTAAAACGTAAAATGCCTTTTCTTTTCCTTTCTGTTTTTTTTTTGCAATTTGTCGAAAATGCAGTGGTCTACTTTGTGATTTTAGTTCGTGGATTTATTCAATATTCGACTTGTAAACATGGTTAAGTCTTCATAATGGAATACCTTATCAAAAGTCACATTCTCTATATATTTTAGTTCGCTTAAATCTTTTGAAGTGATTTTATGAAAAGTGTACAACTTCAAGCCATAAACAAGAGACCCACTCGCCTTGTCTCAAAGTGCTCTCATGTTTTAAGAAACAACAACAATTTCTTTATATAAATCTGTAAAACTGTGACCCCCGTAGTGGCCATATTTGACCCCATTGTCGCCATTTGAACAAACTAGGTAGAGGATCATAAGCTTATGGTACATGCGAACTATTATTTAGCTTCTGAAGTATCAGAAAAGCTGTTTGAATATGTTTTCCTATATAATTCAATGTTATAGTGTGACTCCCGGGACAGGGCCAAATTTGATTCCAGGATTGATTCAAGGGACACCATTTAAATTATTTGGTACAGGACAATAATCTTAAGCTACATGTAGCTTATTACACCTCTAGCTCTTGTAGTTTCAGAGAAGATGTTTATAGACGTTTCTACATAACGATATGTAAATATGTGATCCCCGGGACCGGGCGAAATTTGACCATAAGATCACCATTTGAACAAAATAAATTGGTAGAGATCGATACTCTTATGCTACATGCATCGTATTAGACCTGTAAAACTTTAACCCCATAACCGCCCCCCACACCCCACCCACCCCCGTGTGGTTGCTGGGATAGAATACAACCACTGCAAACACACCGTCACATGCAGAGGGGTAGGACCCCCACCCCATTCATATTCATTTTGTCCTTTTTTGTTTATGCTCATTAAAGGTCTTCATCATGACCCCTACATTGTTTCAGGTGCCATCTCGCTCACATCACTAAGAGCAGTGGCAGAAAAACAATAAACGTGGCTCCAGCGTAAATGGAGTGTCTACAATAAAATTTGCAGCAACTTTGCAGTTCAGGATGAGAAGGTCCAATGCCCATTCTCCATATTTTATCTCGATGTACATGGAGGATGAGCCTGGCATGTTCATGCCTGTTAGGCGCCATATAACCTTTCATGTGTTGTTGCGCCTTAAAACCCAATTCAATTCAATAACTCCAGAACCGGGCCATAGTTGGACACAGTCACGATTTAAACAAAAGTGGTAGAGAACCATAAGCTTGTACAATGTGCAAAATAGTAATCCTCCGGGTATTGCCTTTTTTAAAGAAGAGATTTTAAAGATGTTCATATATGACTATGTAAATATATGACCACTGGGGCGGAGCCAGATATGACCCCAGGGTCAACATTTTAACAAACTTGCTAGTGGACCATAAGCTTATGCTTCATGCATAATATGGGACCTCTAGCTCTTACAGTTTTAGAGAAAATTATTTATTTTTTAAAGATTTCCTATATAACTGTATGAAAAAATGTTACCCCCGGGGATGGGCCATATTTGACCCTGGGGTCACCATTTTAAAATACTTGGTAGAAGACAGTACATGTATAATACATGCAAAATATTAGACCTGTAGCTCTTCTAGTTTCATCGAAAACGATTTTTTAAAGAAACAAGAGTTTTGCTTAAAAGGGGGAGATAACTCTAATAACAGGAATCAGCTACCCTGTTCACACTGCTATCATGGATTTTTTGTTTGTCTACAAGGTACTCAATAACATGGTACTAGTAAGAATTTGTCCCTTGAGATGGTAACAAAAAAGTGTATGGCTCACGGTCTATAATGTCTTAATTACTGTAACGTAGGCTGAGTAACGCATGTATCCAAGGTATAACACGTAAGTATGTGATACTGTGTATGGCGGGCATATATGACTGTAGGATTGCACTTCGTCAGTCAGTTATGCTACGTTTCGTTTTCGATCAGTAATTTTATTTTCCCTTGAGGGATTTTAACGAAAGCACCATCCATGTCCATACGTTACCCGTTGATGTGGTGGAAGTAATAACATTTTGTGGTGGAATAACGCCTCAGTGGGGTGTAAATTTACACCGAAGGTAAGAAAATGATTATTTGGTTGTTCTTATTATATATTCCAGAAGTGTGTTAAAAGCGCAAGATGTGGTCCATACATTTTCGAACACTCGCCTGAACCTTCTTTTGTGCAAACATTTGTCGTTTTTTTCTCTACCCAAACAGAATAAAGTGCACAGAAAAATGCAAACGTTAACAGGTCAATTGAATTAAATCGCGCTGTACATTATTATGTGAAGTAAATGACACTCTCCTACGCAATGTTTTCAAGATTGTGTGGTATATTTGCAATCCAGAATCTATTTGTAGACATATGTTGGTGATCTTTTTTGTAACGCTATTGATGTGGTGGAGGTTCTATAAAACGAAGTAACGCGATACGTTTCGGCATGTGTTAGCTTACCGGTATAATGATTCAGTAGGATATACTGGAAATGCTCTGGTCCTTGTTAACGTTCATACAAATGTAGATAGAGATGTCATAGACACGGACATGCCTACTGTTAGTGAATGTGTTGTTTTTTTCATCAGCGACGGCGACGAAGGCATCAATGTTAAGTGCATGTGTTTATATGTTTCTGTAAGAATATGCAGTAGAACAACCGAGCTTGGCTCATATTTGTATAATGGGTAAAAAAGTAGCCTGGTGGCCGTTGGGACTGTGGCCCACCCTGACACGACATATGAAAGGCGGATCCCATACCTCTCCTTTCACCACCTGGACATTCCCTCAGTTGAATCGAGTACTCATTTACTGATGTATGATTGAAAGTTTTTCAGTCACTTTCTCCCACCGAAGCTCGAATACGCGATCTTAAACTTCAGGGCAGGGCAGAGCAGGGCAGGGCAGGGCAGGCAGGCAGGCAGGCAGACAGACAGACAGACAGGCAGGCAGGCAGGCAGGAAGGCTGGCATGTAAGTTGGTTGGAATTTAATTTCAATGTTCAATAGGCCAAAATGCATGTGAGGAAACAAATACAAAGTAATACATTCCAAAGGGTGCCGTCAACAGTACACACATACAATCCATATTATTACATTTTACAATAATTTACAATTCAATTAAACAATAATTTAACGTGTGTAGTCATCTTTTATTCATGATGATAACTGGATAACTGGAAATAGGTTAGTACATGTATACGTAACCCTAATTCGTGGCTCGATTATCAGTTGATAACAAATGCTGGTAAACCATTAAATGATAACATACAGCAGAGTTCAAAACAGTGTTGACATTTTACAAACGATCTACATAAAATTATCTCTTTAGCTGATCAATTTTCAGAAAAGTTATTGAATAGAGACTGACTTGGCATAGCACGTACATGAATCCGACAATTTCTATCATACGTACTAACATTTGAAATGAAAAAACGTTGGTCGTTCACGTGTTGGACTAATCTATCACGCGTGCATTCCGATCATGTACTTTATGTCACTTATCACTGAGAAACAGAGCTAAATGCTTAAACGTAATGTTGATACTTTCTTCGACGTCGCCGATGAAAAACATCAGCACATATATGGCTATTTTTTCCTTCGAAAAGATGAGATTGTAAAGATATCAAACAAACTTGAAACATAACTTGAAACATTGCATAGAGGAGTGTCATTTACTTTACAGAATAATGTACAACGCGATTTAAAGGGACACACGGCAATCTTGATTTTTTGAAAACTCACGGCGTCCCGTTAGTTTTTCTCGTAACTTGCATCCTTTCAATCATTAATATTAATTGTTATAATAGTTCAAAGCAAATTGTTTTTACATATTATTGACTTTTGATAATATTGCACCAATAATATATTTAAAAAATGTGTAGAATAATGAAGGAAATGGAATTATCATTTTTTTATTTAATTATATGCAAGCAGTTTTAAAGTCAAAATGATACAGGATTAATAAATCGATGTACTACTTGTAATGCCAGATATAAAACTCAAGATTGCCATGTGTCCCTTTAAGGCATTTGACTGGTTAATTTTTGCATTTTTCTGTGCGCTTTATTCTGTTTGGGTAGACAAAAATCATAATTTCCTCTAATGTCTGAAAAAAGACAAACGTTGACACAATACAACGTTTAGGCGAGTTTAGAAAATGTATGGACCATATATTGCGCTATGTTACACTTCTGGTATATATCAATAAGAACAAGCAAATTATCATTTATTTACCTTCGGTGTAAACTTACACCCCACTCAGGCGTTATTCCACCACAAGAAGTTGTTACTTCCACCTCATCAACGGGTAACGTATGTACATGGTGGAAAGGTAAGATGCAGCTTATAGAAAGAAAGCTCGGGATTGTTATTCGGCTTATTTGGTATAAGGTGAAGGTCACTGTTCCTATATATAGACAATTAGTTTCCCTTCAATAATTTTCCCTTTATGATTTTCATGAAACTTCACCACATGGTGTGGCTTATGAAAAGTAAGTTTGGGACTGTTATTTAGATCATTTGGTCAAAGGTCAAGGACACTGTTATTATAAATAGAAAACTGGTTTCCAGTCAAAAACTTTAGTTTCCCTTGAGGGATTTTAAATAAACTTCACAACAAGGAGTGCGGCTCATGGAACGCAATCTCGGGATTTGTATCCAGGTCATTTGGTCCAAGGTCTAGTGCAGTGTTACTTTAAATAGAACATTCGTTTCAGCTCAGTAACTAGTTTCCTTTGAGGGATTTTAACAAAGCTATACATACCGCAAGGCTTCGACTCATGGAAAAGAAGTCCGTGATTGTTATTCGGTCGTTTGGTCAAATTTCAAGGTCACTGTTAATATATACAGAAAAATGTTTTCCCCTCAGTTACTTCAGATTTTAACAAAACATAACCACAAGTTGCGGCACATGGAAAGGAAGTCTGAGACTGTTATTTTATGTCAATTTTTCAAAGGTCAAGGTCATTGTTCATATAAATAGAAAAGTTGTTTTTGCTCAATACATTTCGCTTGAGGGATTTTTTGTATTATATGGCAGGTGTTTTAAGTGCAATGAGTGGGTTATGTATGTGCAATGTTTTAGATTTTTAGGTGGTTAAACCGATACGATCTCATAATTCTCCGAATTTCCTTGTTAAACATGGTTTGCAATTACTCCATTTTGTAGAAAAACGTATCGTAGCTCCGTAGAATCAAGATTTACCATGAGTCCCTATAGATCACTATGTACCATGAGTCCCTATAAATCAGTTATTTCCAAGTTCAGCCTTTAACATTTTAATGAGATGTTAACACGTTTCGAGATGGTTGATGAGATATATATATCTTCACCTCTGGGAATCCTGTAATTACGAATTGTGGCGTTGCTGATAAATGTGTGTATGAATTAATGATATAATACATTACCGACTGATCTCTACCACAAGTCTTAAAGAATTGAGTCTTTTGATTCTATTATCATTCAAATGTATAATCCCACTACATGACATATGATGAAGAATAGTTTACATTTTACAATATCCTTTCTATTAAGGCTATCCTTATATTCTCCGTAAATGCCAACCTGTATCTATTTTGAATTGTTTAACATCAAACTGCAATAGAAAGTATAACAATGATATATTTTTATTTTCAGTGTTTTATTGTGCAGTATGTGCATAAACAACTGCATTAAAACATCCAATTAAAGAATAAATAAATAACAAGATAAAGAGCAAAGTAAATTGGTGAAACAACATAAAATGTGCTGATAAAACACTTATATCATTAATCAAAGTCCATTTAAAGATGTTTGTTTGTATGGTGTTTTACGTCATTTTCAACACATGTAAGGTTATATAATTATATGACGGTCGATTTTTATGTGGTGGACGATGACCACCCACTTTTCCTGGCTAGAACCAGTACTATACACCTCCCGCCATCCGTAAGAATCGACAGTTCCTCACTTACAAGTCGATTCGAACCCGCAGCGGTGAGAGGCGAATGTTTACAACGCAACGTCGTTAACCGTTCGGCCACGGAGGCGCACTTACAGATAAAACTTCTTAAGATTGGTAGGAACTAGTATACAAAAATCACATAAATGTTTGACCCATTTATTGGACACTTGCGTCAAACATGTAAGTGATTTTTATATAATTTTCTATTTGTTATTATATGCAGATGATATAATTCTTTTTGCAAAATCGGATTTACAAAAAGCATTAAACGTATTAGCTGTATATTGTGAGAGATGGACATTTGGGTATTGTCTTTACGTCTGGTGGGTCATTCAATGAAACTGATAAAAATGTTATCTGGTCAGTCATTAAAGGTAATATTTTAACATCTTAATCAACACGCTTGATTTATTTGACAAGCTTGTTACACCGTATTAAATTATTCTTCAGAAGTGTGGGGTTTCCATAAAGGCCGACAAGTAGAAAGGACAAATTTGAGTTTTCGCAAACGACTATTAGTGGTAAAAGTGTCTACACAAAATAACTTTATATACGGAGATTGGATTATAAAACTAGGAGATTATACTTAATTATAAAATACTGGCTAAAAATATGTACATCTGATGAAACTAAATATATAAAAAGGGTATATGATATGCTTAAAGAAGATTGTGAAAGGCAAATAAATAAAATCAATTGGGTAGCACAGGTCAAAATATTACTATCAACATCAGGTTTCAGTGACGTATGGCTTGCACTATGGCAATGTAACAACATTTCTAAATGCATTTAAACAAAGACTCAAAGATAATTTTATTCAAAATTGGAACACAGAACTAAACAATTCATCAAGAGCTTTCTGCTATAGATATATAGCTACTTTCGATTTTAATCAATAGCTTGATGTTTTAAATATCAACAAATTTCGAACGGCCCTTATAAGACTAAGACTCCCCTCACACAGGCTAGAAGTAGAGAATGGGCGACGGAAAAAAACGGAAAGGGTCCCATACGACGATAGAAAGTGTAAACAATGTCATTTGTTAGAAGACGAATATCACTTTGTAATAGAATGTACAAACTACAATGAATTAAGAAAGACGTATATAAATAAAACTTTTGGAAAAATTCTAATTTCATGAAATTTAAACAATTAATGAAGCATGAAAATAAAAATGAAACACAAAATTTAGGAATATACGTATATAAGGCTTTTGAACTAAGGAAACGATTGAACAATATTCAATCCGTTAATTAATTAGTAAGACTACCGAAAACACTACCCTTGTAACCAAAGCAATGCAAACTTAGTATTACAGTATACAATGGCAAACCAAAGATCTCTCCCAAGAATTCTCAAGTCACATGCATACTATTTATCATAAAGAGTTCATGCTTAAGTCAGAATACGCACGTATGTGACCTTAAACAATTATTGTTTAAAATTAGCTTACGTCCTATTGAAAACTGTCTTTGAATTATAGTTAATCTGTAAAAATAAGTGCATTATGGTTTTGTTAACTATATACATGTACTATGACATATATGTCTGCAAAAACTACTAACACATGTACTGCTGCCATCTAACCATATTGAAATCAATAATTGTATTATTTGTAAACATGTTCATGGGCCATATTTGGCTTACAATAAAATAACAAAAATAAATATATATATATAATAACATAAAATGAAACATGGATAATCCTTAATTACCTCCCTTTTAATTGAAAGTCGTTTGAAATTCATATAACTGGTATTCAGCATCAAAATTATTTTACAAACTTATTTATATTGGTATTGCTAGTAAAATAGCTCTAGTTGGCAGGTTTTAGAATTAGGAATTAGAGGTGCATGTTTCAGCCAATGTTTTATGATAGAGCTGATAGTGCTGCTAAGGCAGCATTATATATACATATATATAATACCAAATTACCTTTCACTGATTTTAAATGTCATAATAACCAATATACTCAGTACATTTAGATATTGTATTTATTTTCTTTCTTTTTTTTTTAATAATATTTGCGGCTCAAGTGCCAGTGAACACAACCTGACCAAAACTGTTCAAGAAAAATAGAAAATATGAATATATGAATATTAAGTATATAAAACAACACGTATTAATATATGAATATCCATAAAACTCCCTACCTGAAAAATATGTATCGCCAGTTATATGCCTACAATAGTGAATGTCAAAGAGATGGGGCGAATTTTTACCACAATTGCCGGATATGGAAACTTATCTCCTCCCACCTCTAGTCTGGTTCTCTGAACCACTATTCTCACTTCGTCTGGAGCCAGTAGAGATGGGCGGAGCTATTTCATATACGAAAATCTTGTTTTCTGGCGATTCAAGGAAATGGACAAAAATAGGTAACGACAAGATCGTCATGATATCCTTTCTTTCGTGAGTATTTGGTAATACAGGTTTATTTATTTGAAATACGGTGGTTGATTAAGCAGGCATTGCGTTATGTTTTCAGGAAGCTCACTGAAAAATTCGACCGGAGTCGTGCCGCATATTCTACCTACCTTATCAACAGGCCGACTCATAGAATAGAATATTAAACCATAATGTAAACCTCACTCACTCACTCACTCACTCACTCACTCACTCACTCACTCACTCACTCACTCACTCACTCACTCACTCACTCACTCACTCACTCACTCACTCACTCACTCACTCACTCACTCACTCACTCACTCACTCACTCACTCACTCACTCACTCACTCACTCACTCACTCACTCACTCACTCACTCACTCACTCACTCACTCACTCACTCACTCACTCACTCACTCACTCACTCACTCACTCACTCACTCACTCACTCACTCACTCACTCACTCACTCACTCACTCACTCACTCACTCACTCACTCACTCTCACTCACTCACTCTCACTCACTCACTCACGCTCGCTCGCTCGCTCGCTCGCTCGCTCGCTCACTCACTCACTCATTTATCCATTCATCCGCCGGTCCGTCCGTCCGTACGTTCGTCCGTCCATCCATCCTTTCATTCGTTTGTTCGTTCAATAATCTGTATTTACACAAAACACATCCCAAGTGGTTCTCCACTCGCACTTTCTACCAGAATAATCCGACCGACAACCAGGATACGAGACGTGCATCATCATGAATGCATATCCCTCCGCCACCCAGGCACAAACGCACGCGTTATATCCCATGTTGTATGCTGCTTCCACGTCTGCACGCGTCGCGATTGTCGTGTTCATCGACAGACAGGCGTCTTTGGCCTGATCGAACGTTAAAGCATATGTGTTTCCATTATCACCGCGACTATGATAAATTGGTAGCACTTTTTGTACTATTTCCCAACCTAGCGCTTTGACATAACTTGTTTGTCGACCGTCTAACAATCCAACATAGTTGTCGCCAAGCACACACGTATTATTTTTCTCAAAGTAGTTGACAGCGACGCAGTAAGACGTTTCACGGTTACACTTCTGTATGCATTCGAATTTGGAAATAGGGGATATTACATGATCGGGAACAGGTTTAGCGTTGTTAATGTAAGCACCCTGTATAAGAAACGCGTCAAGCAGCTGAACTCGAAATTCCGGCTTGCATGTTAGATTTAAAGGACTCCAGAGCCCATTTTCTTGACATATTGTGGTCGACACTCCCTCGTTGGTTTCAAAGCCCTCTAAGCATCGCAATTTTACTTTTGCGCCGATATGTCGCTCGTCTCCAAGTCGATCAATGTGCGGGTCTTGGATCAGAGGATCACACTCGCTGCGCACGCATCTTGGCTCCGCCCCGGATGTATCACACCTGTGTGACGGTTGACACGTGGTATCTCCACATTGATGGACGCTCTGTAAAAGTAAAATAATGAATGATGTTTTTAAATAAGGTAGCGACGTGGTGTAATGGGATCGCGCGTTCAATCCCAGCCAGGACCGAATTTGGGTTAATTATCGAAATATTTCAAAAGTATTTCCTACCTTACCAGTCCTTCGGATGAGACTTTAAAACCGAGGTCTGCTCGCTAAAATGCTTAGTGCAATACAGCGAGGATAAATAAACGCTTATACGCACACGTATGTTTTAAGTACATTGTATTGTTATATACGTGTTTTTTAATATTATATAAACACATTCGTGAATGACACCTTATCGGAGCCCCTTCCCCCATATATTCGTGAGTTTGAAAAAGAAGTTTTATTTATTGTTTGTAAGAAATGTGAGTCCCTCAATCATACTGTCGTCATCTCGAATGTTTGCTATATTTTTTTACCATTTTTACTAGTATCGATCGAGTGCGAGAATGTCCCACAACATTTACAGTTTCTGCTGATCACGTGACATCCATTAGCGCATTATGTTGTATTGCGTAAATATAAATGGCCCTCTTAGCTCTGTGGTATCGCTCTTGCCTATTGCGCTCTCACTATAATTACCCGTAAGTCTAATTTTAGTTGGTGCTGCGAGTTCAAACTCTCGAAGGGTAATTCTCTTTTTTTTTGTACAGCTATTGAATTCCGTCAAACAATCTTGTCTTTATTTAGTAAATATTCAATATGGTAAGTGTTTAATGTTTGTCAACGTAATTATTTCGTGTTTTATAAGCTAAAAGTTACGGACATTGTCCCTTTAAGAACTCGTTAAGAAATATTTTCTTTTAATCGACTCATATACATTATTATGTTACATGAACACCTAGATAGAGTTTTGACAAACGGGTTTGTAGTGTAATTTTGCAGTTATTTGGCGGGTTCGTTTCTTAAAATCAACCAACTCGATGAGACCATATTCTATTTATTACTTACCTCTGACCACCATTCTGCTTTGCTGTAAATAAATCCTTCAGCCTCGAATGTACCGTCTGTTCCGGTCGTAGCTCTGGGCTCGTGCAGACGACAATAGTTGGCCGACGGTCTGTAAGTCACGCTATTGCACGAGCCTCGAGACTTACATTCTTTCTTACAATCCTTCCACGAAATGCTGGTGAACATTCGAAGAATTTTAGCATCTGTAGACAGTCCAAACTTGATAACCGCTGATCCGCACGTAATATCGAAGATTCCGCAGACGACCACAGTGTTGATGAAGAAACGCATATTTATTTAATGTTAATTTGTTATTCTTGGCAGACGCTTTCACTTTTTTATATACAAAACGGTAATTTAAAAAATAAATATATAGGTGAAATGTGAAATAAATTCGTCGTTTGGTGTAATTCAAATTTTAATTCCAGTGTACAGTACAGTAGTAATACTAAGCAGATTATCAATGTCCTCTGACAGACGACCGCGTCTCTAAGGATAATAATAATATATTCAGTTGCAAAAGAAAGGGTACACTTTTGAAATTTTTACTTTACACCCCTATCCCTTTTATCAAGCGACAGTCCTTTATTGATTCAACCTATTGAAAAACAAATGACAACATGATATTGGTATCAGAATGATAAACATTTTGGTACCAAACATGACATATTAATTTGCAATTTATACAATTAATTCCGAAACAAACTCGGTACACACTTTCTTTCGCAACTGAGCTGTGTACATTATTTTTTGCAACTGAGTATAATAACTCGTCCCGTAGTCATAATAAGATGTATCAATAATTCAGATGTTTTTGTATTCAATTACTTGGGCATTCATCACGATATATTGTATATAGAGGATCTTACATGAGTTCTCATTCATTATTGAATTTATTAAACGAGATGGCAAAATGAGATAATATGAAAGTCGGTGAGAAATGGAGAAAATGTATGACACAAAATGATATGTGACAAAATAGACTTTATATGTTGCTATTTATTGCCGTGTGTATATATATGTATTGTGTTGTACCTGTGTACTCATGGACCTAAAGGTCTTTTGTATTTTTAATAAATAAAAGATGTTGTTAACACTCAACTTATATGTTCTAGAGACATGGTCGTTATAGTCCAGCATGACATTGCCATGCAGAAACCTTTCAACATAACCCGGCGACTATACCTCAGTGTAGTGGTTATACGATACTTAAGTAACACAATCGACGCTGAAAAGACTCAGCTTAGCACTCTTTCCGAACTTTAACGAAATCAGTAATCATAATGTATCGCCAATATATAGTTCCGAATTTTACCCTTAGCTCCACCCACTTCAGTTGCATATTAAAAAGTTCATGTTTCTATATCAATTTCAGCAACTATACTAAATTTGAGGAAAACAACTGCATGTCTAATTTTGAACTCATAAATAGGCAACGTTGCTATATGTTTTATATAAACAAGAAGGCCAAATGGCCCTACATGCTCAACTGATGATCTTCGTAAGGATGAAATACTGGTCAAAAAAGTTTAAATTTCATAACATTAAGTAGTCGATGGCGCGCCAACGCAAAGTTTCATGCCCGCCTTAAAGTGTTCAAGCCCTGTAAATGTATGTATGGTAAAATGGTTGGATTATCAAATATTTCCAAGTTTTTACCCATTGACTATGTCCCCAGGAATGGGGGGGGGATTGACCCAGGGCCAATGCTGGTTGGATGATTGTATCCGTCTCTTTATGCCCAGTAAGTGTATATAATTATGGTTGTATCTCAACAATTTCCAACTTACAGCTTAGAGGTTATGTTCCCAGGGGTGGGACAGACCCCAGGACCAATGCTGACTGGATGGTTGTATCCGTCTGTTCATACCCAGTAAGTGTATATTTGGTAACATTGTCGGGGATCTTTATGGTTTCCAAGTTATGACCCATGATCTATTTCTCAAGGCTGCGACTCATGGAAAAGGAGTCCGAGACTGTTATTCGGGTCGTTTGGCCAAAGTTTAAGGTCACTGTTAATATATATAGAAAATTGGTTTTCGCTCATTTACTTCAGTTTCCCTTCTGGGGATTTTAATAACAAAACCTTTCCACAAGTTGCGACTCATGGAAAGGAAGCCCGTGATTGTTATTGTTCGTCATTTTGTCAAAGGTCAAGGTCACTGCTGCTATAAATAGAAAATTGGTTTTCGCTCAGAAACTTTACTTTCACTCGAAGGATATTTTTTTTTTTTATATTTGGCATGTGTTTTAAATGCTGTGATGGGGTTATGCATGTGCTATGTTTTAGATGTTCTATGTTATTAAACCGATAGCGGACTCATAATTCTCCTCCTTGTTAAACATGATTTGCAATTACTCTACATTTTGTAGAAAAACTTATCGTAGCTCCGTAAACTCAAGATTTACCATGAGTTCCTATAGATCAAGATCAGTTATTTCCATATTCAGACTTTAAACTTTTTAATGAGATGTTAACACGTTTTGAGATGTTTGTTGATATATATAGATATATACATACGCTTTTGATGTTTTGGCTAAAGATTTTGGTAAGATTTTTTCCCTCATTTCTCAAAAAGGAATTGTCGGAAAGCTTTGAAACCTGGCACACATGTTCATTAATATTATACAATGTTAAATGACTAGAACCATAACTCTGTCATGTATATTTCCTGAATTTACCACACACCCACCCACCCCACCCCACCCCACCCCACCCCACCCCACCCCACACCACCCCACCCCACACCACACCACAACACACCACCACACCCAACACCACACCTAGTATCACTTCAATTATTCCAATGTATAATCACTACATGACATATGATGAAGAATAGTTTACATTTTACACTATCCTTTCTATTTAGTCTATCCTTATATTCTCCGTAAATGCCAACATGTATCTATTTTGAATTGTTTAACATCAAACTGTAATAGAAAGTATAACAATGATATATTTTTATTTTCAGTGTTTTATTGTGCATTATGTGCATAAACAATTGCATTAAAACATCCATTTAAAGAATAAATAAATAACAAGATAAAGATCAAAGTAAAATGGTGAAACAACAAATTGGTGAAACAACATGAAATGTGCTGATACAACATGAAATGTGCTGATACAACACATATCATTAATCAACGTCCTCTTAAAGATGTTTGTTTGTTTGGTGTTTTACGTCATTTTCAACACATGTAAGGTTATATATGACGGTCGATTTTTTGCGGTGGACGCAGACCACAAACTTTTCCTGGCTAGAACCAGTACTGTACGCCTCTCGCCATCCGTAAGAATCGACACTTCCTCACTTACAAGTCGAGCTCCCAGTGCGATTCGAACCCGCAGCGGTGAGAGGCGAAGGTTTACAACGCAACGTCGTTAACCATTAGGTCACAGATGCGCATGATATAACTTCTTAAGATTGGTAGGAAATAGTATACAAAAATCACATAAATGTTTGACCCATTTATTGCAAGTAGAACACTTGGGTCAAACATGTATGTGATTTTTATATAATTTTCTATTTGTTATTATATGCAGATGATATAATTCTATTTGCAAAATCGGAAAATGATTTACAAAAAGCATTAAACGTATTAGCTGTATATTGTGAGAGATGGAAATTGATTGTTAATTGTAAAAAAAACTAAAGTAATGGTGTTTAAAAAAGGAGGAAGATTACGAAATGATTTAAAATTTTATTATAAGGAAAACGAGCTAGAAATTGTTAGTAAATTCAAGTACTTGGGTATTGTCTTTACGTCTGGTGGGTCATTCAATGAAACTGATAAAATGCTATCTGGTCAGTCATTAAAGGCAATATGTTAACATCTTAATCAACACGCTTGATTTTTTGACAAGCTTGTTACACCGTATTAAATTATTCTTCAGAAGTGTGGGGTTTCCATAAAGGCCGACAAATAGAAAGGACAAATTTGAGTTTTTGCAAACGACTATAAGGGGTAAAAGTGTCTACACAAAATAACTTTATATACGGAGAAACGGGGAGATTGGATTATAAAACTAGGAGATTATACTTAATTAGTATACCTCACATAAGACGCCCATGCTAAATCCCCATAGACAACAATGTGTAATTTCTTGTTATCTCACGCGAGGATGATAGTAGAGTGTGATAGTAAATCGCAGGGTGATAGTAAAAAAATTATCACATGCGCAGCTTTGATGCGCGCTGTTTCGGTGACGTCATCGGCTCAGTATGGTTAAATTGCTATTTTTAACTCATCATAACTTCAAAAGTACTTTACCGATTTCAATAAACTACCACTCATTTTCTTAGTTACGTTATTTCCAATCCACCAATATAACATTCATAGCAACATTTAGAAGAAAAAAATGTTGTTGTTTTTCAAAAAAGAAATCTGGCAAAGTGAAATCGGTATTGAAAATGAATCTTGTTTTTGCCTGAGGGGATTTCGGTATGATATAATAAATATCACATTCATGAGAGGGTGATAGTAAGAATGTTCACCCTTCGGATATTGATTATCATCCTCGGCTTCGCCTCGGGCGATAATCATATCCTCAAAGTGAACAGTCTTACTATCACCCTCTCATGAATGTGATATTTATATATTATAAAATACTGGCTAAAAATATGTACATCTGATGAAACATAATATATAAAAAGGGTATATGATATGCTTAAAGAAGATTGTGAAAAGCAAATAAATATGGGTATCACAGGTCAAAATATTACTATCAACATCGGGTTTCCATGATGTATGGCTTGCACAAGGGGCAGGCAATGTAACAACATTTCTAAATGCATTTAAGCAAAGACTCAAAGATAATTTTATTCAAAATTGGAACACAGAATTAAATAATTTATCAAGAGCTTTATGCTATAGATTTATAGCTACTTTCGATTTTAATCAATATCTTGATGATTTAAATATCAACAAATTTCGAACGGCCCTTACACGACTAAGACTCTCCTCACATAGGCTAGAAGTTGAGACAGGGCGATGGAAAAAACCGGAAAGGGTCCCATACGACGATAGAAAGTGTAAACAATGGCATTTGTTAGAAGACGAATATCACTTTGTAATAGAATGTACAAACTACAATGAATTAAGAAAGACGTATATAAAACAATACTTTTTGGAAAAATCCTAATTTCATGAAATTTAAACAATTAATGAAGCAAGAAAATAAAAATGAAACACAAAATTTCGGAATATACGTATATAAGGCTTTTGAACTAAGGAAACGATTGAACAATATTCAATCCGTTATTTAATTAGTAAGACTACCGAAAACACTACCCTTGTAACCAAAGCAATGCAAACTTAGTATTACAGTATACAATGGCAAACCAAAGATCTCTCCCAAGAATTCTCAAGAATTCTCAAGTCACATGCATACTATTTATCATAAAGAGTTCATGCTTAAGTCAGAATACGCACGTATGTGAACTTAAACAATTATTGTTTAAAATTAGCTTACGTCCTATTGAAAACTTTCTTTGAATTATTGTTAATCTGTAAAAGAAGTTCATTATGGTTTCGTTAACTATATACATGTACTATGACATATATGTCTGCAAAAACTACTAACACATGTACTGCTGCCATCTAACCATATTGAAATCAATAATTGTATTATTTGTAAACATGTTCATGGGCCATATTTGGCTTACAATAAAATAAATAATAAAAAAAAATATATATAATAACATAAAATGAAACATGGATAATCCTAAATTACCTCCCTTTTTATTGAAAGTCGTTTGAAATTCATATAACTGGTATTCAGCATCAACATTAAAGATTTTTAAAAATTATTTTGCAAACTTATTTATATTGGTATTGCTAGTAAAACATGAGGTCGAAATAGCTGTCGTTGGCATGTTTTAGAATAAGGAATTAGAGGTGCATGTTCCAGCCAATGTTTTATGATAGAGCTGATAGTGCTGCTAAGGCAGCATTAGATTTACATATATATAATACCAAATTACCTTTCACTGATTTTAAATGTCATATTAACCAATATACTAAGTACATTTAGATATTGTATTTATTTTCTTTATTTCTTTTTTTATAATATTTGCGGCTCAAGTGCCAGTGAACACAACCTGACCAAAACTGTTCAAGAAAAATAGAAGATATAAAAATATCAATATTAAGTATATAAAACAACACGTATTAATATATGAATATCCATAAAACTCCCTTCCTGAAAAATATGTATCGCCAGTTATTGGCCTACAATAGTGAATGTCAAAGAGATAGGGAGAATTTTTACCACAATTGCTGTATATGGAAACATATCTCCTCCCACCTCTAGTCTGGTTCTCTAAACCACTATTCTCACTTCGTCTGGAGCCAGTAGAGATGGGCGGACCTACTTTTATAAACCTCCCACCTCCAGTCTGGTTCTCTGAACCACTATTCTCGCTTTGTCTGGAGCCAGTAGAGATGGGCGGAGCTATTCCATATACGACAATCTTGTATTCTGGCGAGATATTTCGAAATTCAAGGAAATGGACAAAAATAGGTAACGACAAGATCGTCATGATATCCTTTCTTTCGTGAGTTTTAGGCATGGGCATTAGGTAATACAGGTTTATTTATTTGAAATACGGTGGTTGTTTAGGTAGGCATTGCGTTATGTTTTCAGGAAGCTCGCTGAAAAATTCGACCGGAGTCGTGCCGCATACTCTACCTAACTTATCAACAGGCCGACTCATAGTATAGAATATTAAACCATAATGTAAACCTCACTCACTCACTCACTCACTCACTCACTCACTCACTCACTCACTCACTCACTCACTCACTCACTCACTCACTCACTCACTCACTCACTCACTCACTCACTCACTCACTCACTCACTCACTCACTCACTCACTCACTCACTCACTCACTCACTCACTCACTCACTCACTCACTCACTCACTCACTCACTCACTCACTCACTCACTCACTCACTCACTCACTCACTCACTCACTCACTCACTCACTCACTCACTCACTCACTCACTCACTCACTCACTCACTCACTCACTCACTCACTCACTCACTCACTCACTCACTCACTCACTCACTCACTCACTCACTCACTCACTCACTCACTCACCCTAACACTCACTCACTCACTCACTCACTCTAACACTCACTCACTCACTCTAACACTCACTCACTCACTCTAACACTCACTCGCTCAATCACTCATTTATCCATCCATCTGCCAGTCCGTCCGTTCGTCCGTACGTTCGTCCGTCCGTCCATCCATCCTTTCATTCGTTTGTTCGTTCAATAATTTGTATTTACACAAAACACATCCCAAGAGGTTCTCCATTCGCACTTTCTACCAGAATAATCCGACCGACAACCAGGAAACGAGACGTGCATCACTATGACTGCATATCCCTCCGCCACCCAGGCACAAACGCACGCGTTATATCCCATGTTGTATGCTGCTTCCGCGTCTGCACGTGTCGCGATTGTCGTGTTCATCGACAGACAGGCGTCTTTGGCCTGATCGAACGTTAAAGTATATCTGTTTCCATTACCATCGAGACTATGATAAATTGGTAGCACTTTTTGTACTATTTCCCAACCTAGCGCTTTGACGTAACTTGGTTCTCCGTCATGCAATCCAACATAGTTGTCGCCAAGCACACACGTATTATTTCCCTCAAAGTAGTTGATAGCGACACAGTAAGACGTTTCACGGTTACACTTTTGTATGCATTCGAATTTGGAAATAGGGGATATTACGTGATCGGGAACAGGTTTAACGTTGTTAAGGTAATCACCCTGTATAAGAAACGCGTCACGCAACTGAACTCGAAATTCCGGCTTGCATGTTAGATTTAAAGGACTCCAGAGCCCATTTTTTTAACATATTGTGGTCGACACTCCACCGTTGTTTTCAAAGCCCTCTAAGCATCGCAATTTTACTTTTGCGCCGAAGTGTCGCTCGTCTCCAAGTCGATCAATGTGCGGGTCTTGGATCAGAGGATCACACTCGCTGCGCACGCATCTTGGCTCAGCCCCGGATGTATCACACCTGTGTGACGCTTGACACGTGGTATCTCCACATTGATGGATGCTCTGCAAAAGTAAAATAATGATTATGTTTTATTACATTGTATTTGTATGTGCGATTTTTATATTATATAAAAACCCTCGTATATGACACTTTATCGGAGCTCCCCCTCCCCAACCCCACCCCGCACCACACGCCCACCCTCCAGGGAAGTTATTGTTCCTTGGATCGCTTAAAATAATGACCATCGTCTGACAGATCGCTCAAACATTTTTCTTTCTTTCATGACATGGTTAAACATATTTATTTTACATCGATTGCGAAACAAGTTCTTACAACTTTATTAATTACTCTCGATGGCTCTTCTTGAGTAAAACCTGTATAATATATACTGAGCAATGACGATTAATTAATTAATTAATAATCTTGCTCAAGGATAAAGAACACGGCCATGTCGAGGATCGAACCCACGACCACTCGATCTGAAGTCCGATGCTCTACCACTGGACCATGCACTCCACTGTCATGGTCAATCATGTCTTTGATCCCTGGGTCCATAAACATAACATTTTGTCAATGTCCCCTGATCTCGGACACAATTATAATACTGGTGGCACTAATGCTAATGGAAACTGTGGAATGCCCAATCTCCTTTGATGGCAGGAGTTAGCAACTTGGTTATGTTTGTCTCTTTTTAAAAAATAAAAATAAAAATATTACATTCAAAATGAACTTTTTTAAACCTAGAAGTAAATGTCTTTTGAGAGCTATCATCTGTTTCTGTATTTTATACTAGGTTATAACACAGACATATTAATAAACAGATAGGAAACTTCCTATCTTAACCAAAATGTCACGTGGCACCTTAACTTTTCCTTTTATCTTCTCTCTCAATTATTCACCGATTTTGATGAGAATACATCCAAAAGATTCATAGTGAATAGCAAAATGGGATTATAATAATTTATGTTCATTTTCAAAATAAGAAATTGTATAAAAAAAATTAAAATGTCATCATTTTTCGCTTTTCTCTTAAAAATCAATGTTTTGACATAGTCAAAGTTTCCAACAAACTCCTTTTTTGCTCTCAATGTAAGAGAAAACAAAGTACTATCATTGGAAAGAAAATTAAATTTGTGATGGTATTTGGCTTGAATGAAACTTGTATCTACAAAATACTTTATGATATGTGTGTTTAAAGTTGGAGAATATTTTGTGAAATTACGAACTGTGCCACTTGAAATTTACACAATTTTCATTTTAATTACAAACTGTCTCTGTTATGTACCTATGCTTTCTAATGCCGTGCCATAAACCTGGTTACCACGTGCAACAATTGATTTTTTCACGGCTTTTATATTATATTTATGTTGTTTAAATAGTCGGTTAAAAAATCATTAGAACTAATGTCGTATTGCTGTATATTTAATGCTAAATACTTTATAAATACGTTTAGACAAAGAGTTGTTGATTGTTTTATACAACGATGGTTTGTAGATAAGAAATCAAGTGGTGTACTTGAATTATATAATAATTGTAAATTGAGTTTTATTTATGAATCATACGTTGATATTTTACAATGTAATCTCCGACTTTTTTCACACAATTCAGAATATCAGCACATTCGTACAGACCGGTAGATACTCTCGTAATAGAATACCTAGAAATGAAAGACATTGTCAATGCTGTCACAGTATTGATTTGGAAGATGAATACCATTTTATTTTGATTTGTCCTTGTTACTCAAGAATCCGGACAATTTATATTAAAACATATTATTATAATGGTATGTTTAGATTCTTAGAATTACTGCACACAAAGGATAAGAATATTGTTATAAAGTTAGCAAAATATATTAGTACAGCTTTACCTGTAAGGAATACACTCTTGATTAATTAAACAATGTTTAGCTCTTCTGTATTTTCATCCTCATGTATCAGTTATTTAACATTAATATTGCTCATAGTAAATGTACTTTTGTCTAAAATCACTTGACTTATTATGAATGAACTTTTATGTATGTATATATAACTATGTACGTATGTACAAGTTTAATAAAATGTTTGTTCTGTTCTGTGTCTTGTTGGCTCAAATAAAGCTTTTTTTATAACGTCGAAATTTTCACCCAAAAACTATAACTTCAACACAGTAACGAAGAGCTATAGGCAAATATAACTTGTTGGTTACATACAACTCACATGCAAATATCGGCGTGATAGCATTGTATTTGATGAGTTGTATGCATGAAGGTTCATCTATTTACAAGAGACAGACGACAATCTTTTTTTAAATCTCGCGGCGTCCTGTTAGTTTTTCTCGTAACTTTTGTTCAGTCATTACTATTAATGATAAGAACAGTATCAAACGAAATGTTTTTACAGATTACTTACTAATGATTATATTGCACCAATAATATATTTAACATTTGGTAAATTAACGAAGACAATTAAAATCTCTTTTTTTATTTAATTTTACGCCAGCAGTTTTAATGTCAAAATGATACAGGATTAATACATCGAAGTGCTAATTGTAATGCTTAATAAGAAACTCAAGATTACCTTGTGTCCCTTTCATACAGTGATTGTTTAGGAATGCATGGTGTTATGTCTTCAAAATCATCTTCGAGAAATGCACTTAACCTATCGGATTTTAAACCATGATATCTATGATTCTCACAGATATATTGTAGTCTGATCACTAAAATTCCCTTTGTATTTGCGCAGGTGTAAATCGTTTAATTGAAAATAACACCAGTCAGTATAAATGGTGTACTCTTAACTACCAGTTATTGGAAGTTAGAGTACGGTAGACAGCTGAAATGGACATGCTAAAAACAAATAGAGTATGGCCTCATCCCGTTGTTTGGCTTAAACACCACAATGTCTTACGCCCATCTCGATGTTTAAATCAAACAACTCGATGAGACCATATTCTATTTATTACTAACCTCTGACCACCATTCTGCTTTGCTGTAAATAAATCCTGCAGCCTCGAATGTACCGTCTGTTCCGGTCGTAGCGCTGGGCTCGTGCAGACGACAATAGTTGGCCGACGGTCTGTAAGTCACGCTATTGCACGAGCCTCGAGACTTACATTCTTTCTTACAATCCTTCCACGAAATGCTGGTGAACATTCGAAGTATTTTAGCATCTGTAGACAGTCCAAACTTGGTAACCGCTGATCCGCACGTAATATCGAAGATTCCGCAGACGACCACAGTGTTGATGAAGAAGCGCATATTTATTTAATGTTAATTTGTTATTTCAATGTTAATGGCAAAAGAAGCTGACCTATAAAAGACTTTTTTCCTCCAGTTTATATATAAAATGGTAATTAAAAATAATTATATGTGAAATAAATGTGCCGTTGTCGTTTGGTTAATTCCAATTCACAGTATAATAGTATTAAGTTCTATTAACAAGAAGAATAGCAAAGTCCTCAGACGACACCGCCTCTAAGATAAAACACATAACTCGTTCTTGTCGTCACGTAGTCATGATCATCAAGATGTATCAATAATTTAGATATTCAATACTGAAATTAACTGCAGGTTATTTAGAGCCGCCCCAGTCAGTGAGTGAGGAAGGATACATATGATTCCGAGAACCATTCCTTATCTTACTAACGAAGAGATTCCTATCATTCTTTAACGTTGTAGCACCGCTAAATGTGAAAACTTCCGCTAAATGTGAAAACTTCCGCTAACTGTTAAAAATCTTCCGCTAAATGTAACAGAAAACAGCAGCAGTAACAGCAGCATCAGTTTGTCGTTATGACTTACTTTGATAACAACGTCATCGAGTCGATTAAAACAGCAGTGTTCATACCCTTACATACTTCAGGCAACTTTAGTGACTTTTAACATTTAGCGGTTAACGGATTCCACTAAACGCTATATGTTAAAATTTATAACATTTAGCGGTAAGTATTCTTTTTACATTTAGCGGAAGTTTTTACATTTAGAGGAAGTTTGTTTACATTTAGCGGAAGATTTTTAACATTTAGCGGAAGTTTTTACATTTAGCGGAATTTTTACATTTAGCGGTGCTACAAACGTGCTCGGAGAAAATGGTCATCCAGGCGCCATTATAAACTCTAGAAGTATTAGCTAGTCGACGCTGAAAAAACAAACACGAAGCTAAGCATCCCTCCGAGTCTTAGCAAAACCAGTAGTCATAATTCATTGGCAATACACTAATGATATTTCTCGTAATTCATTGCCAATATATTAATGATATTTCTCATAACACTACCAGCAAAATAAGATTGTTTGCAGATGACTGTCTTTAATACAGAAACCAAAAATCTTGGTGTTATCATAACGGAGGATCTCAAGTGGAACACTCGCATAAACAAAAGAGTGAACAGTGCCAACGCAGTGCTTGACATGCTGATAAGGAACATTCAGCAGACAAAGAACCACTGGTTCGCCCAAAATTGGAATACTGTAGTCAAGGGTAGGAACGTACGTCACGGACACCTGCAATTTTGATAGCACGTACACGTGCCAACGCTCGATTCGGTGAGTAAAACCTTCATTTTTTCTATGAATTCAATGATATTTATAAAATTGAACTAGTGCAGAGAAGGAAGCCTGCTCTCAATTATATGTAAGCCATGTGACTTTCCAAAAGCATTTACGGTTAAGTCCTGAAAACGCGACAAAGTCAATTTGAATTCTGATAGTGCGTACACACAAACACTTGACATTTGAAAACTTGTATTTGGTCTTATATTCAACTTTTCTAAGTGAAAAGAAGCTGAGCCGGAGATTTGTTACTCCAAGCCGTTTTAGATATGCTATGTTCCATGTCATTATTGCCTTGTTTGAAGACGTTGAGAGGGAAAATTAGACATGGTAGCGCGTACGAAGTGAGAATTTGAGAGATAGCACGTACACACAAGAGAAAAGCGCATTTAAACAGATAGCACGTACACACAAACCCATAAAAGCAGAAAACGGGGTAAACGTTAGTAAGTTCGTTAATTTAATGTTAATTTAATGCAAATAATTAGTTGATATATGGAATGTTTTATATTTTAGATATTCACCATGAGAAGGAAAAAATCCAACCTAACTTTAAACAGAAAAAAAGAACGAGAAAAGAGAGAATTGAGGAAATCCATTAATAACAATTTACGAACAATTCCAGTGAAAACCCTTATTCTGGCCAGCAGTACATTTACATGTCCTGGAATCTCACCGAAACTTCACAAGTCACCAAACGATTCAGTGAAGTCGGTTAAACGAATACATAGTGCAAATTTAAACCCAACACAATCTCCAGTCACCAAGCTGTTGGCTTTCGAGACGGAAGCACGTGAATGTATTTGTAAAATGCAAAGTTTATTTGAATGAAAATAAAGAAAAATTGTGCATACACATTTTTGAATTGATGACGACAGTAAAGTTATGGCATCTGCATTGATACAATTTAGCGGATTTATTGCTTTTAATTAAACACAATGGTATTTTATTTTCCCAAACTGTGTATGCACACTTTGTGTTTTGGAATGAAAGTGTGAAAAGCATTTGGCCCCAACTCACAATATTCGAAATCAGATGCGACCATTTTTAAAAATACCGAAAGCACTATAGTTCAGAAATGATGTTTCGGATATATCGATGATATTGATTTGGGCTTTTATTTTGCCCGAAACATCGACTGATGGCGCTGTTTCTGTGTCATATTTTCGAAGAAAAATGCGATACGTAGGGATCACTTTGTCGCCCGTCCGTCAGTCCATCAGTCTGTCAGTCCGTCAGGCGCTCACTAAAACTTAACGTTGGCTTTAACTTTCTCATTTCTTGATATTTCTTCATCAAACTTTCAATATGTATTCATCTTGACAACAACGACATGACCATACTAAAATATAAAGGTCAAGTTCACACTGAAGGTCAATATATGGGTTAAATATTGATTTTTTCCTCATAAAAAAAACTTAATCACACTAGTTTGTCAAGGTAATTTATCAGGTCCAAAAAACCTAGTTATACTGACAAACCGCTGACAGGCGACACACTTGTTCCGGGAAACACCCGTCTAGTTATTGGTATAGATGGATGACCTGCACTGAAAATTGAGCACGCCCGTTGTTCAATCCGAAATAGGCTAAACAGTCTTTGAATATATGCTCATTTTAAACCTACTTTCATATTTGCTATTCTGTCTAAATTGGACTATTAAGACATGTTTGTGTGTTTCATGTCCATATTATATTGCGACGAAATCACCGGGTCTCCCTCTACACAAGACGCACCAGGACAATGTGACTCTTGGAGATAATGATGACCCGAGTGATCTTGCTTGGTTAATTTATGAGGACGAAACATCCAATGATTTGAGACCGGGTGAAAGTTCTGCAAATTGGGAAGATGATGATGGACTTAAAGAAGACATTCGAGAAATGATGGAGTTGGCACCGGACGTCATTAAAACACTCGCCAAAGAAGGAATTAAGAATGTGTTTCTAGATTTTTTCCGGCAAATAAATCAGGGTGTCCAGCCAGTAAAAAATATGGCATTCTTGTTGTGGACTGAAGTTGTTGCGTGGTATGGTGAGGAGACGACATCTATGAGATATAGTGAAGAAAGCAAGACATTTTGGAAGCTCAGTTGGCAGTTATTTGGCGGGAAATTCCTGAGATTTATGTCTGGATTCAAAAACACTTCGCAATTTGTCGCGGGTGAAGCCATAAGAGGCAGATGCGAGCCTGTAGAATCAGATATAAATTTCGTTGTTCCGAGTCAATCTGTTTTGCGCACCTTTACGCCATTTGAATCCTTTTCCGTTTTTTTTTTGTGCTAGACTATAACTTTATTGGGGAAGCTGAACAGACTGGGGACTGCCTCTGACATGTACATTTGTACATTATTAACACACATTTGATTTAAAGGCATTATTTGAGAAATGTCAGAATGTACCTACCCAATCACATGCACTTTTATGTAAGCGCTATCCATCATTTTCTCAATTATTCATGTTGTGTGTACGTGCTATCTCTCAAACTCTCACTTCGTACGCGCTATCATGTCTAATATTCCGTCTGAACGTCTTCAGGCAAGGGAATAATGACATGGAACATTGCATATCTAAAACGGCTTGGAGTAACAAATCTCCGGCTCAGCTTCTTTTCACTTAGAAAAGTTGAATATAAGACCAAATTTAACAAGTTTTCAAATGTCAAGTGTTTGTGTGTACGCACTATCAGAATTCAAATTGACTTTGTCGCGTTTTCAGGACTTAACCGTAAATGCTTTTGGAAAGTCACATGCGTTTACATATAATTGAGAGCAGGCTTCCTTCTCTGCACTAGTTCAATTTTACAAATATCATTGAATTCATAGAAAAAAAGAAGGTTTTACTCACCGAATCGAGCGTTGGCACGTGTACGTGCTATCAGAATTGCAGGTGTCCGTGACGTATGTTCCTACCCTTGGTAGTGCCATCTTGGATTCCTACACAGTAACAAACATCAGCACGCTAGAGGGAGTACAACGAAGATCAGCGCGCTAGAAGGAGTACATTTGAAGATCAGCGCGCTAGAGGGAGTACAACGAAGATAAGCACGCTAGAGGGAGTACAACGAAGATAATCACGCTAGAGGGAGTACACCGAAGATAAACACGCTAGAGGGAGTACAACGAAGAAAAGCACGCTAGAGGGAGTACAACGAAGATAAGCACGCTAGAGGGAGTACAACGAAGATAATCACGCTAGATGGAGTACAACGAAGATAAGCACATTTCTAACAATTACAATATAAAAGAGACAGTGTCACCAATTTGATCAATGCACTAAACTGTGAGACATTAGAACACATAAGATCAAATAACAGGCTCTCGTTATTATACAAAATTGCTAACAACTTGGTTGCAATCCCAGAGAATCAGTATTTACAGCAGACTGTCAAACCGTCCAAATCTTCCACCATACACACATACCAACAATTTCCTATAAATATTGATCAATATTGATACTCTTTCTTCCCAACTGGAGAGAGCTTTCATTAGCGTTTATTGAATCAACCTCATTAGAGGCATTCAAAACTACAATCCAATAAGTGTAAATTGCATACATGAATTTAACCTTTTAACCCGTTTTTAAATAATTGAATTGTGTTATTAAGATGCACATATCAAACTATGGAAACTATCCTTGGTACATTTGCACCAAAAATAAGGGCTTTAGTCTTAGTTTGTATAGGTTTTCTTTTTCTTTTATTTTCTTGTTTCTCCTCCCCTACATATTACTGGTGGAAGTAGCTGGTAATAGGGGATTCTTTAATTTAACTAATTTTTAGCTCTACTGGCCAACGGCCAGCAGAGCTTATGGGATGGTGTGTTGTCTGTCGTCCGTCGTCTGTCGTCTGTCGTCCGTTAACTTTTCTTCAAATGTCTTCTCCTCAGAAACCGCTTGGCTAATTTTGACCAAACTTCACGTGGATGATCCTTAGATGAATGCTTTTTAGATTTGTTAAAATTAGGTCAGCGCTACATCCAAGATGGCTGCCATTACCATATATAATCGAAACCTTAAAAAATCTTCTTCTCCAGAACCGCTGGACAGATTTAAACAGTTTTTCTTTTAAAATGATCGCCAACGCCTAGACTATTAAGTTTGTTCAAATAAAGTCCCCGGGGTCAAAAATGGCCGTGCCCCGGGTGTCCAAAGTTTGTATATTGAGGTTTTGCATGTTTTTTCATATAGACATATAGGGAAAAACTTTAAAAAATCTTCTTCTCTGAAACCACAAGGCACAGAGCTCTCATGTATTACATGTAGCATCAGCTTATGGTCCCCTGACTAAGTTTGTTCAAATGGTGACCCTGGGGTCAAATGTGTCCCCGCCCGGGGGTCACAGTTTTACATAGACTTATATAGGATATTTTTAAAAAAACTTCTTCTCGGAAACTACAAGAGCCAGAGGTTTGATATTTTGCATTTACTATAAGCTTATGGTCCTTTACCAAGTTTGTTCAAATGGTGACCCTCGGGTCACTTTTGGCCCCGCCCAAGGTTCACATGTTTTACAGACATGTATAGGGAAAAACTTAAAAAATCTTCTTCTCTAAAACCACATGGCACAGAGCTCTCATGTATTACATGTAGCATCAGCTTATGGTCCTCTACTAAGTTTGTTCAAATGGTGACCCTGGGGTCAAATTTGTCTCCGCCCCGAGGGTGACAGTTTTACATAGACTTATATAGGATTTTTTTTTAAAAAATCTTCTTCTCGCCAACTGCAAGAGTCAGAGGTTTGATATGTTGCATTTATTATAAGCTTATGGTCCTTTACCAAATTTGTTCAAATGGTGACCCTGGGGTCACATTGACCCCGCCCCAAGGGTCACATGGTTTACATAAACAAGTATAGGGAAAAACTTAAAAAATCTTCTTCTCTGAGACTGCAAGAGCCAGAGGTTTAATATTTTGCTGTTGCTATAAGGTTATGGTCCTCTACCAATTTTGTTCAGATGGGGACCCTGGGGTCACATCTGGCCCCGCCCCGGGGGTCACAGTTTTACATAAATGCTTGTTTAGGAAAAACTGAAAAAAATCTTCTTCTCTGGAACTGCAAGAGCCAGACGTTTAATATTTTGCATTTTTTGCTATAAGCTTATGGTCCTTTACCAAGTTTGTTCAAATGGTGACCCTGGGGTCACATTTAGCCCCGCCCCAAGGGTCACATGTTTTACATAGACCTGTATAGGGAATGTATAGGGAAAAACTTAAAAACCTTCTTCTCTGAAACTGCAAGAGCCAGAGATTTAATATTTTGCTGTTGCTATAAGCTTATGGTCCTTTACCAATTTTGTTACCCCGCCCAAGGGTCACATGTTTTACATAGACATGTATAGGGAATTTTTTTTTAATTATTTGTTTTTAATTATTTATTTTTTAATTTTTATTGATTTTTTTGTTTTAATTTCTTTCTTTTTTTTATTTTTTTTTTTTTTTGAATTTTTTTTTTGATTTTTTTTTTTTTGATTTTTTTTTTTAGCTCGTTGTTCGACCAGTCAGACCAGTAACAGAGTCGTTCTTGATTTAGTTAAACATGCTGTATTTTGCCTCGTTAATACGGTAGGGCCTTAATTTTTCATCTGATCTTTACCAAACTTTACCAGATTCTTTAGTTATGGCCCTTGATTTAGTTAAAAAGCTCTTTTTTGCCCGAAACTTTCAAAAAAACGTAAATGGCAGTCACTCACTTCATTGATGTTATAAGAACCATGTTAGCCAATAGAGCGTCCACAGGCCCTCTTGGGCCTCTTGTTTTACTAAAAACCCTGTGCAGCACACTACAGAGTACTTACCTTATGAGTTTCCTTACTATAAACAAAGGAGAAGACTATATATTTCCTACGTTTGCCCGTAGCTCCACCCACTTCATTTGCATATGAAATTCTTTATTATTTGATAACATTTCTCAAAAAGCTCATGTGCCGATATCAAGCTACCAAATTACAACAACTGTTATAAATTTGAGGAAAACTTGACATATTTACAGAGAGATAGGAAACACAGAACAGACATATTAATAAACAGATAGGAAACTTAATTCATATCCTTAACTTGTCATTGTATCTCCTCTCTCATTTATTCATTGATTTTGATGAGAATTCATTTAAAAGATTCATAATGAATATCAAAATGGTATTATAATAATTCTGTTTTAATTTCAACATAAGAAGTTGGAAGAAAATGCGTTTAAAGATAAAAATCTTATCGTTTTTGGCTTTTCTCTTAAAAATCAAGGTTTGACATAGTAAAAGTTTCCGTAGAACTCCTTTCTTGTTGAAAATGGTATAGTACGGAAAATGCCATCATTAGAAGAAGAATTAAATTTGTGATGGTTTTTGGTATAAATGAAACTTGTATCTATCCAACTCCGAGTTCAAGATACAAGTGTTTAAAATGGCAACCTTTTGTGAAACTTTCCCACTGTCCCACGTGAAATTCAGGTAAATTTCACAGGGTTAGTTGTATAGAAACTAGGGGTACCAGGACAGTTTTCCCCTCGGTGTGTGTGTGTGGGTGGGGGGGTGGGGAGGGGTGGGGCAGTTGCGTGGATGATGCTGTGTTACCAAACACCCCTCGCAAAAAAACTCCCCCAGTACCCCTAGTTTCTATACTACTCACAGGATAATTGATAATATGGCGTGTTGCTTTATTCTAACAATTTTCAAATCAGGTGTACGCTTCCAGTCAAGTGGCTAACCAGATTTTAAAATAAACGGTAAAAATGGTTTTAATACAATCAAACAAAGGAGGAGTAAGTTCGTCCTTCCTGTACCTATGTTTTATAGATGACTTAATTAAAAAAATGATGGACATATGCTATAGATACTCATGCAAATTGGGTTATGAATACAATGCAAATAAGTCGGCAATTATTGTGTGTCATGAAACCAAGGTTAAGTGGCAAAAGTCTTTAAGATTATGGTCAGTAGGAAATGACATAGTTAATGAGGTAGAATCTTATATACATCTTGGCGTCGCGTTTAATAAATATATGAGTCATGCGGAGAACATAAAAGAAGCGAACGCTAAATTAAGAGGAACACTGCTCAGCTTAGAATGTTGTGGAATACATAACGATGGTGGTTTACATCCGTTCACTTCAATGAAAGTTGTACTGCCTAGGGGTTTATATGGTGCCGAAATGTGGTATGGAATGTCAGACACAGATACTTTATTTTTGGAAAGGTCCCATAGATTCTGTGTCAAGTATATGCAGGCGTTGGGAAGCAGAACAAGAACAAACATTGCATTAGGTCTTTTCGGAAGTTATTCAATACAATCTGACATCGACAAAAAGAAATTAGTGTTGTTAGGGCAGTTATGTTCGACAGAAAAACAATCTCGTATAAAAGACGTGTTTCTGGTGCGCCTGTGTGCGTACTATAATTTTAATAAGAATCAGTCCGGTTACTTTAAGGATATAGTGTCTCTATTACGTATATATGATCTTGAGGGATATCTGCTACGTTATGTAGCCACTGGAGAATTCCCGAAGAAACATGCATGTGTAACCATGGTCTTATGGGGGTAAATTCAACAACTCCAATCCATGATTTAGGGTTCTTTATATACGGGTAATATAAAGCCTGCAATATATACAAACATCACATTTAACAAATTATTACAACATGAATGACATTGCAGCCATTACAGAAATACATTATCTACAAACGCGGCAATTTCATTAATATACCAAACAATCGAGAACTCACCAGACAAATCCATATTTAGGTTCTGCAACCAAATATTTACCAGAATCTAATAGCTGTAGAATATATAAAACTACATTCTCAATCAGACCTTTACAAGTCTATAGAAAACTACTAAAATATATATTATTACATCTCTGTACTGAAATAGGTGTTTCTCATAGAGAAGGTAGGCAAAGACTGAGTTAGTTAGAGTTATCATGCCATGCAGTGTTAGGGGTGACCTAAGTTAGTTTTCACTCACTCAATCCTGTCAACCAAGCTGTATTTGTACAATAACCAGTTTGTCAAGACATACATGACAACCATATACAATATAAATAATACATTGATCTCATGATAAATGGTCTCATTAACTTTTACAGTTATTACTCAGTATTGTGAACATAGCCAGCTATCTACCTGTGGAATAAGGGACATAAATATGAGTAAACATACTACAGAGAACTATAGCAGTTGTCTCCCTTGAACCACTATTAAAGGCACGGCTACACATGGAAAATGCAGATTAAGCAGAGTATTAAAGACCGAGAAGAAAGTATGTGGTATTCAAATCAAATTGAACTCGATGCGTTTTTCTTGATTCAGCCTTGGTTTGGTTCAAGTCCAATCTGGAAAATGTGTAGAAATAATCCAAGTATATTATTTAAATGCAGATGCGTTATTAATATGATATCCAGGTTATGTGCGTTTGATCTTGAAAAACTCTGCTCAAAGTGTGGTCTTGTTTATAAGGGTGATGTTCATCATGCTTTGTATGAATGTAGTTATGCTGATGAGCACAGGCGTACGTTTTTGACGGATATTGATGAAAGGTTTGGTAGATCTGTCTTAAATTTACTAAGTAATTGCCAAAGAGCAGAACAATTAGGTATCCTGTTGGGATCGCCATGTGATAATTTGATGTCATTACTTGACAGAGATTACAGTGCATTTCTAGAATTTAATATAACGTATATAAGTACGTTATGGTCATTGTTTGATACTATGTAATGTATATCAGACTCTGCTTGCGGTGGCGGGATTTTGTAGGTAGGGACAGTCCCGGTCACTTGAGCACGTCCTTGTGATGTGTGTTTGTGCATATATTTTATAATAAATTATAATAATTAATATCATCGTGTATGTATAATATATGTTATGCTATTACCTTTCGCAATTTTGTATGATTTTGTGTTTATTGTAAATATATTATGTAAATCTCCTACTCTGGAGGAAATAAAGAAATAAAGCATATTTCGCATTTTGAATCGAGAAGTTCTTCCCTGTTTTCATCAAGTTTTTTAAAGGGACACACGGCAATCTTTATTTTAAAAACTCACGGCGTCCCGCTAGTTTTTCTGCATAACTTGCATTTGTTCAATCATTAATATTAATTATAAGAATAATATTAAGCAATTTGTTTTTGCATATTATTATTTTTTGATATTATTGCACCAATAATATATTAAAACTTTTAGTATAATAAGACAAAATAGTAAATATTTAGAATTTGATTTATTTAAATGTAACCAGGGTAAAAGTAAAAATGATACTGGATATCTAAATCGTGACAACCATTTCAAACACTTCAAGATTGCCGTGTGTCCCTTTTAGATAATAATCCATTTCCGACAGTAATCGCTTTTGTTTATTAATTTGACTTTTCTTAGTATCCAGAAAATCAGCATGAATCACCTCATATTCTACTTGGCCTAGCTTACCATAGCAATAGTTTTCGATATTTATTTTTTAACTCTTCAAGTTGTTTGCATACCTTTTACCTTTTCTACACATTTTTGTTACATATATAAGTAATATATTATATTTGATTTTAATTATTATTTATATGCTAATGTATCTTGGCCATTGTTTAATATGTACCTTTTGTCATCATATGCAGACAAACTTTTTTTATTGATTTCATAGCTGTTCAGCTTGTGTTTGTTAGATCTGATAACTTTCATTTTATGGTGAGCTTCCGCTGTTGTGAATAAACTATTTTTGTAGTTATCATGCGTTATCTGTTTTTTGACAACACATTTTTTGATATCTTTGCATTTCTTTGTCTCAGTATTATCAGCCAAAATGTAGGAGTATTACCTACTCCTCAATCCAACAAACTCTACGATCACCGCACCACAGGCTTCGTCTTTCATCTTGCCAATAATCTTTTTGTTATCGTTAAAGTAAAACTCACGTTATGGATTATAATCACTGTTATCAAAAAGTTCTTTGTCTTTGTAAAGGTCAGCATACACATCTTTTGTTCTAATTGAATCTGTGTCAGTAAACAACAACTTGACTTTTTCATTGTATTTGTTTTTAGCATAATTGTAGTGAAAATCATACATCAAGTATTTTGATAAGTCTAGAATACACATCCCAACATAACAAGGGCGATTTAAGACAAGTCTTTCTTTTACCCTATTGATTGCAAACAAGTTTTCACTAAACATCTTACAAGAAATAAACGATGGTCTTGCCGCATATTTCAAAAGGGCTTCCTCGTCATGCGTCAGCTTAACATTAACTCTCTTTCTCAAGATTAACATTAACTCTCATATAACGTTGATCACAAATGTGACATTTTTCAGCTGCTCTGAATTTTTCTTCTTCTCCTACTGTCATTGTCAAATCGTTCTTAAAACATGCATTTGCAGTTTTTTTACAATATTTTTCTTCCTCTATTCTTTTTTTCTAAAAACTTGTAAACAGCGTTTGGTCTTCATAACAACAAACAACCTTGTATCCATAACTACAATCAGTATGTTGCTGATATGCATCTGTGTACGATTTTT
The DNA here is from genome assembly GCA_037043455.1 of Cyrtodaria siliqua. Lineage (NCBI taxonomy): Eukaryota > Metazoa > Mollusca > Bivalvia > Adapedonta > Hiatellidae > Cyrtodaria > Cyrtodaria siliqua. The sequence goes on along the minus strand of JAWPHD010003246.1, from coordinate 176,929 downwards.
TTGGATTATTTGTAGCTGAAGAGATTTTTTCCGTTATTGCTTCAAAGTCAGCATATATAACAAATGGAACAATTAATTGCCTATCATAGTGTTTAAAGAAAACCTTTTCATTCGCCAAAGGCATTTTTATTGCTTGCTTGCCATTTAGAGAAAGACAATAGGTTTATGCTTTCCTAAGATTTTTTCCAATGTAAAGCATTGCAGGCATGTTTTACAGAACCATGTTTTACTCTTGTATAATATTTGGTTACACATTAACCGATTAAAATATTTTATCCACACGTAATGATTTCTTTCTTCTTCAATAATCAAAAGCATATCACATTCTTCTTCTACTTTATTTGTTGATATATACAAAGGATACACCCCACTTTTTCCATATCCAAATATATTGAAACATGTATTATTTTGTTTTTCTATTTCGGAGATTTGCTTTAATGTAACAGGAAAAGTAATTCCCTTGTAATCAAGATCACCAATATGCTTTTTGTACTTTGTTATTCTTTCTGGATGTATTGTAGTAGGAAATTTATATGCCAGATGGCACCACCTGAAGCATTCATTGTCTTCTTCATTTTTTATATTTATTAGACATTTTCTGGCATTAGAACGTTCTTTTGGCAACTTTATATAAGAGCTACCTCTCAAAGGCGTGTACTCCACCCTGTTTACATAATGCATATCTACTGATTCATTTACGCAGCCACTTCCCTCAGAGATCCAGCTCCCAATTCTACCCATTATTGCATTAGTTGCTGTATCAATTTTTAATCTCGTTTTCGCTTAAGATTATTGTTGCCAGGGAAGCAAAGTAAGCTGTTTTATATATAGTTGTGAAGCTGCATCTTGGTTTCCAACCGACTTAGCGAAAGTCATTTTCAAAGCAACACTCAATTTAAACCACCCGTCCTTTTTAATTCCATCTTGAGGAATTCTACAACTGCTTTTCGCGTCCGGCGAAGCTGAACAAATGGATCTAATATATGTACAATACCCACAGAGAAAACCTTACTATATTGTTTCGGAGATTTTTCAAGTTCTTTTACACTCATTATATAATATATATAATACTACAATCTTTAAGACCTAATTAATTAATTTAACCCGAATAAAAAATAGTATAAATTCTCCCCACCAATAACTCAGCATAGTAGTTAAGAAAATTAATATCTGCCGGGCCTTTAGTTGCTAGTGAGATATTTTTCTCGCACAATGTTTTTGCCCTTCTAATATCATGTTTTCTTATTTTCCACGGGAGTTTCATTTTAAGAGAGTTTAACTATGATTATAATTTTGTCGATTAAATCCTTGAAGTTTATACAAATGAATAGTTTCCTATCCATTTTTTGCTTACCTTCAAAATCGACTAACAAAGCTTGTTTTGCACATTCCTTTCTGAGACTTTCTATGTCATTTGTGAATACCATATAATATTATGCTATTCTTAATATTTTAAGTATTAATTTATTAAAACAATAATAATAATAGTATATTATATGGCAAACTGTATATATTGTAAGAGAGTATCAGGTGTTTTTGATTCTTCTGAATTTTGCATGGATTGCTTTTTGTTTTACATAGTTGACAAAAAGACACATTGTAAAGATTGTGTTGGGTACAGACTTTGTTACAACTGCACCTATGCATACGTAAATTGTAATAGTACTTGCAGGGTTTTTGATGGGGAAACGTATTTATTTCGAATGTGGGACTCACAATGGGTATGATCTTGTTGTAGATTATCGGGGAGTTCGCAAGAAGAGCGTTTATCATAGAATATATCATCTAAATAACTGGTGGGAGGGTATAATTAATCTCCAATAGATAAGCAGAGATGTAAGGATTTGTTTTACAAAACCGTAAGAATTTTAGATAAGATAGGAGGCCGGAAAAATAACAATTAAATTTAATTACATTTTCCAGAAGATATTCAAGCTATTAGAAATAAAAAAAGAAACAAAGCCAATTAAGACAAAAGCCACTAGAGTCAAGTACGATGCTATATGGAAACAAGTTGAAAAAGAACTGGTTACTTCCAGCAGCCGTTCAACTTGGACTACAGAGCATCCCTACTAGTCAAACGGCTAGTATCCGTTCAACTCGAACCGCTCAATGTACCTTTCTAAAGGTTCAGTAAAATTATCGTTTTGTTGGGTTTTAGTATTTTAGTGAAACATAATGTGATTACCTCTTCATTTGCTGTTTGGGCATACGAAAGAAGTTGTTTACAACTTCTATTGTGTGTTTTTAACATAACCTTTTTCTTTGCTATACTGGTTATACTCATTAGGACTGCGATTATTGGCGGAACTGCTCCAACAACAGCTATAAAACAGGAATTGATGGAATCAATGCCAATGCAGCAGTACAACCAATTATTCCGCTTGTAACCTGCAAGCCTGTGTTAATCCTACCGTTTAAATTATAACTAAGTCTGTATGCTGCTGCTTGTCGAGTCAAATATCTAATTAATTCTTCCTTGCTTTTTATTTCTTTCATTATAATAATAATTAGATTATATAAAATATTTAGAAATTAAGTGTTCGTGTTCTTCGGCTGATATATTACTATTCTTTAATAACTCATCGATTATGCTAATACCTTTTATTCATCAACTGTGGACTATTATTTCCCGATTCGATACTTCCACATACTAAAGAAATATATATTAAAAAAAAAGATCGGACAGGGAAAGTAGCATTCAAGGAGGACAGTCAACTTACTCCAGGTCATTAACCAAATCATCAGGACTATTGTAATATTCTGCACAACCTCCTAAAATCTTCTTGAACTTTGAGGAACCTTTATGAATTGGCAAACCAGATAATTCTGTCAGTTTCTTGAAAGCATTTTGGGACAGCTTCGTGTATGTTTTTCTATTATTGCAACGCTTTGTTATTCAATATAAAAAATCGCTATCTGCTATCTGATTTAATACAACTGTTTCTCTTTGTCTGGCAATAAGTTTGTGATGACCAGTAAGTTCGAGCAAATCAATTTGTAACATACCATAGTGGACATCTTTATCAGTATTCATTTATAGGAATGACTTTTTTGTTGTATTCCTTTCCCGGAATAGACTTCACTATGCACAAGCATTGCATCAATTCTTTCTTTATAATATGTTAAGGCTTCTGACTCTTTTTTTAAGTCTTCTTTGACTCGTTGAATTGTTTCTTTCCTGGCTGCACTCTTTTCACTTTTAAGTTGGTTAGTAAGAGCAGCCCTACTGCGGCAAAGTTGATGGATATGTTCACTAACACGTCCAATTATGTCTCCAAGATTTAAGTTATATCTAAGCGCCTTTGACGCAAAGGGATAATCATTTGCTTCCACCGTCACTTTATCGATTTTAGCATCTGGATCAATCATAATTGTCTGCTTTATTTCTTTACGAGGCTCTTCAGCAAATAACTGAGGTATTCCCTGATACGCTTCTCGTTCTTGTACTTCCTCGCCTATAGATCTAGGAAGAGTGGCTAATTGCTGACTTTTTTCCGGAAGAATAGCTAACTGCTTAGTTAACTGTTCAGACTGATCTTTTATTTCACTAGTTACCGGCTTAAATATTTTTTGTATAAATCGCGACTAGCTCCTTTTTCTAGTCTTTTCTGAATAACTTTCATATTCTTTAACGAGATTACTCGATGATTTCATTTTATCTGCTAGTTCTTTCCACTTTAACAAAGACATATATAATATATTGTCTTACTGCCGTTAAAGATCACGTTAAACTTTATTGTGATAAAACTTATGAAAACTCTTGGATTAATTTATTTTGGTCTATAAAAAATTCAAGAGACGTTCTTGATAAAATGTTCAATGAAGGTCAAGTTTCATCAATAAGCACTTATGACTTCTCTCCACTATATACAACCTTACCACATCACCTTATTAAAGACAAGCTAATTTCTCTTATTCAAAAAAACATTCGCTAGAGAAAATATTACATTTTTGGCATGTAATAATATTAAAGCGTTTTTTACTAACGGCAGTTTAGACAATTATACTATGTGGACTTGCTATGAAGTTTGTGAAGCACTCTCTTGATTTAAATCTCTCGATTGAAAATGGTGAAATAATTAGCAAAATCTATGACAAGAGAAATGATTTTAATTTTGACATTGTTAATTATCCCCACTTGGATAGGGATGTTCCCCGAGCAACTTTTTATGGGATGTATTTGTCTCAACTTATTCGTTTTTCAAAAGCATGTACTCGAGTTGAGGACTTCAATATTCGTAATCTTTGTATAACTAAATAGCTACTCAATCAGGGTTACCGTTACCATAAACTTCGTAAAACCTTTGCAAAATTGTATTATCGTAACCCTGATCTTCTTTCCAAATATAAAAGTAATTTAAGGACTCTTCTGCGACAAGGACTATCGCAACCTGACTTCTATGGTGATGTGATTTATAAACTTCGTAAGATTCTTGGTCATGATCACTTTCATACTATCTTTGTTAAACTTGTTAAAAAGTTTATCAAAAGAGGTTATCATTTTGCAACATACTGCATGCTTGGTGGTGGATCCTTTTACAGTTCGCCACTATGCTTTCCTCTTATGACGTATAAGTAAAGCCCATTGGGCCGGTGGCGTTTGATGTTTGTCTATGATCTTTCTTGTCGTACCCCTAATGGTTTATTCTCTTGTTGCTCTGGCTTCTGCCAGGTCATTGAGTACTTTCATTGTGGCTTTCTAGGCTATTGTTTTTTTTTGTATTATATTTACACGAGCATATTTGTGTTTTACTTATATTGCCTATTGATGCTGCCTTGTTGGTTAGAGATTAGATCATGGCGGGGATTTCTTTATGTACACTGTCCTGCCTTAATGACCGTTCCAAGGCGGTAGCCCTATTGTCAACCCTTTTGTGTTTGTGATGTCGTTTGCATTTATTGTAGCATGGTCGGTGACATTTTCTTTGATGAATGCAGAGCATTAAATCGTTTAATTCAGGTTAACTAAAGGGGCGTGGCTTTACCGTACTACAACTACCGGATATTGGAATTTAGAGTATGGTCACTATGACGTCACAGTGTTACTCAGTACACCATGCCACAAAAAAGATAGAGTCTGTCTCAGCTCGTTGGTTATTTAAACACCTCGATGGGCTACGCCCATCTCGGTGTTTACGCCCATCTCGGTGTTTAAATAAGCCAACTCACTGAGACCAGACTCTATCTATTACTTATAACTTTTGCCTTCTTGTTTGCGTGTTTGTTTCTGTGTTTTGTGGTTGACTGTCCTCCTTGAATGCTACTTTCCCTGTCCGATCTTTTTTATATTTCTTTAGATAAAATAAGTCAAGTTGAGTTAAGTTGTATCGGTTGTAAAACATGTATGATTTATTTCTTGGTTGCTTTCTTGGCTGGGGGTTTAACTGGTGCCTTGTTTAATTTGGCAATATTTGATAAGGCCAGTGCTTTTTGTTTTTCCGCACGTGCTATTTTGGCCCTAAGCTTTTTCTTTCCTTCTGCTGTTCTTCTTTTGTTGCTAGTTGCTTTCCAGTTATGCTTTCCGGCTTTTTTGTTCTGGACGTAAAAGGTTTTGATGGTGCCTCTTTTGGTATTTATACATCCTTGACTACTTTAACCAAACCATAATATCTGACTTGATTAGCTTTGAAACATTCTGCTTCTGTTCCTATTTTTTTCCCAGAATTGTTTTTATTCCGCAATAAACTTTAGACATTATACTAGTAGGTTAGATAATATTAATATTATCCAAGTATATTATTATAATGGAAATTCCAAACTATGATATGAAGACAGACAACGGTAATTTCAAACAGATAAGGAACTTCATGCCAGACTGTTGTTTTAGAATGCTTATATGTGGTAATTCAGGATCTGGTAAGACAAATACATTAGTTCACATGTTGTTAAAACCTTTAGTTTACTATGACAAGATTTACTTGGAACAGTCAAAGTATTAGGTTTTATCACAACATCTTGAAAAGATAGCAAACAAAGAATAAAATTCCGGTTGAAGACATACTAGAATGCTCAAATGATCAAGTTATCCCAGTGGATGATTTAGATTCTGATACTCAAAAGATAGCTATTTTTGATGATTATGTTTGTGATCGCAACCAAAATGATATTATTAATTATTTTATCCAGGGAAGGCATAAAAATTGTTGCGTGACTTACTTGTCACAATCTTATTACAAAACTCCCAGAGACATTCGTTTGAACTGTTTTCATTATATTTTCTTTGCAACTCCAGTTAATCGTGAGCTGGGTATGCTTTCTAATGAACAAGGTGTCAGCAAAGAGCAGTACCGAAAAGCAAATGACAGACAGTACGATTTTCTGTATCTTGATCGTCCTAGGAAGTTGGTAAAAAAACACTTCACTGGTGAAATTTGATCTAATCATATTACATATAATGGGACTTTTTAATGATCTTGGAAACGAGGAAGCTAGTTCAGGCGGTGTTAATATTACAAATTTTGGTATTGTGCTGTCTGAGTATGTAAAACAGAAACATCTGGTTAATTATCTTCACAAGGGTAAGAACCAGGGAAATATTCTGAGAAGTGATCTTAACATGGATAAAAATAAAATTATCAATGTTGGTAATCAAGAAAAAGCATATGACGCAGCAACAAAGCAATTTACTGTAAGAAGAGTAGCAAAGGTCATACGTGATTTTAATATTGATAAAATTCCAGATAGGATGAACAATTTGACAACAGGTGTTGGTGACAAAATAAGCCTGATACAAAAGCAATTACAGACAAACCGTGAGAAAATGATTGAAATTCAAAATGGTTTGAAAGATGAAATAAAACTTCTGGGTGATACTTTGAAAGAGATAAAAAGAAAGAAGATGGATCGGGAGATAGCGATCTCTATAAAAAGTTTGGCGAAAAAGTAAAAGTTGGTGTTGAAAGTATTAATGAGCGAATTAAAGAAATCAATAAACAAATGATTGATAACAATGAACTTGAAGCTGCTATTGCTGATGCTACAACACAAATAAGAACTGCTTTTACTACCGAAATGACTCAGAATATTAAATGAACAGATAAACACTAACGATGGCGATATCAGCAAAGAGTTTGAAGACATCAAAAAGAAAATGGTTGACGGTAAGTCACTGGAGAATGCTTTGAACAAAATGGTTGACAAAAATGAACTCTTAACTGCTATTGCGGGTTCAAGACAAATGAAAGCTGCTCAGGATGACAGGAGTAAAGTTTTTGATGGCGAAATAGCTTTTTTGAAACAGTTTTATCAAAAGTCTGATAGTCGCCACAAAGCACTTCTTGGTATAATTGATGAGTTGAAAGTAAAAGTAGAAGATTTAAGCCGGATTCTACTGCTTGAATATACAATAGATGGAATAAGCATTATGAACGATAACAATGGTTGTGCATCATATCCGACGCGAAAACCGCTGGACGGAACCTGTCATGGAATCTTTTTTCTGTTAGCATTTGCAACTGTAACCAATCCATTTATAAACATTGGAGAATATGTTACAGAATATGCTAATGGCGGTACCGCCAAAATTGTAAAACCCGGGCGTTATGTAGTTAAAGCAGACCTTACATATACTGTCACAAGTACAGACATTGGTATAGAATATTTTAGTTTGTTTAATATAGGTCCAAGTACTGATAAGTCACATGCACAACCAAAATAGAAAATGGAAAACGAATACTAAAAGGAACATTTGAATTATATCTTCCGAAATCTCATTATTGGACCATCCTTGCATACATAAAATGTAACACTACTCAAGTTTACAATTTTTAAAAATCTAGTGTTAACTGTATTTCAAAGGCGATTAATTTTAACTACTTATATCTATAATGGAACAAAAAAATGTATTATCATCAGAAAGAGCTACATTAATTAATAACTCTAACACACCGAGTAATTTTACAACCGTATTTTACAGACCATTGATATTAGACAAGAACAAACAATATGGCATTGGACTTGACAAGATTAATTCTATGACTTACTCATGGTATAATATTAGTGAGGTATCACAATGGAAAAGATAAAGATCCAAAAGCAATTATTTTTACAAATGGAAATTATAGTTATGCTGATATTGATACTTATATAAAAGAAACTTTGACTGTAAATGGCGATTTAACTGATGACTCGCCTGTTCCAATAAGAATTGAATTTGATTAATCAAGTTTCAAATGTTTAGTTACCATTCATAATAATTTCATGCTTGATTTAAGAGAATCAACCTTTCACACCTAATTGGGGTTGAAAAAGATGCAGTTATTAGAGAAACTAAATTTGGGATAGTAGTACCAAACATAACAAATTTTATTGATACATTATATCCATTGTGATTTGATAAGTAATTTTATTGTTGATGGATCATATGGGGATGTTATTTATGAAATAAGTACAGCCGACCTTACGAGGTCATATCCTTTTAAAGATGAACCGATAAGAGTCAGGTTTTGTGAGGTAAACAAAACGATCATTAACAGATAATAGCGAGGATTGTGCGCACATAAAATCGATTCAAGCTAACCAGTAGGCCTTATTGCCTACTGACCGTTCCAAGTCGGTAACCCTGTCTTCACTACCCTTTCTGTTGTTTTTTGTCTCTTTCATTGTATTGTCAAGTCCTTGTTTGCAGTATAGTGCCTATGATGTCATTGCGTTCGGACGCTGTGGTTTCTATAGGACCCTATATATATCATTTTTTAATATTTACATAACTGATTTCTCCGGTAAAATTATTAATCTTAATGGAGTTCATACATCATTTCGATTTTGTTTAAAGGAATTAATGTAATCTTGTGTTTTATCCAACATAAGTTATATATGGCAAGATTAAAAAAAGTTTATGACACTAGTGCGGGAACCTATACCCAAGTTGACAGATTAACTGGGGCTGGCATATTTGACATTTTTTAAAGGTTGGATCAAAAGTATTTAGCGAGTCTGTAAAAACAGCAGGCAAGAAAGCATTAGAAACTGCTGGAAAACAAATCATAGAGAGTGGTTCTAAAAAACTTGGAGACGAAGTAGGAAAAATGGCTGCTGATAAATTAGTTTCAGTTATTAAACCTAAACCAAAAGGTGAGATAATTTTAAAAGAACTTACAAAGGCTGATAACAAAAAAGAAGTTGTAGCCGAAACTGAAGAAGATGTAAATGCAAAAATTGACAGATTACTATCCGGAAGAGGAACCAAAAATATTCATGTAAGAATTAAACGATTGATTAAATAAAAATAATCTAATTACTAGTATATAGATGTTTCGAAGTGATAAATATAATACTAGATATGAACATGTGCCTGTTCAGTTAGATATTCCTATAACACAACCAGGAAATGCTACTAGACAAATGAAAAGTGGTTATCAGTTTACACTAAATGATAGAAGTTCTTACTTTGATTGGAATAATGCATATTTTGAAATCAGTTTTCAAGTAAACAAACTTGCTGACGGAGTCGCTTTCGCAGACGCTGACAGAATTGCTTTAATTAACGATGCAGCTTCACTGATTGATCAAATGCAAGTAAAAGCAAAATGGAAAAAAATAGTTTACGATGGAAATAATCTTCACAGATTTGTTAATGTCAAAAGCTTGCTTGAAATTTATGACGATTATGCAAAGACAACCGGAACAAACGAATACTTATATTTAAATAATACGACTGCTGCAGAATATCGAGATGTTCAAGCTGGTTATAACCTAGGATTTACTGCTCGTCATGCTTTAATCATAACTAATCAAAAAATTGATTCTGTAGTTCCATTAAACAAATATTCCTTCTTTGGAGGTTTAGAAACAAACATGCTTTCTCTTAGTCAGATTCAAATTAGCTTGCAACTGACAGATGATAATGTGCTAATTTTCAAATCAAGTGGTGATGATGATCGAGTAGTTATTAATAAAAAGAATGATATATAACTCAGATGGTTTAAGTTATGTAATGACAAATCATATGACAACAACAAGCTGGACTTACCTTCGCGAAATGATACAAGAAAGTGGAAGTACTCAACTAACAGAATCGGTATTTAGAATAACGGCTGGTGTTAAAAATCCGAAACATGTTTTTGTGTATTTGCAAAGGCCAGACAAGAGATTTTCTCAAACACAAAATCCTCACCTTTTAGATACGTTTAAGCTCGATGCTGCTGATGCTAATTGCTATTTACAATCAGCTAGATTGGAAGTTGGAAATGGAGTTTATTATCCAGAAACCGAATATAGTTATGCTAGTATCATATGAATATTTTTAGAGACGTTATTAATTATTCTTACAAACAAAATGATAAAAAAAACTGGAACTTTACTCGATGCGAGTAATTTTAAAAATCTCTTCGGAATGATATATTTCGATTTAAGTTACACAGGTTATGAAGTCAGTGTTGATCCAAAACAACTAAGTTTGAGATATAAACTAAACAACGGTCCTACCGCTAGATATAAAGTTTATGCTTTAGTCATATACGAGGAAAATGTTGTTATTTATGCTGTTGGAAATGAATAGGTGATAGTTCAATTTAACTTATAATATACATGACTTACGTAAATTATTCGATAGATTTGCCGGCAAAAGAAAAGTTTAGCAAAAGCATATGAAAACAAAAGTTAATTAACGCTCAGGCTAAAGAATAATCAACTAACTGGGGATTTTACTTTGTTGTTGACAGCTACTCAGATTAAAAACATTAACAAGGCTATGGAAATGGACATGACATAAATATATCAAAATCGCAAATGAGATCTCAAGTCTAACAAGAGCTGTCGGAGAACAGCGCAGCTCGACTATTCGATTTTTCAGAGAATAATAAATTCATAGCTAGTATATACCATCAGAAAACAAGGCTACAACAATGTGGAGTGTGGTTGGGAGCACACCATAACTATGTGTAAGAACTGACCAAAACTACACAGAAATATGTAAAAAAATAAATAAAAATAAAAAATTCCGAGTTTTGAGTGGGGTGCGGGATGGGGGTGGGAGAGAGGCGGGTGTGGTTGGTGGGGGGAGTGAGGGTGGTGAGGGCAACATATATGTGTAAGAAGCTATTTAAGAATTCACCAAAAAACACAGAAATATGTAAAACAAAACAAAAAAAATCTGGTTTCGAGTGTGTGCTGTGTGTGTGTGTGGGGGGGGGGGGAGGGGGGGGGGGGTGGAGGGGGGAAGGGCAACATGTTTAAGAATTGACAAAAGCAACACAGAAATATGTAACAAAAAAAAAAGAGTTTGAAGTGGGGATGAGAGGCGAGAGTGGGTTGGGGGGAGGGGGAGGGGGAGGGGGAGAGGGGGAGGGAGAGGGACAACATATATGTGTAAGAATTGACTAAAACAACAAATATGTAAAAATAAAAACAGTGGGGGTGGGGGGGGGGGGGGGGTGGCGGTGAGAGGCGGGAGTGGGTTGAGAATTGACTAAAACAACAAAGAAATGTGTAAAAAAACAAATATATATATTTTAAAGTGGGTGGGGGGAGCGGGGGTGAGAGGCGGGAGTGGGTTGTGGGGGGAGGGGAGGGGGCAACATATATGTGTAAGAATTGACTAAAACAACAAAGAAACATGTAAAAAAAAAAAACTTTCAAGTGTGGGGTGGGGGGGGGGGAGAGGCAGGGGTGGGGGTGAGAGGCGGGGTGCGGGGGAGGGGCAACATAAATGTGTAAGAATTGACAAAAGCAAAACAGAAATATGTAAAAAAAAAAAAAAAGTTTCAAGTAGGGGTGGGGTGTTAGGGAGCTGGGTTGACAGGCGGGAGTGGGCTGTGGGGCGGGGGGAGGGGTAACATACATGTGTAAGAATTGACTAAAACAACAAAGAAATATGTAAAAAAACAAAAAAACTTTTCAACAGGGGCGAGGAGGGCGGGGGGGGGGGGGAGGTGGGGGCAACATATATATGTGTAAGAATTGATTAAAACAACAAAGAAATATGTAAAAAAAAGAAAAGGTTTCAAGTCTTTGGTGGGGGGGGAGAACGGGGGGGGGGGAGAGGCGGGGGTGCGGGCGAGGGTGCGGGGAGGGGGCAACATATATGTGTAAGAATTGACAAAAGCAACACAGAAATATGTAAAAAAAAAATAGTTTTCAAGTAGGGGTGGGGTGTTGGGGAGCGGGGGTGACAGACGGGAGTGTGGTAGTGGGGAATGGGGGGCGGGGGGAGGAGGGGCAACATATATGTGTAAGAATTGACTAAAACAACAAAGAAATATGTATAAAAAAAACATATAGATTTTCAAGTGGGGTGGGGGGTGGGGAGCGGGGGTGAGAGGCGGGAGTTGGTTGTGGGGGAGGGGAGGGGGCAACATATATGTGTAAGAATTGACTAAAACAACAAAGAAACATGTAAAAAAAACAAAATAGTGTGGGGTGGGGGGTGAGGCGGGGGTGGGGTTGAGAGGCGGGGGGTGCAGGGGAGGGGGCAACATATATGTGTAAGAATTGACAAAAGCAAAACAGAAATATGTAAAATAAAAAATAGTTTCAAGTAGGGGTGGGTTGGTGGGGAGCGGGGGTGACAGGCGGGAGTGGGTTGTGGGGCGGGGGGGGGGGGGGGGGGGGTAACATACATGCGTAAGAATTGACTAAAACAACAAAGAAATATGTAAAAAAAAAAAAGTTTCAACAAGGGGGGGAGGGGGTGGACGGGAGTGGGTGCGGGCGAGGGTGCGGGGAAGGGGCAACATATATGTGTAAGAATTGACAAAAGCAACACAAAAATATGTAAAAAAAAATAGTTTCAAGTAGGGGTGGGGTGGTGGGGAGCGGGGGTGACAGGCGGGAGTGGGTTGTGGGGGTGGGGGGGCGGGGGAGGAGGGGCAACATATATGTGTAAGAATTGACTAAAACAACAAAGAAATATGTAAAAAAAAAAAATCGCGGGTGGGGGCGGGGGGTGGTGCGGGGGGGGCAACATATATGTGTAAGAATTGACTAAAACAACAAAGAAATATGTAAAAAAAAAAAAGCTGTGGAGGAGAGTTGGGGTGGGGGTGGGGGGAGCCCATGCCCCAATATGGGTGAAGTAATACGATGCATAATGCTATAACAAATACCAAACCAAAATTATAGATATATACATGCTAACATGCAAACCCAGATCTGCCTTTATTGCATATTTTATGGGCCATCACAATTTGGGTTCCATGGGAGCCCAGAATTTGCAGAAGACAAAATTACTTATCCAACCCTTAACAGCATACTATAAGGAAACCAATTCCAAAATTTAGTTCATCTAGGACAAGAAATGTAAGAGATATAGACCTGTAAACACAGCTTACATGCAAAATTTGATGTGAAACAGACATATTTTAAGGGCTATCAGAATTTGGGTTCCATGGGAGCCCAGGGATTATAGTAACCAAAATTACTTAAGCAGCCCTTACAATAATGCTATAAGGAAGCTAATGGCTAAATTTGGTTGTGCTAGGGTAAGAATTGTAAGAGATATAGACTTGTAAACACAGCTTACACGCAACATTTGATGTGAAATGGGACACATTTTATGGGCTATCATAATTTAGGTTCCATGGGAGCCCATGGGTTACAGGAACCAAAATTTCTTATGCAGCCCTTAAGATAATGCTACAAGGAAGCACATGAACAAATTTGGTTGTGCTAAGATAAGAAATGTAAGAGATATAGACTTGTAAACACAGCTTACACGCAAACCTTGATGTGGGACGCCGACGCCGACCCCGACAACAACGCCGACGCCGACGCCGGGGTGATTACATAAGCTCTCTTATTCTTCGAATAGTCGAGCTAAAAATGGAGGCTTTTGGGAGCATTAGTCGGTTTGTTGACTAAAACAATATTACCAACAGTTGCTAGACTCGCTCCGAAAGTATTAGCACCACTAGCAACAGGAGCACTGAGTGGTCTGGCGAGAACTGGAATCGGTAAATTATTCGGAAATGGAATGGTAACTATTCCTAGTGATAAAAAACAAGCACTACTTGAATCAAGTGTGCTAACACCGTCACAAAGAGAAAAGATAATAAAGTCAAACGGTTGCTGCCCTATTAAACTGACAAGGCATCAACAGCAAGACGGGGAATTTCTTGGACTGCTTGCCTCACTAGGAATTCCTTTAATTGGATCTCTTATTAGTGGTTTGACGGGAAAAGGTTTGCAAGTAGGTAGAAAGGGAAAAGGATTGAGAGTATGCAAAGGTTTACAAGTAGACTCACAAATTAGACCATATAGAAGTATCGTAAAAAAAGGTAATTTTCAAAAAGGAGCCTATATCTAACTTAGACATAATAAAGTGGGTTAAGCAGTTAGGTATACAGAAATTCAGGGGAGTGTTTAGGAAGAACAAATCACCAACAAAACAAAATAAACAAGAATGCCGTATTATTAATCTTGATGATTAAACTGGACCTGGCACACACTGGACTTGCTACTGTAATGAGTATTATTTTGATCCTTTTGGCCTAAGTCCACAAAAGAAGTTTTAACGTACATACCAACACAAAATACAACACATTTCAGTATCAAGATAAAACAAGTGTTTTATGCGGATATTTCTGTTTATTCTTCATTAACAAGTTGCAAGAAGGAAACAGTGTGTATGATATTCTCTATAAAATATTACAACCTTACAAACCTGTGGAAAATGAAAACATTATAAAATCATATTGTGTTACTCTAATCATATTATATATATGAGTTACTGTGTTAAAAAAAAGATGATGACTGAAAATGTCAATCCTCAGTATATTCTATCAAAAAATGGTAGAAGAATGTTAAAAGCAACTTGTGCATCTTGTGGTAGTACTAAAACACAATTTATTAAAAGTACACAAGGTGGGAGTATTGATATTTATAAAGCTTTATTCCCTTTGTTACCTAAATAGGGGCTAACACGTCCTGGTTATAAATATTGCGGTCCTGGTAATCCGCTTGATAGTGGAGAACCATCAAATGAATTAGATGCTATTTGCAAAGATCATGATTACTGTTATGACGAAAGTCCTAGTAATAAATCAATGTGCGATAAAAAAAACACAACATGTTGGCCAGTTTAAAAACGAGCAAATCTAAATCATTTGGAGAAAGAATCGCTAAGAATTTGATAGTCAAGCCAGTTATTAGTGCAAAATACAAGCTTGGACTCGGAGAGACAAAAAACGAGAAAAGGCGTTAAGATGGACTGACAAGCTAGCCGATGAATTTCATAAACCTATACGAAGGAAGTTCACTCAACGCCGTGTGATTGTTAATGAAATTGATAAAATATGGTCGGGTGATTTGGTTGATATGCAATCGTTTTCAAAATATAATAAAGGCGTAAAATACCTGCTCACTATTATTGACGTATTTAGTAAATTTGCTTGGGTTATTCCAGTTCCAAATAAAACTGGTATAGAAATTACTAAAGATTTCCAAAAGATTATAAGTACAGGAAGACACCGTAAATTGCTCTGGGTTGACCAGGGAGTGAAGTTTTATAACAAGACATTTAAACAATTTCTTGCAGATAATACAATTAAAATGTATCACACGTTTAATTTCGGAAAAGCTGTAGTAATTGATTTAATAGAACATTGAAAGAGAGTATGTGGAAATATTTTACAGCAAACAATACAAATACATATTTAGACGTGCTACAGGCGATGGTTGATACATACAATAATACAAAACATCGGAATATTAAAATGACACCGATTGAGGCCAGTGATGAGAAAAATAAAGGAATAGTGTATTTCAACTTGTATGGAAATATGAAAACTAATAAAGCTTTGCCAAAGTTCAAAATAGGAGACAAGGTTAGAATTAGCAACTATAAAAGAACGTTTGAAAAAGCCTTAAAAGGTTATACTCCAAATTGGACCGAAGAAATATTTGTTATTGATAAAATTTAATATACAAATCCTGTGACGTATAAAATAAATGATTGAACAACCAAAACATTGATGGGCTTCTATGAATTGGAAATGTTAAAAGCTGATCAAGAAATATTCAGAATTGAAAAGGTAATACGACGTGATAATAAAAAGAAACAAGCATTAGTTAAATGGAAAGGTTACAATGAGGATTTTAATAGTTGGGTATCGTTTAAGGATATTCAAGACATAAAAGTTCGTTAAAGATATGAAAATATAATATATTACTATATTATTAATGTAACAAAAATGTGCAGAAAATGTATGCAAAAAACTTGAAAAGTTAAAAAATAAATATCGATAACTATTGCTATGGAAAGCTAGGTCAAGTAGAATATGATGTGATTCGTGCTGATTTTCTAGATACTAAGAAAAGTCAAATTAATAAACCAAAGCGATTACTGTCGGAAATGGATTATTATCTTTAAAAACTTGATGAAAACAGGGAAAAACGTCTCGATTTGAAATGAGAAATATGCGCATGCAGAAAAATAAAATATTCTATGATGGAGCGTGATATGTATAATGTTGACGAGGATGATTACCCTGTTCCTTCCGACTTTGTTTGATTGTATTAAAACCATTTTTACCGTTTATTTTAAAATCTGGTTAGCAAGTTGGCGTACACCTGTTTTGAAAATGGTTAGCCACTTGGCTGGAAGCGTACACCTGTTTAGATTTGAAAATTGTTAGAATAAACAAACACGCCATATTATCAATTATCCTGTGAGTAGTATAGAAACTAGGGGTACTGGGAGAGTTTTTTTCCGAGGTGGGTTTGGTAACACAGCATCACCTCAGCTTGCAACTGAGTGTTGTTTCCGATCAGTTTTCCGGCAATTTTAGCTTGTTATTCATGATGTAACACGCAAATCCGCCATCTTGTCCTAGTACCCCTAGTTACTATACTACTAGTGTTATGGCCATACATTGATCACCTGATGGTCAAACAAGCTTATACTTTCTCATAACAGATTTAGATGAAGTACTAGATGGCGCGCCGTCGCAAAGTCTCATGCCAGCTTTAAAATGTTCAAGCCAAGTAAATGTATATATGGTAAAAGGGTTGGGATCTCAACGATTTCCAAGTTATGACCTATGGGCTATGTTCCCATGGGTGGGGATTGACCCAGGGGCCAATTCTAGTTGGATGATTGTATCCGCCATTCATGCTCAGTAAGTGTATAACTGTGGTTTCAGAGAAGAACATGTTTTAAGTTGTTTTTCTATATAAGTCTATGTAAAACATAATATCCCTGGAGTGGGACCACAGTCTCGCTTTGAACAAACGTCATATATAGAAACATGATCTTATGGAACATTCAAAATATTAGACCGTTAGCTCATGCAGTTTCAGAAAAGAAGATTTGTTAAAAAGATGTTCCTTTATAACTCGATCTATGTAAAACTGTGACACCGGGAAGTTACGGCCCTTTTTCGTTACCTTTTTCGTTAAAATATCTCGTGTGTCTATCTCCTCCCACACACAGGAACTGGTCACTTTTATTTTTTGCCTTCTATTATTACAATTATAATAATAGAAGGCAAAAATTAAAAGTGACCAGTTCCTGTGCTCCCACAGTTTTCAAGCGATTGTTTCGAAACTTTACAGGATACTTACCTATGACACAAAAATGTGTATATCCATTCCGCATCAAAATCGACCTTGTATTACCAGAGTCACAGCCCTTTTATTCGTTAAATGTTACGATAAAATATCTGGTGTGTCCATCTCCTCCCACAGTTTTTAACAGATTGTTTCGAAACTTTATAGGCTATGATGTCAGGATGTGCATCAATCGACCTTATATTACCGGAATTACGGCATTTATTCCATCATATTTTCAGTTTTCTGAGGATTGTTTTTAGAGGGGCATCCGTGTCCCATGGACACATTTCTAGTTTTGAACGTGTCTGTTAGAATTGTTTACTTTACACCCAACATTACTGGTATTATCGTTTAGCTCTCACTTAACATGCATGACTGTTTGTCTTACTGTCAGACTTTTACTTTCACTATTTTACTAACTATACACAGACGAGCAGCTTGGCTGCACACAGTACTTGAACGAGGGTGTTGTAGGATGAAGATATAGATATATACGGGTATGTTTTCCCAATTGGTTAATTCGCATAAGTGGCACCGGTGAGGCTTAATCCGGGGTCCTCCGGTTTCAAGTTCACCATTATGTCTTGCCGAATAACACACTGACAGAATTAAGCAGAACCGATGAGGCTTGAATCCGGGTCCTCTGATTTCACGTACATGATCAGACTTAAAGAGCGCCTCCACGTGGTGATGCCTGAATGCAGATGGATAAATAAACATACCAAAATTAACGTCGTTTTGATCATTATTGTAACATTTATATTATTCTTTTATTTATCCACCTGTCACTAAACGCTCTCTTACTAATTACCAATTGCTAATTACCAGGAAAGTATTAAATAGAGCCTAACCTCGTTTACCCGTTTGTGTCATACATCGCCTAAAGAAACTATCGCTCAAATAACGGCAAAAGTACGCTACAAAACAAATGTATCACAACTCGATCTAGGTGTGCATATGTGCCGATTAAAAGTAAAGGTTTATTCATGGGTTCTAAACACACCCGTGATTGAAAATGCGTAAAATAAATTATGAGTTGGTAACTGTTAATTCGACGCTCCAGTTTCGGGTTTCGGTCTGTCTGGCTAAAACCGTTTTTATTGTGTCTATAGAGTTTGGATTTTCAAAATATGTAAGTTATATAATTATATACTCGTTGGAATGAAGGCGCAGATGTCCAGAGAGTGTTTTGCTGGTTGCGCGCAAGGCGGAGCTACGGTCGTCAATATATAGGTTATAATAGCGTAAATTAGTCTCCATGCTCCTTCCATAGTAAAGTTAGAATGTTGACAACCTGTTAAAAACTCAAACCTGATTATAATTCTTTTAAACTTACTTTATCATGTAAATAAACATGTCTGTTATTAAACATCAACAAGGAAATAGGGTGTTTAATACCTTCTAAGAAACATTTCTTCAGCCGTATGCTAACACCGGGTCAAAGGTCAAAGCTATTTTTTACCCCCTGCAATTTTGTACCCTGTCTACTTTCACTTCTGAAATTTATATCAAAAACTGTAAAAAAAACATGATGAGCTCCCTTTTCAAATAACAGCAACATGTCCAGAATACAGTTACAGCCAAAAAATAACAGGAAATTGCACCAAAAAAGTTTTTAAAGGGAAAAAAAGGTCAGCACTCTTTAATACAGAACTACTTTCGATGCACCAGGCGAGCACATCCGGCTGATTTAGTGTAATTAAACATATACGGCCCTGATCCTCGTCAGTAGTTTTAGAAACGGTGTTCATAAGATGCAAAATTTGGTTGTTGTTGGCGGGAAAGCTACTTTAATAAGTGACTGAAATAATGCAAAGATTTAAACTGATTCTGTTTGGTTGTTATACTTACTCCCTGGTTATTTACTCAAAGAAATAATTTGAAAATAATTACTGACTATTTTCTGCAATAGATGTACATGTCCTTTCCTATATAATCACCAGGCTGTTTATATATACCGGTATGAAAATTATTCAGGTTTCGTGTGCTAAATCTACTATTACATTACTAAATTAATGTATTATTAAAAAAGATTTATACTGAGCTAATTTTAAAGACATAATTTAGATGTACCATACAGGCGTTTTACAGGGGTCAGTCTATTTCGCTGACTTTCATAGCTGACGTCAGCTACGCGCTGACCCAAAATTGGTGAGGAGAACGCTGACCTTTTAGAAAACGCTGACCTTGTTAATTATTTACTTAATAAAGATAATTAAACACTTTTTTGAGCATATATCCGTAAAACAACATATATTTGAAAATATTAAGCAAAATCAGCGTTTTTTTATTTGTTTTTTAATGGTTTATTTTGAAGTTGAAAATAGGTAGAAAACGCTGACTTTTTATGAATTTTGCTGACTTTACCGACCTTGATTGTGTACAGAATACTAATCTTATCATTATCATTGTTGTTATATGTTTTGAGTATATCTATGTGAATATATTAAGCAAAATCAGCTTTTTTTATTATGTATTTAATGATTGTATCTTTGATTATTTGGGAGTTGAAAATAATTAGAAAACGCTGACGTTTTAGGAATTTACTAACTTTGACGACGTTGATTTTAATCATTCTTGTTTTGTTTTTTCAGTTTACAATACTTAGTTATCTAGTTAATCAAATGAAATAGTGAAAACAATATATTTGAATGTCTTTTTTTGGTGAAATATGATCCGAACAATATTAACAAAACTCAATTATCAATTATTTCAGCTGAATAAGGGAAACTTAGTTTATTGGTATGTATCAAATCGCGCAAAAACATAGCAAACTCTTGATTATTTGCAGTCAAGAAAATAAATATTCGTCTGTTGTTCACGCATTTTCCCATGTGTTAAATAACTATAGTTTAAATACATGTAAGTAAACCAGCGCTATTTTTATTTTCTATTACTATTAATGATTGAACAAATGCAAGAAAAAAATAAATAACGGTATGCCGTGAGTTTTTAGAAAATTAAAAAAAATCAAGATTGCCATGTATCCCTTATGTTAGTTACTGTCCCTTGATATAATGCATCATAAATATAATTATCTTTATGCAAACATGAATTATATAGTCTAATTTATACTAGTAAGGCACAGCACACTGAATTAATAAATCGATGTATTAAATTCCTAATTTGTACCATATTTACTAATTAGTTTAATATGCAAAATGGTATTATTATTTGATTTTAATTTTAAAGTTAGCGTGTTATTTGACATGTGTATTTCATTAACGCGTGGCGCGTGCCAATAATCTATCTAATCCAATTAACAGGTGTCACCCAATATCTGAATAACCAAGTGAATTAGTTAGAGGTGTGTTGTCAATTTAATCAATATTGTGTTTATTCAGTATAAGCCTAATCGGCAAATCACATTTGCAATTTAATGTACCATAGAAATGAATTGTTTAAAGGTAACATGTTATGTGATTACCGCGTGTCATTAATCTAATTAACAGGTGTCACCTGGTATCTGATTAAACATATATCAACTTCGTTTGTGGGGTGTGTCATTAATTGAATTTGTGTATTAGTCACTAATCCCATTAGCGTGCAGACAGCAGTTTAAATCAGATAATAGGACAGTTTGCTTGTATTTACGCAATGATTTTATAAATTACCAAAATAGGCATTTTATTCATATTTTGTATCTTTGTTTAAAATTTGTTTCATTTACACATGGACATATCTGAATAATATATATTTTTTACATCAAATGAATCATTACATTTAAATGAACATATTCGGGGTAAAGGTCAATATATTTAATTTCAATGTAACATTACAAACGGCATCAACTCTGAAAACACCAATAATCGTATCGCAATTAAATAAAACTCCCAAATCAATCCTAAAAAAAAACATCTAAAAAATCACTTCATGTTTCGCCAAATACTAAAACAACTCCTATAAATTTGATCAAAATACCACTTCTAGTAAAGTTTTGTCATGTAGTTCCCCAGTAGCAAAAAAGATTAAACTGGACATGACATTCACAAAATCCGAACTGGAACCATTAATAGAAATAGATACTTCAAGATATTCGGAACTAGATATCGATATTCCATCGGAACCATTTTGGATACAAGATTTAGGCCTTAAACTATCAGATAAAGATATATTATTAAATAATGGCAAACTGAATTGTTAATATTTTAGCTAGGAAACAATTTCCCGCGATTAACGGCTTTCAGTTGACGGAAAAAGTTCCAGTATTTAGGCCTTTTCTTAATTTGTAAATTCTTCCGTTTTGTGTCACGCATCGCTTAATAAATTACTGACGTTATATAAAAAATATGAATCTTGATTCTCTTGTGTTTATTCTAACGAAATAGCTAAGAAAAAATCGTACGCCGTTTCTATACCGCTCCGTCCTTTTCGCCCTTTTCAATCAAAACGGTCCTTTTCTATGTATCAATGTCAACACCGTGCGGCGGAAATGGCGCTAAATAAAAACAAATAAAATATGAAAGTAAAGAAAACACAAGCAGCAACGTACACAAAGACACATTTTTTGGCATAAACGGTCAACGTGTTTACTTTTTCTGAAGATGGTAATATATTTACTGATATACTTTTTTATTTTGGTTGCCATTCACGTTTTAGATTTCCACGAAAACTGATGACAAATTGCATTTTTTTTATTATTTCGATGTCCTAATTTTCTGAATCTTCGTAGTAAAGTGTATATATACAGGCATGACAAATATTTCACATGCAAATTCAGGCACTGTATTATGTATTGGGGTGCTGTAGGATGGTGTTTCCTGCCTCAGTTTATTTTCTACTTTCGTTTTTTTTATTTAACTTTATCGTCCGTCCTATGGGGACGTAAACCAGGCGGTCCCGTAAACCGGGCGGGCGGTCCCGTGTATCGGTCTATCCTCCGAGCACGTTAAAGAACCATAGGAATCTATTCGATAATAAGAGTAGGGCAGGTTCCCGGATTCCTATGTATCCTTCCCCTCTCTCTGGTGCGGCTCTAAATAACCTATACTATGTTGGTGAGCCGTTGAACAACATTCAGTTATTTAACTTTTGCGGAAAAGTTATTGAAGTATCCCTGGAGATGTTATTAACTAGAAAAGAATATGTTTAATCATTATTTTAGTCATTTTTTAAAATGCAAAATACACAATGACAGATTGAGACATATCTCTACTTTTGTGAACAATGCTTTTAGATACCTCACACATTGTATGAATGAAATTCTACCTGCCCAAGTCACAGTCTGCGAAATTAACTTTTAGACTTGGTTGTCCTTCGGGCAACCATTTCATCAAAAACTGGTTGCCCGAAAGGAAAAGTGGTTGCCCAAAATGTTTCTTTTAAAAACTGAAGGCTTTATTACTCTAATGATATATGTAAACAAAGCAAAACATGTCTTCACACTATTTATTCATTTTTCATTCTTTTGTATACAAAGAAATAACATTGTCTAAGTCTTTTTCTGAAAAGTCACAGTCATCATTAGAGTCATCATCTATTTTTGACTGTTCATGCTTTTTTATAGTGTCAATACACCCCTTTACAAAGGAACCATCAGTGTCTAATCCGGATTCTTTGCACCAAGTGCACTGCATTTTACCATCGTCCGGTACATTTAAGTCACTCTCGACCAACTTGCCAAAAAGAAACAAAATTTCTGTCTCTGTTGGCTTCGTAACGCTTACTTGACTCTTGTTTGGACTCTTTCACTGGTTTATTCACTGGTTTACCAGGAATGGCACCCGTCACGTACTGCAACATTGAGGTCTAATTACACTAAATCAACAGGATGTGCTCGCCTGGTGCAGTCGAAAGTAGTTCTGTATTAAAGAGTGCTAATCTTTTTTTCTTTAAAAACTTTTTTTAGTGCAGTTTCCTGTTATTTTTTGGCTGTAACTGTATTCTGGACATGTTGTCGATATTTGAAAATGCAGCTCATCATGTTTTTGACAGTTTTTGATATAAATTTGAGAAGTGAAAGTAGACAGGGTATGAAATTGCAAGGGGTAAAAATAGTCTTGACCTTTGACCCGGTGTTAGTATACAACTGAAGAAATGTTTCTTAGAAGGTATTAAACCCCCTATTTCCTTGTTGATGTTTAATAGCAGACATGTTTATTTGCATGATAAAGTAAGTTTCCCAGAATTCTAACGAGGTTTGAGTTTTTAACAGGTTATCAACATTCTAACTTTACTATGGAAGGGCAATGGAGACTCATTTACGCTATTATAACCTTGACATTTTGTGACAACCGGAAACACGTTTTTACCGGCGCATGCGCTAAATTAGCATATTGATGATGTTTATTTTATTCTCATTGGATGAAATAATTCACGAACCCGTTGCACAATCGATCGGAACTCTTCGCCAATTTCGGTAAATGTGGATTCCCGAGTGACGGAATGCGACGAGGCAGTTCCGATTGGTTGCTCTACAAAAAATAAAGAATTCGGCAAAATCCGATCAAAAATGTAGTCGTGACTGTGTTGTGTTGTGACCTTCCATAGAGGGATACAATTAATTGATCAATTCCTCGTAGCGTTTATACCGGTGTCACAGTAATTTTCTCAATGTCAATGAAAAAGCCGAAATCGTGTTTCCTGTTCGACTTTTATACTTATTTTGATTGACAAATAGCTTTGCGCTTTCAGAAATGTTGGTTGTCCGATCGGACAACCAAAGTGGGAACACGTGGTTGTCCTGTTCGTAAATTGGTTGTCCCGGACAACCGGACAACCGCTAATTTCGCAGACTGATTAGTCACATTAAAAAAAGAGTTAAATAATCAAGCTCATACAAATTATTATTGTTAAAAAACAGTGGGGTAAAATTGAAATACAAAAATCGTAAACAAAGTCATCAATTAATGCATCTTGAAACTGCTGTTATCCTATTGACGAAAGCGCAGTAATTCACCATAAAACACATTTTATTCAGTGCAGGGGCCTTTTTAGCCCTTAACCAGCTAAGCACAACTATAATGGCCTTTGCGTCCATTGTAAGCCCTGATCAGGGTTTACAATGTCTGGCTGATGATCAGTCATTTTTGCCAAAACACCCCTTTGTCACATAAATGGAATGGTCTTAATTCAAAGAAGGAACAGTCCATTATATATATATGTAGTGGGTTAAGGGTTAACTTTCTTAAGTTGGCCCCTTACCAGTTGAAAAAAAGTCTGTTTTCCCAATACTGGAAAACAAAAGTAATTCCAAACTTAAAATAAGGGCAATGGATTGTTAAGGAAATGATCTTATATAGCAAAAGCCTCAGGTAAGCATTAGTTTCGGCAGATCAAAAGTGACCTGTTAGTGTTACATCATATAACAGCCTTGAATGAATATTGCCTCAGACTACTGATTAAAATGACATTTATCTGTTTCTCAATTAACAAAGTGAAGGATAAGATATCCAGCCTATCATAATCTTACCTGACAGCTTGTTGCGGGTTACATTTCAAACGCTGCCTAGTAAGATAAAAGCACAACGCGTATTTGTACGCACAGCAGGATATGTTTTTTTTGAAATCCTGTGCCACTGTGCTAAAAGCACCTGGGGAAGACCCTGATATGTTACACTGTATGCAAAATATTTTATACAGTATACATGTATAAGGCGAACCATAAAAGAAAGAGATGACATGGTTATTGCCATGAAATGTGGAAAGTCTTTGTTGTTGTTTTGTCATTTGGCTCCTCCCCTGCCATTTATATAACAAGACATCTATTGGCCAAATCGAATTGTGCATCCGTCCATTGGAAACAACCGTGTTTTGGTCAACTTTGAAAGTACTGAAGGGAATTGCATGAACCTTCACAGATACGTTAATCACAATGAGAAGTTGTGTCTCCTGCAATATCCAGGTCCATGCCTCGAAGGTCAAGGTCACACTTGGCTGTCAAAGGTAAAAAAACCTATTCTAGATGTTTGGGTGGGGCTGGGGGAGTGGTGTGTGTGTTGTGGGGTAGGAGGGGGTGAGGGTGGGTCGTCATTTGTCACTTATTGTGACATTTCTTGTATTATTATTTTTTAATTAATACCATTTTTAAAAGTAACTAAATGTTCTTTTCATTATAGGATCTATCAAGAGATGATTCATTCCAAGTTAAAAGACATGGACGAAGGTATGTACACATTTTCAGCAGTTTTTATTTATACGGTTATAAATATTTTTATAGAATAAAGCTGGATTATAACATCAGCTCGCCGAGTAACCTTTTCTCCAATTTAAAGACACACATGGCAACCTTTTAGACAAAATTAATAGATTACAGTGGTTTTTTGGGGCTGTTTTTATTGCGGAAATTCGGTCATATTCCCAATGCCAAAACATATCTATTTTTTCCCACTTTTGAGGAAAAAATCCCAATTGAAATGTGCCAATGATTGAGGTTCAAAAGCTTAAATGCTTCTGTTGATCTTGGTGTACAGTTAACAGTATTAAAGATAAAATTTTGAAAGCAAAGCTTTACTATATTTTTCGTATTAATATAATTTTATGAAAAATCGCGCTAAAATTCCCAATTGTGACAGAGAAAGTCTTCACTTAAACAGCATGGACAGATGAGTGGTTTCAAAATTATGAAAATAAAGCTACTTATAAATTGGTATAAGCTGTGGTGTCATTAAAGTTTATATTGTTAACTCGTAATTTAATTCAGAACTGGGGTAAGGAAGACAAGCACAAATACAGATATTTTGTCAGACAGTCTGAGATTTTACAACGGGAGGGTTAAAAAAAACTTGGAAAGCCAGGGAAATCTGAATATTTTTTTTCAAGGTCAGGTTTTTTTTTTATGAAATTTACTTTTTACGAGCTATAAGTAAATTGAGGTTTACAATATTTTATCCCACTGAAAACTGTAAATGAATAAGAACCTGTTGTTTCGTTTCCAGGAGTTTACAGACGCTGGAGGCCATGTTAGATGTTGGATCGCCCGCTGTGCGCGACCAGGAGATGAGTAAAGTGTTCAAGAGACGCAGCACTACACTCAATGTACAGCGATGTATCCTCTCTATAATATCGCGCATCGGACAATAATCATAGTTGTTTGTGTCGCCTTTGAAGGAAAAAAGTGCTACTGGTACAAAGGGATGGATCAGTGTGTCCGTCCTTTGTGTCTTGCGTGTGTCATCCCTCTTCATGAAAACTTAACATTGAATAACTTGTTAATGTCTTCATATACATCCTTCAAATTTCGATATATACCCTTCATGACTATATTAATCGACTGACCTTTCCAACATTATAAAGGTCAAGGTCAAATTCTGGGTTCAAAGGTCATTTTTTTGTGGGAAAACTTAACATTGGGCTTGAATTTTGATATTTTTCATATTTCTTCAACATTTCGATACAGACATTTTATGACAGAAGTGACATTTACTTACCAATATACTAAGAATACAAATTTTCTAATTTTATCAATGGATTAAGAATACAAATTTCCTTAACTGTTCCATAGCTCTCCAACTTCTTGATGAAAGTGTTGGATCTCCGTCTGCGCGAACACAACGTACACCAGGGGGCACTCTGAGACACAGTACATGTAAGTAATAGAAAAAGACAGTCGCTAATTAACTGAAATGAGTCCAAGTATCAGTATACATTTTTTAGCCTTAATATTGCTGTATGAGATGCACACAACTGTGTGTTTGTGTAGATATTCAGTTTCTAAAACCTGACATCTTTTTCTGGCTTATAAAAAAGACTTCTTTCTGACTATCAGAACTTTTCAACCAAATCATTTATTTGCCCCTATAAAAATGGGTATTAAAGGGTCTTTATTAACAATTAAGGTTTAATAAGAACCAAATTCTTCTGTATTTCAGATACCCCCAGACAGATGTCATCAGGCTCCAAGTTTGACGTGACTGCCAGATTGGGGCCAACGCCAAGAAAAACACCCCAGGCCAACCGGTCTCTCCAGAGGGTATGACATAATTATTTTTGAGAGTTGCTGTGTGATCGATTAATTCAAATGTGAAAAAAACAGCTGGGAAGCGAAAACATGATCTCTTGCTTAATGTGCCAGTGTCAGTGATCTACTACTGAGCTATCACTACCCATGGCTGTACTGCAGGGCTTTTCCCACAAAATTGAGAAGAGTCTCAGACCTGTCGCTTTTGGGGTGAAAACCGCACTTATTTCCTCTTTTTGGGAGAGATAGGTAAATATGACATACTATGCTTTATTTTTATTTCCATCCATTATTTATTATAATTAATGACTTCTCAGTCAGAACAGACAAAACACATTGCAGAATTTATTCTTTTTCTCGAGAAAAAATAGTTATCATTTGGGAAGAGGCCTTTTACAGTTACATAAGGTAAAAAAAGCCCTATACTGGCTGTCTATACTATGCAAATATTCACCATATACCATTTATCTAGTAACATACCTATCCTGAAATTTGAAATTCCTTCCATGATATTTTTTTCATAGACAAAACGATAAAAAATATTCAAGGATACACTATGCATACAAACCAAGGTATTTTAGGTTCACATAGAAATATGCAGCTGGACCGGGGCTCGAACCAGGGATCCTCAGACTAGCATTGATGCTCAGTTGTGAGCATATAGGACAATTAAAAATTAGATATTTATTATATCAGGGCTGTTTTTACTTCATAAACTGGGGCCGATATTCAGCCTCTTCCCCTGGCAAAATAGCCTATTTTATTTATAGAAGACATTTGTGTAAAATGTAACACTCTGCATATTTGCACACCCCAATATTCAGTTTCTGCCAAACACTGTTCCCCCTATATGTCGAAAGTGCACTATTTTCCCCCTTTATCTCGATAATTGCGTGTTTTTTTTGCCCCTGTTGAAACCTCTTCCCCTATTTCATAAAAGAATCCCTGATATTTCAGTCATTTCATAAAAACATTTTTTACACACTCATTTATACTTTTCAGTCATTCCGTGACGACAGTTTTCACACGCCATCAACAATGGCTCCTTTACCAGAGGTAAGTCGACCAGTTGTGGACAATATTGTTGCAAACAGTTCTTATAACGGCAGAGTTTTCGCATTGTGTAGATATTGTATTAAAATATTTGAAATACCTTTTTAATAGTTACATATGAATTAGGTAATAAGATTACGATCATGTAATGATATCTAACTTCCTATTTGCTACATTGTTTTATTTTTTTTGGCTAACAAAATACTACATGGCATTAGTCACAAATATACACTTCCGTCTGTCTGTCTGTGGACATATATGTGCATTCCATGCGATAACTCCCGAAGTACAACACCTTAGTCTGACCTATGTTCATGAAATATTATTGGTGTACCGCCCTTGCTGAGAGAAGTTTATTTTTAAGGTCAGTAGACCAAAGGTCAAGGTCACAGTGACCTAATATTGATATACACATTCAGCACAACTACCAAAGTATAAGATCGGTAAAATTTTACGACTACATGCTCATGACGAAATTATGAGCCCTTTTGCTTTTGTGCGGTCAGTAGGTCAAAGGTCAGCATCACCATTTCCCGATATGCATATACTCATTCTGATCGATAACTTCTGAAGAATAACATCTGGCCTCATGGAACTTCAGAGGTACATAGTGCCTTCAGAGGTACATAGTGCCTTCATAGGTACATAGTGCCTTCATAGGTACATAGTGCCTTCATAGGTACATAGTGCCTTCATGTGCCTTCATAGGTACATAGTGCCTTCATAGGTACATAGTGCCTTCATAGGTACATAGTGCCTTCATGCGTACATAGTGCCTTCAGAGGTACATAGTGCCTTCAGAGGTACATAGTGCCTTCATAGGTACATAGTGCCTTCATAGGTACATAGTGCCTTCATGCGTACATAGTGCCTTCATAGGTACATAGTGCCTTCATAGGTACATAGTGCCTTAATAGGTACATAGTGCCTTCATGAGTACATAGTGCCTTCATAGGTACATAGTGCCTTCATGCGTACATAGTGCCTTCATGCGTACATAGTGCCTTTATAGGTACATAGTGCCTTCATACGTACATAGTGCCTTCATAGGTACATAGTGCCTTCATGCGTACATAGTGCCTTCATGCATACATAGTGCCTTCATAGGTACATAGTGCCTTCATGTAAATGTGTAGCTTATTAGATAAAAACATGATTAATTTAACTACTGTCATAAAAGTAACGTCTCCTTTATGAAAAAGTAATCTCCCTTTTTGAAAGATAAATTATCTCCCCTTATGAAAGCATATCTCCGGGTGAAAAAGTAATGACCTTCCTTGATGTAAAATATATTCCCTTCCTTTGTAGAAACTAAATGTAAATGATCTCCGGTTATGAAAGACTAAATTGTCTCCCTTGATGAAAACAAATTTTGTAAAATGCATATATAGCATTCAGCGTGATAACTCCTGAAGAGTAACAATAACATCTATGCTCATAAAACTTCATAGGAACATTGACCTTGGTTTAATGGTTGAGGTCATGATTTGTTTATTTGCTAGATATATATGACCTTCAGTAATGTTTATATCGCATCTTTATCTCAGGATGACATGGGGGACGACGTCACCACAACTAACATTGGATTGCTGCTGGAGGAGGATCCGGGCGTCTCTGGTACGTACACTTGTGTGCATCTCGTAAATGGGAAGATAACTAAATAGTTCCAAGTTATTGATAAAATATATGATGATTCATTCAAACCTGTATTAAGAGACCATACACTGGATGGGCAATATTGGTCTCAGTGCAGGTGGTCTCTTATTTCAGGTACATTTGAATTTTAAAACAGTGCAATTAGGAACCAGTGCTCCAGATAAGCTATCATCACAATGTGTATCGTACGCATGAAAAAGTTGTATTGTGAATTTACATTTACTAATGCGTATTCTTAAAACAAGTTTTGAAAAAACTATTAATGTAAAATGTTTACTCTCGGTCATAACGCATTTCCTCTTCCGCTTATATATATTCATTATAGCTGTCTGTCCTTTTTAAATGATCCGATCAACAATTCAGGTCAGTAGGAAATTAAACATGGCCACCACTGCTAAAAATAGATTTAAATAGATTTAAAAAATGCGACTTTGTGGCGACTACTTCTCAAAAACCTTTTGTGATATTGAATTGGAACAGTACAAAATGACTGGCATGACATGTTTGCTGGCTGATCAGGTTTTACACTGTCTGTGTCTGGGTGCTCATCAGTCATTTGTCAGAAACACCCCTTTGTGGATTCAAAGAAAAGAGTGTCCATTATACATTCATAGAGGGGTAAGGATTAAGTCTCCTTTGTATTTTTGGCTCTCAGAAAAAGACTGAAAACAAATTGTAGGATTTTAAGATTTTATTTTGATTCTGATTTTCCAAATACAACCACTGAGACAAGAGCAAATCTACTTGTACTGGTGAGGTAGTAACTTAATTCTCAGGAGAAATTGCATAACATGACCTGTGACCTGGTCACACACCTGCTATATTTATGAATACCAATCATTCCATTCCATTTATGTTACAAAAGGGTCATTTGGAGAAATTACTGTTGAGCATCAAATCAAAGGATATAGTAAGGTTGATGTTGTAAGGGATTTAATTGATATAGCTTTAAAATTAAAAGTTGTGATGTCATTATGACATTTTTATAAGCTGGAAAAGGATATATATCTTTAGTCTAGGATAATATTGAATGAGATTATAATGTTGCATAGGTAATGTTGCATAATAAATCATAATATTTAGGAATATAGGAATGTTGCTCTTGATTTCTAGTTGGTCCTAAGTAAAAATCAGGTTGACCTAAAATTCATGATGGCCGCTGTGGCTAAAAATACGACTACTTCTCTAAAACCATAAGTGGTATTGGTTTGGTACCTTTACCAAAATGATTGTCATAAAACTTTACAGGAATGTTGTCTTGATGTCCAGTTAGTCCCAAGTAAAAATCAGGTTGGCCAGAAATTCAAAATGGCTGCCACAGCTTAAATGCAAGTTTGTGGTAACTACTACTCAAAAACCATAAGTGGTATTGATTTTGAACCTTTACTAAAATGACTGGAATGACATGTAGTTGGTCCTAAACAAAATTCATTTCAATTCTTTGTCAAACATGGCTGCCAGTGACCATCTTTTTTTAACATAGAGTGATGTAGGAAAAACTTGTGGCGACTACTTCTTTGAAAGTGTTGGTCTTATTTCCATAAAACTTCACAGGTTCCCATGACTGATCTAGCTATCAAAATATATCAGTAGAGCTTCAAGGTCATTGACCTCTAGTTTTGTTAGCTCTACTGGCCGAAGGCCAGCAGAGCTTATGGGATGCCGAGTTGTCCGTCCTTCGTCCGTTGTCCGTTGTCCGTCGTCGGCGTTAACTTTTGGCTCAAGACGATAGGGCCTTCATTTTTAATCCGATCTTTACCAAACTTTAATAGGTTGTTAATATCAATTAAAGCTCGGACGAGTTCGAAAACAAGCCAGATCTAGCGGAGTTATGGCCCTTGATTTAGTTAAAAATGCTATATTGCTATATTTTGCTTTGTTAAGACGATAGGGCCTTCATTTTTCATCCTATCTTTACCAAACTTTACCACATTGTTAATATCAATGAAAGCTCGGACAAGTTCGAAAACCAGCCATATCGGACTAGTAACAGCAGTTATGGTCCTTGATTTAGTTAAAAATGCTATATTTTGCATCGTTAAGACGATAGAGGCTTCATTGTTCATCCGATCTTTACCAATCTTTATCAGATTGTTAATGTTGTTGAAAGCTCGAACAATTTTGAAAACCAGCTATATCAGATCAGTAACAGCGGAGTTATGGCCCTTGATTTAGTTAAAAATGCTATATTTTGCCTCGTTAAGAAGATAGGGGCTTCAATGTTCATCCGATCTTTACCAAACTTTATCAGATTGTTAATATCAATGAAAGCTCTGACAATTTCGAAAACCAGCCATATCGGACTATTAACAACGGAGTTATGGCCCTTGATTTAGTTAAAAATGCTATATTTTGCCTCGTTAAGACGATAGGGGCTTCATTGTTCATCCGATCTTTACCAAATTTTATCAGATTGTTAATGTCGTTGAAAGCTCGAACAAGTTCGAAAACCAGCGGAGTTATGGCCCTTGATTTAGTTAAAATATATTTTCTCTCGTTAAGACGATAGGGTCTTCATTGTTCATCCGATCTTTACCAAACTTGATCAAGTTGTTAATATCTATGAAAGCTCGGACAAGTTCGAAAACCATTCATATCGGACTAGTCACAGCGGAGTAATGGCCCTTGATTTAGTTCAAAATGCTATATTTTGCCTCGTTAAGACGATAGGGCCTTCATTTTTCATCCGATCTTTTTTTATATTATTATTATTTTTATTTATTTTTTTATTTATTTCATTTTTTCATTTTTTTTCATATTTCTTTTTTTTTTTATATATATATATTTTTTATTTTTTTTAGCTCTATGTTGGACCAGTCGGACAAGTAACAGAGGAGTTACGGCTCTTGATTTAGAAAAAAATGCTATATTTTGCCTCGTTAATACGGTGGGGCCTTCATTTTTCATCTGATCTTTACCAAACTTTTCCAGATTCTTTAGTTATGGCCCTTAATTTAGTTAAAAAGCTGTTTTTTGCCCGAAACTTTCAAAAAAAACGTAAATGGCAGTCAATCGCTTCATTGTTGTTATAAGAGCCGTGTTAGTCAGTAGAGCGTCCACAGGCCCTCTTGGGCCTCTTGTTTATTTCTTGGATGTCTGAATGATACATTTGTACATGGCCCATTAGAACCGAAACTGACCCATTGAAACTCTAGCATATGGGGCCATTGGCACATCACTGAATGTAAAACAAATTGGACTGAAAGGATGAATCATATACACATGAATCTAGTATTAAGGTCAAAATATGTAAATAATAATAAAAAGAACATGTTTGTTATCATAAATTAGAAATATCCATAAACATATATACAGCATTTCACTTATAATTTCTCTATACAAGCACAAAACCTACAGGGTTTCCCCCAGGATCATAAGGCATGTCGCATGCAACATGCCTTCCTGGAAAAGGAAGGAAAAACAACATGCCTTCATCAGAGCAACATGCCTTAAGATTTTCTTAATTTTCATGAATAACAGATTTAAAAGAAGAAAAATAGAATTTCTATGGTGATTCTTGTTCCTTTTGCACCAAAATCATAAAAGTATGTTATTTTGCCATTTTGCCATTAATAGGCACTATTTTTTTCAAGGCCAGTTTGGTAAATGTAATGTCAGAACAATTTTCTGGGGGAAACCCTGGCCTATATATGTCCCTGGCTTAATTTTAAGTCATAATAGTACTAATTTTTACCCCACAGCTTCCAAGGGCCTGTATGAAGACTTCCTACGCTGTCTGAGACTGAACTCGTCACAGGGTGAAGTATTCACGCTCGTGGAGCAGTACGAGACCACGTGCCGCGAACAGGTGTCCTTATTGCACAAACTAGTCAGACATGCCTCCAGGCAGGAGGAGAAGTAGGTGCACTGTGGTTTATGTGGAAACTTAATTTATATATAAGATATAAAGATAAGATAATATTTATTTAACATAATCTTTAAGCTTTTTTCCTACAGACATAGTATCCATTTAACAAACAAACAAGCGGCCTATTGGATTTAAAAATGGCATTAAGGTATACCTTTTAAGTCAGATATTAAGGGCAATTGCAAATTATCTGAGTAACTAATAAAACATATGCAAATTAAGCACCTTAAAAACAATATTAATAGACATGTCGGTAGAAAGAAAGAGTGGGATTAGTTAACTATACCATAAAATACGGATATAAGCAGAGTTTGTTTTAAACACTATATCACATGGTATTAAAGAGGCCCGAGAAGCATGCCGAAACACCAGGCAAGGAAGCTGTATTCTCATTCATATTCTTGTGGGCAAGTGAACATACAAGCTACATTTGCTCACACGAAATGGTTACCCCAATTTCACCCTGATTTGAGAGCACATAGTACTATATAACACTGACGGGTAGCTCAGTGGATGCACTTCTGAGCTGCAGACCTCTGGGTGTGTTCCAGCCCTGACTGGCATGTCAGATGGGAATCTTCCTGCACTTCAGAGCTGCAGACCTCTGTGTGGGGTCCAGCCCTGACTTTGGCATGTCAGATGGGAATCTTCCTGCACTTCAGAGCTGCAGACCTCTGTGTGGGGTCCAGCCCTGACTCTGGCATGTCAGATGGGAATCTTCCTGCACTTCAGAGCTGCAGACCTCTGTGTGGGTTCCAGCCCTGACTCTGGCTTGTCAGATGGGAATATTCATGCACTTCAGAGCTGCAGACCTCTGTGTGGGTTCCAGCCCTGACTCTGGCATGTCAGATGGGAATCTTCCTGCACTTCAGAGCTGCAGACCTCTGTGTGGGTTCCAGCCCTGACTGGCATGTCAGATGGGAATATTCATGCACTTCAGAGCTGCAGACCTCTGTGTGGGTTCCAACCCTGACTGGCATGTCAGATGGGAATCTTCCTGCACTTCAGAGCTGTAGACCTCTGTGTGGGTTCCAGCCCTGACTCTGGCATGTCAGATGGGAATCTTCCTGCACTTCAGAGCTGCAGACCTCTGTGTGGGTTCCAGCCCTGACTCTGGCATGTCAGATGGGAATATTCATGCACTTCAGAGCTGCAGACCTCTGTGTGGGTTCCATCCCTGACTCTGGCATGTCAGATGGGAATATTCATGCACTTCAGAGCTGCAGACCTCTGTGTGGGTTCCAGCCCTGACTCTGGCATGTCAGATGGGAATCTTCCTGCACTTCAGAGCTGCAGACCTCTGTGTGGGTTCCAGCCCTGACTGGCATGTCAGATGGGAATCTTCATGCGCTTCATAGCTGCAGACCTCTGTGTGGGTTCCAGCCCTGACTCTGGCATGTCAGATGGGAATATTCATGCACTTCAGAGCTGCAGACCTCTGTGTGGGTTCCAGCCCTGACTCTGGCATGTCAGATGGATATCTTCCTGCACTTCAGAGCTGCAGACCTCTGTGTGGGTTCCAGCCCTGACTGGCATGTCAGTTGGGAATCTTCATGCACTTCAGAGCTGCAGACCTCTGTGTGGGTTCCAGCCCTGACTCTGGCATGTCAGATGGGAATTTTCATGCACTTCAGAGCTACAGACCTCTGTATTGTCATAATGTTCAGCATGGGCAACTCAAGACAATGAAATAAGACAATTTGTTTTCCTCACTTGTTTGTGCATACATAAAAAATCCTCTTCCTGATACTATATTTTGTCTGGGTGTATCATGCAGGTTATTTTGTCGGGTGTATCGTGCAGGTTATTTTGTCTGGGGTGTATCGTGCAGGTTATTTTGTCTGGGGTGTATCGTGCAGGTTATTTTGTCTGGCGTGTATCGTGCAGGTTATTTTGTCTGGGGTGTATCGTGCAGGTTATTTTGTCTGGCGTGTATCGTGCAGGTTATTTAGTCTGGGGTGTATCGTGCAGATTTCAGAAGACGTTCCAAGTGCTGCATCTGCTGAGTGAAGAGGAAGCCACCTGGCAGCTGGTGAAGAACTTGTTCAAGGACAGACTGCAGACGAGTGTCAAGGACTACATGATGATGGAGGACGATGCAGACGACCAACAACAGATTATACAGGCACGTGTTTGTTTTGGTTTTGGTGACAAATGAATAGGTTTTACTCATGAACAAGTCATGAATAGGTTGTACTCATGAACAAGTCATATGAATAGGTTTTACTCATGAACAAGTCTTGAATAGGTTTTACTCATGAACAAGTCATATGAATAGATTTTACTCATGAACAAGTCATATATGCTGGAGATTTACAAAAGGATAGTCATTTACAAAAGGATATCCATGTTTTGACACTTTTAAAGAAGACCTTAGAGTTTTGTTTCATTTGTCACTGACCAGAGCTCAGTCTGCTAGACGATTTGAGTGAAATTGTCGCCTTTAATATATTGAGTTCGCTTTCGTTGCATATCAAAGCATAATAATCTGAATAATAAATAGCTTGCCCTTTTCCACAGGGGGCTAATTATTATTATCATATATATACGCATTTTTGACCCGCAATATGCACAAAATTACCCTACAATAAAGCTCTCGAGAAATGAGCCGTATCAGAAATGCGGTCCGATACGCCAAATTTAGGTCATGTGATCGGGCCGAAAATGCATATCCATATTGGCCCGGTCACCTGACCGGGCCAATAACCGGTCACATGATTGTTACGAGTTTTGGCGAAATTGCATTTGTTTTACCCTTTTTTCAGAGCATAAAATATTGTATTAACCAATTAATCAATTATAAATGTGATGTTAATTCTGTCAATGACATGACGTAACCCAAGTGACGTCTTCTAACGTAAGTGACGTCTACTAACGTAAGTGACGTCACTAAAACCGTTAAAATGGATCCCAGCGAGAGGACGTTAGCGTCAGTGGCTATAACAGATTAATGACTCTAGACAGACTAATTTATGAGGGGCCGTATCGTGAAGTTAATGAAACTGAGACGGAAGCGTTTGTTAACAAAATTATGAATATAAATACAGTAAAAAAGACAAAATCTGACCTCAAATTATTCACCATAACGTCGCAACGAAAGTAAATAAACAGCGGATTTAAACAGATACTCAGTAAAGGTAAACGCTTTATCTTAATATTACAATCGTAACGCTTGATTATGTGTACAGTATGTCATATTATTTTAAAAAGTTTAATCATTAAGAATAACCGAGATTTAAACGTTTTTCCGCTGGTAAAATGGTGCACTCTGACGAGTTTTGGGAGACACTTTTGGGGATAAAAAGAGCATAGCCTATCAGGAAAAAGGTTTTCGGTTGGGGTTTGCAGTGCCTAAAAGCAGCTACGCCACTAGAAACATTTTTTTAGAAAACATAAAAATCTAGGCCTATATCTATTTGCAAATGTGTGATTTGGCTCATCGGTTCAACTGAAATTAATTTAATTCACATTATATATCTGATAAAAATACATGGAACGGTTTAATAAAGAGAAAATGTGTATATATATGAGAAAATGCGTATATATGATAAAAAGATTAAAACATGGGTGATGCGTTATTGCCCATCACATCGGCCCTCGACCAATATCGGGCCGATATGACGGGCAATAACGCATCACCCATGTATTAATCTCTAAATAATCTATAGCTCTGCACATAGTAAGTATCACTGGAATACACGAGAATGTCAACACAAGAACTACTTTCATAATTGCTTTATCGGCTAATAGAATTGCTTGAAACAACTCAAAGGAAGTGTATAAGCCAATGAGCATAAGGCTTACATATTGTAAATCGCTATGCCCATTGAGATTTTACGATAACAACATAACAACATATGTATACCGTTTCTAAACCTACAGACGACGAGGTATATATATAACTTACATTTTGAGGATCCAAACTCTATAAATGGCTTTAACCAGCTAGGCAAACCCCAAAACTGGAGCATTGAATTCAGTACCAACTCGTAACTCATACCGACTCATTCAGTCACGGGTATTTGAAGAACCCAATCCAATGACCTGAACACTTGGATGGAGTTTTGATAAACGGTTTTGTAGTGTAAGTTTGCCGTTATACTCGCACAGTTTGTAGGATTTCTTCTATGTTATTGTGATCAGTTTTCATTTTATTTATCAAAGTTACAAAGAAAAACCCAGTATTGATAGAAAGATAACAGTTAATAATCTCTGACTTAGGGAATAGAACTCTGTTGATGACAAATAGCTGACACAAAGATGTGAATATCTGTGACAAAAATGATTGATCGCTTTGATAATAAATTTTAAATACAGTTATACATGTAGTTCCAAAATGTTTTACTTGCCTGTGTTAAATTGTGCTTTGTTGCATACAGGGTGTGTACCAGAGTGATAGTAAACTTATGGAGGGATTGTTTGAGAGGGACCAGGCAGTTAGAGAAGCACAGGTAAGTTTAGCATCTCAGTAGGCAGTGTTTCTTTTTGGACGTATTGGAGGCTGAATTTTTCTGGAACTTTGTCCGATGTTTTGTGGGTCAAGGGACATCACCTAATGCCAGAATTACCAAGGTCAAGGCAATATTTTGCATTATTTTCCCAAAACTTAACCTTGGTTAGGTAACAACCTTGGTTAGATAAGTTAACCTCAGTTAACTGTATATGATTGCCTCATTTTCTTTGTTTGATACTTGGTCATATGTATTATTGGCATTGGCAGACATCGCTGAATGACAAAAAATCCCAAGGTTAATGTGATATTTTGCTTTATTTTCCCAAAACATCACTTTGGTTAGATTATAAGAATCTTTTATGGGTATCCGGTGAAGATAGTGAATTCCAACGCGAGGTTTAAGTGTTTTTATCGGAACTGAGGATCTGCCGATTAAAACACTTATACCAAGGGTTGGAATTCCCTATCCGAACCGAATACCCATGATAGATTCTTTTTCTTGCATATCAGAGACATGTTGTGCGACGACGACGCCAGCTACTAACATTTTATATATTTTCCTGCATACCGGATGTTGGTGCGCGTGAATTTTATCTCGACCCTAGGGTGAGATGGAACTATCTAGCCCCGGTAAAATGTTGAATATTTTTGTCCGGTATACAAGAAAAGTTAAGCTCAGTTAACTTTTTCTGATAACTTTTATTTCTTTGTTTGATATTTGGTCATATGTTTTGTTGGCATTGGTGGACATACTGAGCGACAAAAAATACCAAGGTCAAGGTCATATTTTGCATCATTTTCTCTAAACATTCCATTTACCTTCTCCTCCTTTTCATATCATCGACTTTGTTTTTACATATTCCTACCATTTCATATACGGTTTTCCGAAGTGGGCGAGACACCCTCAGATCGAGGTCTTGTTGATTTTATATTTCAGCTGAGAGTTTACAATGTGGGGGCCAAAAACACATTTCAAGATTCAGAAAAAAAATTAGTAATAACTACCTACCCACTTGTAAATCCTGGGTCGGAAAACAGCAAATTAATTAATTCTGATGATGGGGATGTTAAATTTTATTGAAAGTTTAGTAAATGAATTTTCTATTCCATTTAAATTTACCTGGGAGATTGGGAATGCTACCTTTTGGTGATTTCTGTCTATCTGTCTGTCCATCTTTCTCTCCTAGGCATTTTGACGTTTTGGTTAAATGTTTTTGTTTTTCCTCAGTTCTTGACAATGAATTTTCCGAAAGTTTTGAAACTTTGAAAATTTAATATGCATTCCCCCTCCCCCATTTTAATTTAAATGGAATAGGCCTTAATACTTATATGTTGATATTTTCAAAGTTTTGTTTTGTGTACAGTTGGTTGTAGATTGGTTGGAGAGTTGTGGAAAAGATGACTGCAACAACTTTGCAGAAAACATCAAGTTCTTCTCCGACAGAGCCGTAGGGTAGTAAGTATACCTGTCATATATCATACTGAGTGTTGTATATTCAGTTCCCCCCACATCCGCCTAAAACCTGTGAAGACTCACTAGCCTGGTCATTTTGTGAAAAAAGTGTGATAACTGTCTTATTTGTGAAAGAAGTTTAGAAAGATTAATTGTTAATATTAAACTGAGTACATACATACGTTGTTGAGACGGATATACAATTACTCAGCATAATATGGTACATTTTAGATAAACTTTCTTTCATAAATGTAACAAAAACAATAATGAGAAAGTAAAAGGGGGTAATGTTGTTTACAAAATAATAATAATAATTTTATTGTGAAAAAAACTCACCAACAAGTGTGAAAAAATGGCCAATTTTGAATTGTAAGCCAAATGTCGACTGCTGTTATAGAAGGGAAAAAGGCCCTGGCTTGGAATTCACCAACCATTCTTCAGACTGTTCTTAGACTTGAGCTCAAGTACTAAAATTCCATTCACAAATATTCCAGTGGCCTTCATAGATAAACAATCGTATGAAGTTGCTATTCATTAGAATTTGTCATATTTATACATAGCAGCTTCTTATGAACGTGTATCCTTTAAACTTATAGAAATATTTGCGATTGAAATTTGCATACTTGTGCTTAAATCTAAGAATATTCTCAAGAATGGTTGGTGAATTCAAGGCCTGATATTATTGGGGTCATTAAGAGTCGCTTCCAAAGAGAAAAAGGATTCACATATTCCCGGATCAGCAGGGATCACCTACTCTTTACTCTTCTAAACAGATTCTTTGGGTTCTTTTCCTGCCGTCTGCCTAATGTCCGTTGGTGAAGCAGTGAGAATGTAGCAAAATTGGCAAGGTGATAAGTACAACAATTTGTGGCAGCATCTTGTACCCAAAACCTTCCAGTTATGTGGCAAGCTATAAGGCCAAATAAAAAAGTACCTGTGTTTCTAGTGGCCCGACCGACACTAGTTTTAAGGGACCGACCCTAATACCTTTTATGCAAAAAATGAAAAAAAAAAAATCAATTTATTCTGTGATTTATCACATGGCTTACATCATAGAAGTGAAACATAACACCATTCTATATTTTCTGTAATCCACTGGGCACTGGTGGTATATGCAAATTATTACCAAATTACACAGCAAAAGTGGAAACTATTTAGGTAAGCCATATGATTTGCCTGGAATGTCATATGATACATTCAGAGTTTAAAGTTTTTCTTTCTGGTATTAAACAATGCGATGCTAATTAGCTATTAAACTAATTAGTAAAATGCATAATAAACAAAAGTCTTCTGGATTAAAGTGTCCTATTATTTGTAACAGGAATGCGTAATTTAACTGGGGCAGTCTTATAATTATCAAGGTAAACTGACAAAATCACAGAAACGTTCAGTTGTATCATCAACGTGTATGGGTTTTTATGAGATAAATAGAATCTCACAATATATGGCTAAAAAAAAAATAAGAAAATGCCTACCGACCTACCATATTTTTTTAGAGCATGCAATAGAAAACACAACTTTGATTTTTTCATTTAGAGTTATCCCAGAGCACTTAGTTTTCATGTAGATTCCTCGGTCGATTGATAAGTTAGATCAGTAAACAGTGTACAGGTTGAAATGGGAAATCGTAAAAAATCTCTCCTGTGTTATTCAAGTGAGTGGTGTGCTTTGTTGTTGGAAAAACTATAAGAGTGCATGATTAAAAAACTGTTAATAACAAAATCAAGACTCATTTCTACGAAATGTTGATTTAAAACATATCCACATACGGCAATATTGCAATATAAAGGAAAGAATGTGACATAGACAATTTAAGAATATTTGACTTGAATTTTTTGTTTTCTTGTTTCAGTGAGAATGCACGTCACAGATTAAGTAACAGACAGTCCGGCATGCCAATGGGACCTGAGAGATCACTGATCACAGAACTGGTGAGTTACAGATAGATTCAGGGTCATGTTTAGGTTATTATTTCACTAAAAGCACATACAAAACACAAATGGGGCAAAAATTCGCATCAAAATCAGAAAATGTCAAACTCCGGTTATTTTCTAATTCTAATCCGCCTAACTTCATCGATTTTTCGTTACCATTCCTTTTTTTTCGTTTAATCAATCAGGCACTTGAAATACGGTATAATGTAAGATTGTAAGTTAATCATCAAGCATCTTGGAGACCTTTTAAAACTTCCTTGTTCTATTCTTTAAATCTATGCCTTCTTGAGTGAGCCATGTACAAATACACTCAACCATCCAAAAAGGTTGTGAGCCTTGTAGCCGGTTCTTATTGTTGTCGTAAAGTAGGTTAACACGGATTTATGGATATCATTTAGAGTATTGCCAACAATTTTAATCTTTCGTAGGACCCAGATGCTCCTCTACGTCAAAACAAGCTTCTAGATGATCTAGACAAAGAAGATGAAGATCGACTGCTTCAGTATATATTTGTGTGCCTTAGGGCAGGTCAGCTAGAAAAGGTAGGCATATTTATATCTTCACTTATGTGCTTTCTCTGAAATGTTCTAGCAATGGGAATATATAGAGATTCTTTAACTGCTGTTTTAGGGAAATCCTTCACCAGATGGTAGACGTGTGCTTCTTTTTGAGAACGAGCCTATGCGAGTGAGTGAAAAACAAAACA
This sequence comes from Cyrtodaria siliqua, assembly GCA_037043455.1. NCBI lineage: Eukaryota > Metazoa > Mollusca > Bivalvia > Adapedonta > Hiatellidae > Cyrtodaria > Cyrtodaria siliqua. Next base: position 134,418 of record JAWPHD010003246.1, on the reverse strand, counting down.
TGACTACCATCAAGTTAAGGATTTTCCTATAATTGAACCCAGCAGCAGTGAAATAATCTATTTATTACATTTTAAATCAGTTTATGTATAATTTAACCTAAATTATGCGCTTTATTGAACGTTATCGACGGATGACGTCGACGTCAGCAAAAGTTTATTTACGTCATAACTCAACGTCACAATTAGTTACTTTTGTGTTCAGAGATAGTTATTAATATTTAGCGATTATGAATGCGATTATGAATATTCTTTCACTGGGAAATCCCAATCTTTCACCTACATAAATACAATAAAGCCCAATAACGGCTATGAAAACAGCACAAAAACACACTGTGCTAGCAAGTTAATTTGTGTGACTAAGCCACATACTCATACTATTGAAGGTTCTACTGTTAAACTTGAATCTACATTTGTATTCGTACTATTGTAGGCACAGAAGATGTGTATAGACTGCGGGCAGGCATGGCGGGCCGCCACGCTGGAGGGATGGAAATTGTTTCACGACCCAAACTTTGAAGGATTGGGACCAGAGTGTCATAGAACACCCATACAGGGAAACCCCTACAGAGATGTCTGGAAAACTGTATGCTGGAACATGACACAAGATGTGAGTATCCTGTGTACGAATTATAGCTGTCTCAGACCAAGTTACTGGACATTTCGGACAAAGTTACTGGACATTTCGGACCAAGTTACTGGACATTTCAGACAAAGTTACTGGACATTTTGGACAGTTACTGGACATTTCGGACCAAGTTACTGGACATTTCGGACCAAGTTACTGGACATTTCGGACCAAGTTACTGGACATTTTGGACCAAGTTACTGGACATTTCAGACAAAGTTACTGGACATTTCGGACAGTTACTGGACATTTGGGACCAAGTTACTGGACATTTCGGACCAAGTTACTGGACATTTCGGACCAAGTTACTGGACATTTTGGACCAAGTTACTAAAAGTTTCGGACCAAGTTACTGGACATTTCGGACAAAGTTACTGGACATTTTGGACCATGTTACTCGACATTTTGGACCAAGTTACTGAAAGTTTCGGACAAAGCTACTGGACATTCCGGCCAATTACTGGACAATTCAGATCAAGTTACGGGATGATTTGGGTCACCTTATAACATGATGTGAGTGAAGTTATACCAAACAGACTATAGAAACTTTTCATATTTAGACAGTCTCTTACAATAAAAACACTAAAAAGCAGGTCAAAAATGGTATGATTTGTATTATTTTAATATATGTATAAAAATGTGTTTGATACATAAACTTATTTACTTTCTTAAGTGACACCAGATTTCATTGACATGTTTAATAGGATCATCAACATGGACTGATAATATACCTAAAATGTAATTTAATAGTAAAGCAATTGACATATTGAAAAATGATGTTTTCTTTTTATACTTGAGATTTGATATTTACTTCTCAGCCGAGGATCAACACCTATGAGAAAGCTATATATTCGGTGCTTAGTGGTAATCTACGTGGAATCCTGCCCGTTTGTAAGTCGTGGCTGGACTTTGTCTGGGCGTATTTCCGTGTGATGATCGATACGAAGGTGGAAGACGAGATACGCCTGAAGACCACACTGGACAGGTCACTGGAGTCATTGCCAGGGGAGTACTGGGAAAAACAGTAAGGAGACATACTAATAGTTGCTTTGATTGACTATTGTAAATGACAGTAAATGCACTGCCTAAAAGCAACATGTAGCTAAAAAGCTAAAAGGCAACATGTAGGCAGAGTAGACTGCTGCGTGCATGCCTGCATTGTTTGCAGGGTAGGGGTAGAAGGGAACATGTCATTCAGTTTTCCATCAGAATTGGAAATTTAAGGCTATCATCAACATTTTTTTTTTGTGTCAGAATAGGTATTTAAAATACTCGGTTAGTATCTACAAACAAACATAATACAAGCGGGGTTGGGCATGCCTCCATCGCCCCCTAGCATAATGTTTCTCATGCTTACACTTTCAAGATGCTCAAGCTATGCCCTTGAAGAGGTTCAAACCTTCTCAACATTTGATCCTCAAAATTAATCGGATGTTACATAAATTTAATTTTAAAATCATAGCAGACGAATAAAAAGGGAATTTTCTGACTTTTGAGTAAGATTTAAGGTTATTTATCTACAAACAACAACAGGAATCTCGCTCAAAACATTCTTTTAATGCCCCCGAAGGGATCGGGCATATAGTAATCACAACCGTCACCTTGTCCTTCCACATGAGGTCTCCATCTGTATAAGGTTAGATCCTGGTTTACAAAGATCCTGGTTTACAAAGCTGTATATCTTTGTATTCTAATGCCCAGGGTGTATTTAGTTAAATCTTATTTATTTTACGTCAATTATAACGAAAGCTTTATGAACTTATTTTAATCACTCTCGAGGGTAAAATCAGTAGTTAAAGAAAAAGCAAATGCAGATACAGTTATATGGTCATGGTGGGGATCAAACTCGTGACGTTTCTATCATGTGTCCAATACTCTACCACTAGACCACAGCGCTTCACTATGGTGATGTATTTCAGTTTGGATGCTAAGACAATCTTCAAGGAGGTGGAGGCCAATGAGCAAGTACAGAATGAGGCATACGCATGGTACCACATGATACAGAAACAAGTCATACTGGGCGATATATCAGGTATGTAGTATGGCGTACACATGGCACCACATGATTCAGAAACATGTCATACTGGGCGATATATCAGGTATGTAGTATGGCGTACACATGGTACCACATGATTCAGAAACACGTCATACTGGGCAATAAATCAGGTATGTAGTATGTACTGGGAGATATATCAGGTATGTAGTGTGGCGTACACATGGTACCACATGATACAGAAACACGTCATACTGGGCGGTATATCAGGTAGGTAGTGTGGCATACACATGGTACCACATGATACACAAACACGTCATACTGGGTGATATATCAGGTAGGTAGTGTGGCGTACACATGGTACCACATGATACACAAACACGTCATACTGGGTGATATATCAGGTAGGTAGTGTGGCGTACACATGGTGCCACATGATACACAAACACGTCACACTGGGCGATATATCAGGTAGGTAGTATATCGTACACATGGTACCACATGATTCAGAAACACGTTATACTGGGCGATATATCAGGTAGGTAGTGTGGCGTACACATGGTACCATATGATTCAGAAACATGTCATACTGGGCGATATATCGGGTATGTAGTATGTACTGGGCGATATATCAGGTATGTAGTGTGGCGTACACATGGTACCACATGATACAGAAACACGTTATACTGGGCGTTATATCAGGTAGGTAGTGTGGCATACACATGGTACCACATGATTCAGAAACACGTCATACTGGGTGTTATATCAGGTAGGTAGTGTGGCGTACACATGATACCACATGATTCAGAAACACGTCATACTGGGCGATATATCAGGTAGGTAGTGTGGCGTTCATATTGTACCACATGATACAGAAACACATCATACTGGGCGATATATCAGCTAGGTAGTGAGGCGTACACATGGTACCACATGATACAGAAACAGGTCATACTTGGCGACATGTCAGGTATGTAGTGTGGCGTACACATGATACCACATGATTCAGAAACACGCCATACTGGGCGACATGTCAGGTAGGTAGTGTGGCGTACACATGGTACCACATGATACAGAAACACATCATACTGGGCGATATATCAGGTAGGTAGTGTGGCGTACACATGGTACCACATGATACAGAAACACGTCATACTGGGCGATATATCAGGTATGTAGTGCGGCGTACACATGGTACCACATGATACAGAAACACATCATACTGGGTGATGTATCAGGTTGGTAGTGTGGCGTACACATGATACAGAAACACGTCATACTGGGCGACATGTCAGGTAGGTAGTGTGGCGTACACATGATACCACATGATTCAGAAACACGTCATACTGGGCGATATATCAGGTAGGTAGTGTGGCGTTCACATGGTACCACATGATACAGAAACACATCATACTGGGCGATATATCAGCTAGGTAGTGAGGCGTACACATGGTACCACATGATACAGAAACAGGTCATACTGGGCGACATGTCAGGTATGTAGTGTGGCGTACACATGATACCACATGATTCAGAAACACGCCATACTGGGCGACATGTCAGGTAGGTAGTGTGGCGTACACATGGTACCACATGATACAGAAACACATCATACTGGGCGACATATCAGGTATGTAGTGTGGCATACACATGATACCACATGATACAGAAAGACGACATACTGGGTGATATATCAGGTAGGTAGTGCGGCGTACACATGGTACCACATGATACAGAAACACGACATACTGGGCGATATATCAGGTAGGTAGTGCGGCATACACATGGTACCACATGATACAGAAACACGACATACTGGGCGACATATCAGGTATGTAGTGTGGCGTACACATGATACCACATGATACAGAAACACGACATACTGGGTGATATATCAGGTAGGTAGTGCGGCGTACACATGGTACCACATGATACAGAAACACGACATACTGGGCAATATATCAGGTAGATAGTGCGGCGTACACATGGTACCACATGATACAGAAACACGACATACTGGGCGATATATCAGGTAGGTAGTGCGGCGTACACATGGTACCACATGATTCAGAAACACGCCATACTGGGCGAAATGTCAGGTAGGTAGTGTGGCGTACACATGGTACCACATGATACTGGGCGATATATCAGGTATTCATCCTAATAGGCAGTGTGTTAAACATGTACCAAAATTCAAGATCATACGGTTAAAGCCAGAAAAAGAGAATCAAGAAAATTATAACCTGCACATTTTAAACAGATCCTTAATAAACCAAACCAAAAACTTCATTCTTGGCTATATATATTATTAAAAGCTAAGTATGTATTTCTGTCCATTTCTGGGTATCGTGCTTGCACAATACTCTGATCACAGATGCAACCCCAGTATGCTTCATTAACTGCGCAAGATGATACGGTGGTTGCCACCTCAGATATGAGTTTTCTTTTGTTTCCAGAATTTTGCAAGAAAATAACGTAGAATAAAGTAAACTGGAAAATACAAATTACCATTTTCTTATATCCCCATGTTTATCACTAGGCTGTGTATTACAGATCCCCCCATGTTTATCACTGCAGGCTGTGTATTACAGGTATCACTGTAGGCTGTGTATTACAGATCCCCTCATGTTTATCACTGTAGGCTGTGTATTACAGGTATCACTGTAGGCTGTGTATTACAGATCCCCCCATGTTTATCACTGTAGGCTGTTTAATACAGATCCCCCTATGTTTATCACTGTAGGCTGTGTATTACAGATCTCCCCATGTTTATCACTGTAGGCTGTGTATTACAGATCCCCCAATGTTTATCACTGTAGGCTGTGTATTACAGATCCCCCATGTTTATCACTGTAGGCTGTGTATTACAGGATGTTTATCACTGTAGGCTGTGTATTACAGGATGTTTATCACTGTAGGCTGTGTATTACAGATCCCCCAATGTTTATCACTGTAGGCTGTGTATTACAGATCCCCCCATGTTTATCACTGTAGGCTGTGTATTACAGGATGTTTATCACTGTAGGCTGTGTATTACAGGATGTTTATCACTGTAGGCTGTGTATTACAGGTTTGATAGAACTGATGTATGAACGATTACGACAAGAACGTCAGCAGGTACCGCTACACCTGCTCAGGTTTATGGCCCACTTTGTGCTGTTCCTCCGCACTTCTGAACTACACACAAAGGTATGGAATCAGTCCATGGTTTGTCAGTGTCTTGATTCAAATATCAGTTGTATCACAATTATTATTTGTTGTTGAAAATTTTCTAGTTAGAAGCTTATAATGACTGTGTGTGTTTGATTTAAAATTGTGTAGTAACTTGGCATGTATAAATCTACATTTATTACATTACTGTGGGTTAAAGATAAGGATTTTTCAGTGAAAGAAAATTCATAATCGCTAATATTAATATTTAACTTCGAACACAAATATAACTGTGGAAATAGTGTTGATAACGTTGACACCATTGAGATCATTCTTCAAAGCGAAACATTTCAGTTAAAATTATGCAAAAATGTTGCAGCAATGTATATATGCTGTACGACTTATTCATCACTCAGAAGTCCTGTTTTCTAACATATAAATGACCAATATTGCAGGAGGACATGTGTAACTCGATACTCGAGGCGTACGTTGAGGATTTAATCAAGGAGAAACAGTACAATCTCGTGGCCTTCTATGTGTCCAAACTGCCTATAGATGCCCAAGTACACTGGTACGCCCTGTTCCTGGAAGGTACGTGCATTAATCTACAACTACATACTATATGTCATGTAGATTTATTCACTTCATTATCTCTCTGACACTTGTGGCGTACAACTTTCTGTTAGTGAAATATTGGTTGCAGAAAATCAAAAAGTGTTTTATTATGTAGTTTTATTACTCCTCAAACAAGATCATAATTCTGATGTTTACCAGTCATATAAAGCAGAATAACTATAAATATTGCCCCAGGTGGTGTCTAGCCTTGGCTTATCAGTTCTACGCGATGTCAGGTGGTGTCTAGCCTTGGCTTATCAGTTCTACGCGATGTCAAGCATAATAATGCGACAGGCGCGGTAAGGGTTTAGCGTTATCAAAAATTATAACATATAATATATGTATATTTATATATCAGCCTTCCTACCGTAATTTGTTTGACCATACCTTTTTGTTTTTATCTAAGGAATTGTTTGGTCATTAGCCTGTAAAAAGCAGTTTACATCTATAGTTAATTACAACAAACTTCTGCAGGTATCACAAACCGTGATGAGAGACCGATTCTATGTATATAATAGTTCATTACAATGACTTTGTGCAGGTGTCACAAACCGTGACGAGAGACCGATTCTATGTGTATAGTTCATTACAATGACTTTGTGCAGGTATCACAAACCGTGATGAGAGACCGATTCTATGTGTATAGTAGTTCATTACAATGACTTTGTGCAGGTATCACTGATCATGATGAGCGACCGCGGTACCTGGACCTGGCAGAGGAAGCTGGACTGGACCTGGCACAGATCACCAAGAGGGTGGTGGAGAACATACGCTGCAAGTCACACGTCGACTTCTCTCAGCTGCACGACACACAACAGGAATCTGTGGACTCAGTTATTTCTGAGGTAATGCTGACTTCTTGAACAAAGACATTTAGAATTTATAATGCTTTGCTGAAGCTTTGAATTGCACATTGCAATAGATGTGTATGTTGCAGTTATTGTGGTAATGGAGGGACACATGAGTTGGGCATTTGATGGATAAAATGGTTAAAAAAAAAAAGTAAAAAAAGTAACGGAAAAGAGTAGAAGTAATTTGTGAAGTGGGAGTAAACAGACAAATCAATATCTAGATGTGAGAAAGGCCGTCAGTATTATAAACGTACCTGGGTGTGGGGTAGGGGTTGTTGAATGAACTGTGATAGATAAGACAACACCTCTTCCACCTTCCGTAAGTGTGCACAGTTCTTTAACATCAATATCAAAGGATTCTTGAAGTTCTCCAATTTCTCAATGCACTCTGCTTTAACCCGCAAAGTACGACTATAATAGCCTTTGCAGCCTTGTAAACCCAGATCAGCCTGCGAGTAACTCTGATCTGGGTTTACAATGTCCAGCTGCTGATCAGTCATTTTCCCAAACACTCCTTTGTCACATAAATGGAATGGCCTTAATTCAAAGAAAGAACAGCCCATTATATATATGTAGCGGGTTAAGGGTTAAATATTAAAAAAAAAGATTCTAATTATATCCATAAATATAATTTTGACAGTCTAATTATATCCATAAATATAATTTTTGACAGCAAGGAAGATCAGTGTTACTCTCTTGAATTAATACTCTTAACATTTTATTGGAAGCAAATAGTTTTTAAACCTTTTAAAAATGCACTCTTCATATACCCACCTCAGGGTTTGCCCAACTGGACTATAAACCTTGGAGTTACACAAACACACATACACCTGAAACTGCTTACTCTGTACACAGGAGGACCGTAAGAAGAATCGAGGCCATTGATTGGTTGGTGTTTGACATTTCACAGCGAGCCTGAGGCCATGAAACAGGCTAATGCAGTCATGAGGACATTCGTAGGTAAAATACACATTTTTAGCCGGCTTTGCGTAAGCAAATCCAGGCTTATAGCTTTGACGTTTTCTGTCTGTCTGTCTGTCTGTCTGTCCCTCTGTCTGTCTATGTGTTTTGACAATTTGGCTAAAATTTGGTTAAGTTTTGACAATTTGGCTAAAATTTGGTTAAGTTTTTTTTTTTTTCCGTCATTTCTCAAAAAAACGAATTGTCGGAATGCTTTGAAACTTAGCGCATATGTTCATTATCATTACACAATTACAAGAACTGTGTCATGTATCTTACCTGAATTATCCCACCTTTTTACTTTAGATTTTTCAGTTAAAATGTTGAATTCGCAATCCCGGCGTTCGCACCACTGTGGTGCTTCACTTGTCCTCTTTTAAAGAATGCCTTAATCATGTTTTAATAGTTTGGTACTTCTTGCCAACCGTAAAGTTTTTATTGTTACAATTTCAACTGTTTTGCATCAAACGTTGTTTCACTTCCTTTGTGTCTTGTCTTCTGTTTGTGGTTTTGTTAGTTTATTAAAAATTTGTCTAGTAAGGGTTCATCATGTTTTATTTACAGCGATGAAAGAAGCTCGGGGCTGCACGTGAGGTATTTGACAAACTACCGCCGGACCTCTGTTGATGTGGTACACAGATACCTGGTACCAGCAGGTAGGTGAGAAGTTGTTACACCCATGCTTTCATAAAACAACAGTATACAACTTTTGTCTCAGTTCTTACAAGCTGTTGAGTGTTTTGTACTGAATAACGAAACCAGGATCTATTGAGATTAACTGTTATACTACCGTATTTACTCTATCAGTTCGGACGGGATAAAATAATAAATTGTTTGGTGTCCGGAAATATAACTTTCCAAAATTAAACGCATATTTGCCAATGTCCGAATATTTTTACTTGTGATGTTCGGGGCAATCTCACCTTGATAGTTTATGGTAATTACGGTAATTACGAAGAATCCGTCCATTAATTATCACTTATTGGGTAATTATTCGGCTATCTAAAATTACGGTACTCAACTTGAAGCAAACCCTAAAAACCTGTGAAATCAGTAACACACTTTACACTGCGGGGTAGTGGAACTGTCAGGTTCTGGTCACAAGTTAATGCTGGCTAGTGCGGACTGTGTAATAGTATACTGGGCTATATGCGATTCAATCCACAACAGTGAACTAATAAAAAACGTGTAAACAATGAACTAATAAACAATTATGACATGTAGTTTATTATATTAAATTATTATATTTTGTTTTGGAAAATGTAGCAATAAACTTTATTGAATAATGAGACAATGGCAATTTTTTAAACATGTTGATTATTTTTATTACAAAATAAAAACGTTACAAAGTATTGCAGAAAAATAAATAAAGAAAAAAAACAAACAATTAAAATTATAAAAATAGTCGTGTTCTTTGTCCATTTAATTGCACCATCATGTTATTCCTCAAATCGAAGCTAAAAAATAAGGCATGCCATGCCTGTTGTAGTATGAAATAAAAAATATTTGATCCTCTATACAAACAGACATCAAAATCGCATAGCACTTTACCTGTGTGAGCGAGTCCGTAATTTTTTTGCTGGTAATGCCAGATAATGGAATGGCCCACTAGCTACCAAAACCAACCCGTAACACCTACATTTGAATGGTTTTACCTGGTGTAAACAATTGTTTCAACACGCGCCTGACCGATTACACAGAATGTATATGGATGTTTATAAACATGGGTCAGTAATAATGTAATTGTTTCAAAATGGCCTTGTTAATAACAGTAAAAAATCACGATCAAAACTTTTATTTAATTGCATCAAAACAAGTTACAATTAAATTTCATTTAAAGTAATATTCTGCTGCTTCTGTTGGTAAGTATCGGGAATGCAATCAGCAATTAGAAGAAGTCGTTCGATCGTAAATTTTAACCTGTCATTTTTCGGCGAATAGTTCATCTTTTTCCCGATGTCCGAATTTATAAAAACCATCAAAACTATTGAAATAAGGTTGATTTTTAATATGTCCGAACACTAGTTTTATTATTTCCTTCAATTAATTAGGTGTCCGGAATTAATGAGTGTCCGGACTCATCGAGTAAATACGGTATATATAATATGCAAAGTTTTCTAAACACTAAACCTTTTTCGCTTTTCACCCCAAATACCATTTGAAACTGTATTTTGTAGGGTGGCATGCAAAAACACACCAGAAAACTGTTTTCTATAAATCTATTTTTGACAATAAAATAATGAATTTCACATAAATTAATCTTATAGCAAAAATTATTTGTTGAGTATTATGCTGTTGGTAAAATCAGCTACCTTAAAATGTTGAATTGACTATTTTTTTTCATGGATAAACAATACAACTACTAGCTGTTTTGCCTAATTTCTCAAGCTTTACTACAGCAGTAAAATTTATGTATGAAGAAAATCAACACCTTATTTTTTGTCTCCAGCGATGTTGATTCACAGTTAGTGTTACCCAACGTTTGTTTTCAATAAGAAACGTTAACCTACGATGTTTTGGCCATCCGTAAAAAATTGTTGGTTTGCTGTGCTCGACCTACTAAAAAAAGAGCCCTACCCCTACCTTTTTATTGCAATTCTTTTAACTTTTTATTTTTTGCTATTTTAAGAATGTTTTCCTTTAATTTCTTTATATGTTTTTTACTGTCTTTGGGAGAATTTTTTTTATTCATGTACCTACCTACCTACCCACTTAAAACATTTTGTGTCGGAGCACAGCAAACCAACAATTTTGAGCTCTGCTGGCCCTTATGGGATAGCGAGTTGTCCGTCGTCCGTCGATAACTTTTGTCTCGTTAAGACGATAGGGCCTTCATTTTTCATCTGATCTTTACCAAACATTACCAGATTGTAAATATCAATGAAAGCTCGGACAAGTTCGAAAACCAGCTAGATCGGACCAGTAACAGCAGAGTTATTGCCTTTGATTTAGTTAAAAATGCTATATTTTGCCTCGTTAAGACAATAGGGCCTTCTTTTATCATCTGATCTTTATCAAACTTTAAGAGATTGTTAATATCAATGACAGCTCGGACAAGTTCGAAAACCAGCCAGATCGAACCAGTAACAGCGGAGTTACGGCCTTTGATTTAGTTAAAAATGCTATATTTTACCTCGTTAAGACAATAGGGCCTTCTTTTATCATCTGATCTTTATCAAACTTTAAGTGATTGTTAATATCAATGACAGCTCGGACAAGTTCGAAAACCAGCCAGATCGGACCAGTAACAGCAGAGTTATGGCTCTTGATTTAGTTAAAAATGCTATATTTTGCCTGGTTAATACTACAGGGCCTTTAATTTTCATCTGATCTTTACCAAACTTTCCTGGTTTCTTTAGTTATGGCCCTTGATTTAGTTAAAAATGCTGTATTTTGCGAAAGACTTTAAAAAAACCACGTAAATTGCAGTCACTCCATTGATATTATAAGAGCCATGTTAGCAAGAGGAGCGTCCACAGGCCGTCTTGGCCTTTTCTTTATGCATGGCCTTATACCAAAATAGAAAACCCAGTCAGCCCAGTTCCTGATATTACAACCTCAAACACCATTCATTCATTGTCACTCATGAATAACCTAAATGTATTAGGTAAGGTAATTGTATACTTTATTTCCAGTTATGGTTATAACAACATCACCAGTTCCTTGGAAGATTTATCAATCATTACCACTGTTAATCTGTTTTGTTTGTGTAATTACAGTCTGGCACAACCATGTTGTTACCGGAGGACAGGAATGCAATCAGGGAATACCTGTGTATTAAGGCCTACCTCGTAAGTTTGGTTTGTTAAAATAACTGTGTGGCTTTCATAAGGTTGTTTACCATAATCTGCCATAATAATGGTGCCATAATCTGCCATAATAATGGTGCCATAATCATGGTGCCATAATCTGCCAATATAATGGTGCCATAATCTGCCATAATAACGGTGCCATGATCGGCCATAATAATGGTGCCATAATCTGCCATAATGGTGCCATAATCTGCATATGGCACCATAGAGTCGAATAATTCGAGGTGCTTTATCTTCTCTGCTAAAACACAGTTTTATATGGCGTTAAGATTTATGTGATAAATAGAATCTAGCATTCAAGCAAAATCTTTATTAAATTCGTTTAAATTGCCAACTCGTATAACATCCTCGTATAACATCCTCTATGTATTTAATATGCACATAATATCATAGTTTAGTTGCAGGGCCGTCTTTCTGTATTGGGGAAATGGGTCCGGGGCCTTGAGAGGGAGGAATTTTGCGTCGATTTTATAGGAAAGGGAATTTTTTGCTACAAAATTTGCATCAATTATATATCCGTTTTTTTTATGGGATGCCGAGTTGTCCGTCGTCGGCGTTAACTTTTGTCTTGTTAAAACGATAGAGCCTTCATTTTTCATCCGAACTCTCCCAAACTTTAACAGGTTGTTAATATCAATGAAAGCTCGGATGAGTTCGAAAACCAGCCAAATCGGACAAGTAACAGCGGAGTAATGGCCCTTGATTTAGTTAAAAATGCTATATTGCTATATATTGCCTCAAGACGATAGGGCCTTCATTTTTCATCCTATCTTTACCAAACGTTACCATATTGTTAATATCAATGAAAGCTTGGACAAGTTCGAAAACCAGTCAGATCGGACCAGTAACAGCGGAGTTAGGCCAAACAAAATTAATTCTCTGTTTCCGCTAACCCGACCGACCCTATTTTTTTCCGCCGACCCTACAGTTTTTTTCACCGTTTTTGTAACAAAATATATGTTCGATCGTTTTTGCTCTAAATCTTTCCGGTAATTAGTCGTCCCGATACTTGAAAAGCATGTCAATAAAGCGTCTACCGATGCAGGTGTCCACACGGTGACAGTGTTTTTTTGAAAAATTCGTTGTCAGATCTGTTGAGTTTGTCCCTAATTTTAACGACATGGCAACACGTTTACAGCCAGGTACGTTTGACAAATGCAGACATTTTCCTGGAATAAAAAAACTGTACCCACGTTAAGCAATTGAGTTTTTAGCTCTACTGGTCAAGGGCAAGCAGAGCTTATAGGATGGCGAGTTGTCCGTCCGTCCGTCGTCCGTCCGTCGTTAACTTTTGTCTCATTAAGACGATAGGGCCTTCTTTTTTCATCCGATCTTTACCAAACTTTAACAGGTTGTTAATATCAATGAAAGCTCAGACAAGTTCGAAAACCAGCCAGATTGGACCAGTAACAGCAGAGTTATGGCCCTTGATTTAGTTAAAAATGCTATATTGCTATATTTTGCCTCGTTAAGACGATAGGGCCTTCATTTTTCATCCTATCTTTACCACATTGTTAATATCAATGAAAGCTTGGACAAGTTCGAAAACCAGCCAGATCGGACCAGCGGAGTTATGGTCCTTGATTTAGTTAAAATGCTATATTGCTCTATTTTTCCTCGTTCAGACGAGAGGGCTGGCGTGGCGCAGTCGGTAGCGCAGCGGATTTGTAACCGGAGGCCCCGGGTTCAATCCTCCGTGGTGCCACTGAGTTCCGTCAGTGTATTCTTGGGCAAGACACTTTTCCTTAGCCTCGTCCGTCGGATGGGGACGTAAACCGGGCGGTCCCGTGTATCGGTCTGTCAACCGAGCACGTTAAAGACCCATAGGAATCTATTCGATAAAAAGAGTAGGGCAGGTTCCCGGATTCCTATGTATCCTTCCCCTCTCTCTGGGGCGGCTCTAAATAACCTGTACTGTGTTGATGAGCTGTTAAACAACATTCAATTCAATTCGTTAAGACGATAGGGCCTTCATTTTTCATCCTATCTTTACCAAACTTTACCATATTGTTAATATCAATAAAAGCTCGGACAAGTTCGAAAACCAGCCATATCGGACCAGTAACAGCGGAGTTATGGCCCTTGATTTAGTTAAAAATGCTATATTTTGCCTCTTTAAGACGATAGGGGCTTCATTTTTCATCCTATCTTTACCAAACTTTACCATATTGTTAATATGAATGAAAGCTCGGACAAGTTCGAAAGCCAGCCCTATCGGACTAGTAACAGCGGAGTTATGGCCCTTGATTTAGTTAAAAATGCTATATTTTGCATCGTTATGACAATAGGGGCTTCATTGTTCATCCGATCTTTACCAAACTTTATCAGATTGCTGATGTCGTTGAAAGCTCGAACAAGTTCGAAAACCAGCCATATCGGACCAGTAACAGCGGAGTTATGGCCCTTGATTTAGTTAAAAATGCTATATTTTGCCTCTTTAAGACGATAGGGGCTTCATTGTTCATCCGATCTTTACCAAACTTTATCCGATTGTTAATTCAATAAAAGCTCGGACAAGTTCGAAAACCATTCGTATCGGACCAGTAACAGCAGAGTTATGCCTTGATTTAGTTCAAAATGCTATATTTTGCCTCATTAAGACGATAGGGCCTTCATTTTTCATCCTATCTTTACCAAACTTTACCATATTGTTAATATCAATGAAAGCTCTGACAAGTTCGAAAACCAGCCATATCGGACTAGTTACAGCGGAGTTCTGGCCCTTGATTTAGTTCAAAATGCTATATTTTGCCTCTTTAAGACGATAGGGCTTTCATTTTTCATCCGATCATTACCAAACTTTATCAGATTGTTAATGTCAATGAAAGCTTGGTCAAGTTCGAAAACCAGCCAGGTTGGACCAGTAACAGCAGAGTTATGGCCCTTGATTTTGTTAAAAATGCTATAATTTGCCTCGCCATACGATAGGGCCTTCATTTTGCATCTGATCTTTGCCAAACTTTAACAGATTTTATGACTTTCTTTTTTTCTTTTATTTTCTTTTTTTTAATTTTTTTTTTTTTTTTTTTTTTTTTAGCTCTACTGATCAGAGATCAGCAGAGCTTATGCCGTGGTGCGGCGTCCGTCGTCCGTCCGTCCGTCTGTCCGTAAATTTTTATTTGTAGCGACTTCACAGCTGAAACTACTGGATGGATATTCATGAAACTTTACAGAAATGTTGCCCATAAAGTCTAGTTGATCCTAGCAAAAATTCATGTTGATGTGAAATCCAAGATGGCCGCCAAAGCTAAAAATAGATTTTTAAAATACAAGTTTGTAGCGTCTTCTTCTTGAAAACTATAAGTGATATTGATATGGGACTTTTTCTAAAATGATCAGCATGACATGATGTTGATCCTAGTCAAAAATCGTTTTGATTCAACGTTAAACATGGCTGCCAGCGGCCATGTTTGTTTACATAGAGTTATATAGTAAAAACTTGTAGCGACTACTTCTCTGAAACTACTTGGCGGATTGTCATGAAACTTTACAGGAATGTTGCTCTTGATGTCTAATTGATCCTAGAAAAACTTCAGGTCGGCCGGAAATTCAAGATGGCCGTCACAGCTAAAAATAGATTTTTAAAAAATAAGTTTGTAGCGACTACTTCTTGAAAACTATAAGTGATATTGATATGGGACATTTTCTAAAATGACCAGCATTACATGATGTTGATCCTAGTCAAAAATCGTTTTGATTCAACGTTTAACATGGCTGCCAGCGGCCATCTTTGTTTACATAGAGTTATATAGTAAAAACTTGTAGCGACTACTCCTCTGAAACTACTTGGCGGATTGTCATGAAACTTTACAGGAATGTTGCTCTTGATGTCTAATTGATCCTATCAAAATTTCAGGTCGGCCGGAAATTCAAGATGGCCGTCACAGCTAAAAATAGATTTTTAAAAAATAAGTTTGTAGCTACTACTTCTTGAAAACTATAAGTGTTATTGATATGGGACTTTTTCAAAAATGATCAGCATGACATGATGTAGATCCTTGTGGAAAATTATTTTGATTCGACGTTAAACATGGCTGCCAGTGGCCATCTTTGGTTACATAGAGTTATATAGTAAAAACTTGTAGCGACTACTCCTCTGAAACTACTTGACGGATGTTCATTAAACTTCACAGGAATGTTGCTCTTGATGTCTAGTTGATCCTAGAAAAATTTCAGGTCGGCCGGAAATTCAAGATGGCCGCCACAGCTAAAAATAGATTTAAAATAAATAAGTTTGTAGCGACTTCTTCTTCAAAACAATAAGAGATATTGATATGGGACTTTTTCTAAAATGATCAGTATGACATGATGTTGGTCCTTGTCGAAAATCTGTTTGATTTGACCTTAAACATGGCTGCTTTGTTTACATAGAGTTATATAATGAAAACTTGTAGCGACTACTTCTTTGAAACTACCTGACGGATTTTCATGAAACTTCACAGGAATGTTGCTCTTAATGTCTTATTGATCTTAGCAAAATTTCAGGTCGGCCGGAAATTCAAGATAGCCGCCACGGTTAAAAATAGATTTTCAAAAAACAAGTCTGTAGCGACTACTTCCTGAAATCAAAATCAATCAGTAGAGCTTCAAGGTCATTGACCTCTTGTTTTTTGTTAATTTTTTTTTAAATTTATTCTTAATTATTTTATTTTTTATTTTTTTTGTTTGAATTTCTTTTTTAATTTTTCGATATTTTTTTTAGCTCTATGTTGGACCAGTCAGATCAGTAACAGAGGAGTTATGGCTCTTGATTTAGTTAGAAATGCTATATTTTTCCTCGTTAATATGGTAGGGCCTTCACTTTTCATCTGATCTTTTACCAAACTTTACCAGATTCTATAGTTATGGCCCTTGATTTACTCAAAAAGATGTTTTTTGCCCGAAACTTTTAAAAAAACGTAAATGGCAGTCACTCGCTTCATTGATGTTATAAGAGCCATGTTAGCCAGTAGAGCGTCCACAGGCCCTCTTGGGCCTCTTGTTTTCTGAATATCACCGTGTGCAACCCAACGGAAATTTCGAGAAATCTGGCCCTACTTTCACAATTTCTGGGTCCACTGATGTAAACACAGATGAAAATATAGGGCCTTCACTTTTCATCTCATCTTTACCGAACTTTACCAGATTCTTTAGTATGGCCCTTGATTTAGTCAAAAAGCTGTTTTTTGCCCGAAATTTTCAAAAAAACGTAAATGGCAGTCACTCTCTTCATTGATGTTAAAAGAGCCATGTTAGTCAGTAGAGCGTTCACAGGCCCACTTGGGCCTCTTGTTATTATTTAAATGGCACCAAGAATGTACCATTTCAAATTACAAAATGTATGCTGTTTTCCTGTATAGGAGTTTAACATTTTCTAATTTTTCGAATTGCGGCCCCAAAAACAGTCAAACGACAGCCCTGAGTTGAAATTGTGCATGCTTCTACAACTATTCAGTTCTCAGATATGTGATTTGTGTATTGATACAGGATGCCATGGAGAGTTTCAATGATTGGTTTACCCACTACCATCATGGCCAGCCGTCTCGGCCAGCTCCACCCCAGGGTGGATCATTCACGGACAAGGTGGCATATGAACACCGCATTAAACAGTATGATCAAGAAAGAGACAGATGGCATCACAATCTTATCATGCAGACACAGGTAGGTGACTGTAATACTGTCTCTCCCGGAGTCATGACCCCACCCACCCAGGGGACTTCAAAAGTCGCCCATACCCTGCGATCATGACAAACCAAAGATGTTACTCTCAGATTTATTTCACTAAGTAACTGTTTCTGTACTGTGATGTTCATGTGTAATGCTTGTTTAACAGCTGCATATTGACCATCTTCAATGAAAGAACATTAAACTAGTGTTGATCCAATCAGTTCGATCTAGCAGCAGATTACAATTGGTCATGATTGAGTTTACTCGGATGACATTTTAGTACTAGAGAATGAAATAAGTTTTGGAGCGCTGTGGTCTAGTGGTAGAGCGTTAGAACAATGATCCAAAAGTCGTGGGTTCGATTCCCGTCATTGCCATATGCGTTGTGTCCCTGAGCAAGACACTTTATCTGCATTGCTTAGTACTGGTTCTACCCAGGAAGACATCGAGAGTGATTCAAATAAGTTCATAGAGCTTTCGTTACAATCGATGTAAAATAAATAAGTTTAAACTAAATAAGTTGAAATTTTGCATCAAATAATAAGGGCTATTCCATTAAAATATACATGGGACCACAGGAACACGCCTACTAGACTCTGCAACCGCCTCCAAAAAGAGGTGATAATACGACGTTTCGGAGACACTTCCGATGCGGTTGCGGAGAGTAAATTGAAGCAGCAAAGGTAAGTGTGAATTTAATATTTTCGTTTTTTTCGGCCCTAACTCGATCTTTTTCAAAAATCGGGGAATGTGGTACGATGTAGGAATGTTTTCCCTTCCTGTTTCATGTGTTGGTTTCGAAATGTATTGAAAAGTGTAGTCTGAAGAATTGTCATAAGTCAATCGACGAGTGTAATTTTCTCAACTGGACATGATTTTTACTCCGTTTTTCTGCTGTTTTATGAGAAATCTGCCCACGAATGAGTTCTATGACTTTGAAATCACCTATCTTTCATTGTTCAATTGAATTGAATTGAATTGGATTTTATAGTCGCACCAACAGCTAAGGTCATATGGCGACTTTCCAGCTTCTACTGGTGGAGGAAGACCCCAGGTGCCCCTCCGGGCAATTTTCGTGCACGGGCGGGCACCTGGGTAGAACCACCGACGTTCCCCAAGCCAGCTGGATAGCTTCCTCACATAAAGATTCCTATGCCCCTGAGGGATCGAACCTACAGCGGTGAGGAGCAAGTGATTGCAAGTCAGAGACTCTTACCACTCGGCCACGGACGCCCCTCATTGTTCAATGAAAAAAATTCGATCGAATATAAATTGAAAAGAATTATGGTCATTTTTAGCTCTACTGATCAGAGATCAGCGGAGCTTATGCCGTGGTGCGGGGTCCGTCGTCCGTCCGTCTGGCCGTCTGTCCGTAAACTTTTATTTGTAGCGACAACTCCTCTGAAACTACTGGATGGATATTCATGAAACTTTACAGAAATGTTGCCCATAAAGTCTAGTTGATCCTAGCAAAAAATCATGTTGATGTGAAATCCAAGATGGCCGCCAAAGCTAAAAATAGAGTTTTAAAATACAAGTTTGTAGCGACTACTTCTTGAAAACTATAAGTGATATTGATATGGGACTTTTTCTAAAATGATCAGCATGACATGATGTTAATCCTTGTCAAAAATCGTTTTGATTCAACGTTAAACATGGCTGCCAGCGGCCATCTTTGTTTACATAGAGTTATATAGTAAAAAATTGTAGCGACTACTCCTCTGAAACTACTTGGCGGATTGTCATGAAACTTTGCAGGAATGTTGCTCTTGATGTCTAAGACTAAGACTAAGACTTATTGTTCAATGATGGGTAGGACCAGTAACAAGTATTTACACAAATAATTCATCATAAACAATTGTATTGATACATTACTTATCTATTAAAATCAGTATAGATCTATTATATAGAGTATCTATGTCTCCGAAACTGCCTCTTACTCTCCGAATCCGCCTCTTACTCTCCGACACTGCCTCTTCATAAAAAATGACCATAATTCTTTTCAATTTATATTCGATTGAATTTTTTTCAGTGAACAATGAAAGATAGGTGATTTCAAATCATAGACCTCATTCGTGGACAGATTTCTCATAAAACAGCAGAAAAATGGAGTAAAAACCATGTCCAGTTGAGAAAATTACACTCGTCGATTGACTTATGACAATTCTACAGACCACATTTTTCAATATATTTCGAAACCAACACATGAAACAGGACGGGAAAACATTCCTACATCGTACCACATTCCCCGATTTTTGAAAAAGATCGAGTTAGGGCCGAAAAAAAGAAAATATTAAATTCACACTTACCGTTGCTGCTTCAATTTACTCTCCGCAACCGCATCGGAAGTGTCTCCGAAACGTCGTATTATCACCTCTTTTTGGAGGCGGTTGCAGAGTCTAGTAGGCGTGAGGAAGGCACTTTTGAAAATGAACACCCGCCCATAGATGCAAAACTGAGTTGACGGAACCAAATTTTAGAAGATAAGAGTTCACTCATAGATTGTTATTCAATTGCCTTCCTGGGTCCTGGGTATGTTTTAATGGAAAATCCCTCATCTATCTTTAAATAGATCTCACAACTTGTATATAAATATTATAATAAATAAATTGGTCAGCTTAATATAGTTGCTTTATGACCAGAACATAGGTGCATGTGTTTCCTTTCTACATCATATTTTGAAAATAAGGCTTGTACTGGTGTAAAATGTCTATATAGAAGTCATGTTTAATCGATTAATGATCGATCATCAGGTGGTTACAAATTCTGATGATCGATCATGAATTTTCAGATGAGTGTTAACACTACTAAGTATTTTTATCTTTCAACCCTCATACTTGCCTTCTATAGCTGCTGTAGTATTGACTTAACTATACCCAACATTGTAACACTGGTGTTGTTTTCAAATAATGCTTCTACCCCGACTCGTAACTGACACAGAATGACTCACCTTGTACTTACAGACAACGAAGGAACACATCTACAATGTACTTCTGTTTGCTGATGGTGGGTGGATGCTGGATCAAGCTCAGGTAAGATTCTCAAACTTTGTGATTCTCATGCTGGGTGATTCTCATGCTGATTGATTATCATTCTTGATGATCCTTATCCTGAGTGATTCTAATGCTGCATGATTATCATTCTTGATGATCCTTATCCTGAGTGATTCTAATGCTGCGTAATTATCATTCTTGATGATCCTTATCCTGAGTGATTCTCATGCTGCATAATTATCATTCTTGATCCTTATCCTGAGTGATTCTAATGCTGCGTAATTATCATTCTTGATGATCCCTATCCCGAGTGATTCTCATGTTGTGTAATTATCATTCTTGATGATCTTTATCCTGAGTGATTCTAATGCTGCGTAATTATCATTCTTGATGATCCTTATCCTGAGTGATTCTCATGCTGCGTAATTATCATTCTTGATGATCCTTATCCTGAGTGATTCTCATGCTGCGTAATTATCATTCTTGATGATCCTTATCCTGAGTGATTCTCATGCTGCATGCTTGGTGATGAAATTTGGTAAGCACTAAGTTATGAATGCAAGCATTGGCATTAGGAACCTGGATGCTTTTAGAACTTTTGTGGACAATGCATTTCAATTTATATTTAAAATATATACATGTAATGTACATGGGTTGTATTGGAAAAACGTTTGTTTCTTGTGTGCATTTAAGTACTTTCATAGATTTTAAAGTTGTATTACATATATAGCCTCACATTTGTTAACAGTTTTTCTGTGACCTAAAAATGATTTCCCACAATGAATAATTACCAAATGCAGTCTGCTGATAGTTCCGCCAAAGTCACAAAATAACTGAAGATGGTTGAAATTCATTCAATATACAGTCGATTCCGTTTAATCGCATATCGGTTAATTGCATATTTCGGTTAATTGCATAAAGTTTTGAAACACAAAACCATTCGTATTCTTTTGCATGTAAAAAAACCCCGTATAATCGCATAGGTTTTTGTCACATTCCGGATAATTGCATAATTCACACTACAAAAAAAAGCAAAGCGACGCTGGTTGAAAGAAAACAAATGCGCATAAATATTGCGTAAAATCTATCAAATAACGGTAAATACAAAATGGATATGCACAATAATAATCCTATCAAACATCTTACATAGAACTAACTCGCTTTTATGGAGTTTCTATGTAAGTATTAACAGAACAGTAAACGAAAGTAGAAACGTGCACCGCTACATATACAAAATGTTCAGTTTCGGTTATTCGAATACTCCGGTTAATCGCATATATTTTCTTGACAAATCGGCTATGCTAATAACCGAAATCGACTGTACCATGTTTATCTTACGTTTGTCCATGATTATAGGGACAGGTCATTTTCATTGCCGGAAACACTATAAACTGCTGTGACTCATCCGTTTGAATGGAATGTACATCAAAATGACCTTATTTGTTGAAGAGTTTTCAAACTACGTTTAATTGACATCTTACATGTACAAAATAAAACCTTATAACATAACTTACGGCCCGAGGTGTAATAACACAATTCTGTATTATCGATAATCCACTTTCGATATAATTTAACGTCGGTGACGTCACATTAACTTAAGGAAAGCATTGAGACATTAGCATTGTGACGTTAATAAGTTGTTTGTAAATAGAATCTCGCATTCGTGCTAATTTATCATTGAATTTATTAAACTTGTGGGCAAAAATTATATATTGCTTGGAAAGCCATCTTGTTTAATAAATTCAATAATACACAATCGTGAGTGTATTAAAGACCCTCTATACTGATACAGGATGATGGTGACGAGGACAACATGGATGATCAGGGTGACAGTGATGCTTTACGCTTGGAGCAGATGGACCGTCTGCGGCGCCTCATACTGCCCAGCCTCATGTCCCTGCTACACACCGTGCTACACACCAGCGAACAATACCAGGAGTGTGTCAGGCTGGCAGATGTGGTCACGGCGGAGCAACATAACCTCTACAAGGTGATTCTGTCGTTAAGATTTTGATGTTGTTCTTAAACTTTGTATGAATATTTCTCGAAGTTCAGTGTCTTTGAAAATCATTAACCTTATTTCACAACCTTTTGAGTTTTTTTGTTCCAAGGTGAATTAATATTTGTGCATATAAAGAAAAGAAAAACCTCAATCTGTACATTTGATTTCTATAAGTTAGGTGTTTATAATAGTGACATACACAATCAGTTTTACCATACAAAGGGGCTGGCATGGCCCAGTGGATAGCACGATGGACTGGAAATCTGGAGGACCCGTGTTGAAGCCTCACCGGCACCACTTAGTTGTGACGATGTGTTCACGGGCATGACACTCTCATAACCTAGTATTCAGATGGTGACATTAGCCGGAACGCAAATAAAGCACTCTAACAAACTGGTCTATAAGTGACTTACAGAACTGCGTTTTAATTTTGTGTTTTTATTTCAGTAGCTTACCTACAGCTTCTGACTTCACTGATCCTCTTATGTGACAGAGTCTGGTGGCCACTTACCATGTTTTCCCTGACAGTAGTACCCTGATCAGGGTCTGGTGCCCAATTACCATGTTTCCCCTGACAGTAGCACCCTGGTCAGGGGAGACGCTCTTATTAAGGGAAATACGCTACTTGGATTTGTGTTTTCCCCAGTTTCTTGAATATGTGGGCCCACATTGATGACGATAAAGGTGTGATAGTGATTTCTTTTTTTCTTTTTTAGTATTTCTAATGGGAAACTGTATCCTTTATCGCATCTCCCTCTGAGGTTACTGTCCCAATATAACCTAACACGATGTGTAAAATGGATGTAAACCCCTAATTCATACTAAACTGCCATCCCTGTCTATAGTGTTACGTGCAGCTATGGATGCTTGTTTGTAATTCACGTAATTAAAATATGTATGTTTCATTCCCAGGTGTTCAGAAAAGATGAACTTCAGCATCTGATGCATCTTCTGAGAGAGTCGTCGCTCAAGTTGCTGGATCAAGGTCGTGGCCCTCTTGGGTTTGAGCTCAGCTGAGTAACAGGGAAGCTTGACTTGTGACTTCCTCAAGGATGATAAATAGTCGAGTATTGATCAACAAAATTGTGGATGTGAATATTGCTCTGATCGGAAGTTGTTTTGTTTTTACTTCAAAAGTCAGTTTAGAAAAAGTTGGTCTTACAATTTAGAATGTAGTTTTGTTTAAGCCTTCAACAATAATACCGGTTGGGAAACCATCCTTTATAACAATAATTTCCTACCTGCAACACAAACTGCAACACAGATTACTGTATTAATTTTTTTTCTGAAGAATATTAATTGGCGAATAACAAACACCTAATTGACTTTAGATAAAGTAAAGATGGATGGATAACATGAGCTTACCATATCTGACACTGAGATAATCTTGATATTAGTGAAGTAATATGTCAACTCGAGGATTAAATGGTGAATATTGGTTCTGACAGAAAAAACAAAGAAGTCAGTGCCATAATTAAAGAAATTGTGAACAGTGATCAGCTAAACTTCAGCCCAGATGACTCTGAGAACAATGGTGTTTTGGATCGAAATATGCCTCGAGTGAACTAGAAATAAAAAAATTATCACATAACTTACGGTGTGGGAGTGGAATAACACCTTTCTATATTTTCGATATACCACTAGTAATATAAGTATTCAAATAAGCCTAGTATGCGCTGGCAAAAAAATAATTCAATAGTGACTATGATCCAGTTCCCACGGTTTTTATGTCGGGTTCGCATGTTAAAGCGACAGGCAAAATGCAATAAAAGTCGATCTCGTTAGCAAAAATGATATAATGCTCGGCAAGAGCCTCGCATTATATCATTTTGCCAACTCATTTAAAAAATTCAATAATGAATGAAAACTCATGTAAGATCCTCTATTTTTTCACAGCAAAAAAGGAATTGTAACGAAAAACAAGAGAAACAAACAATTGAAAAAGCAGAACATGTGTTCTTAAAGCCATGTTTGCAAGGTTGCAATCTAAAGTGCAATGTATGACAGTAAAGGTTGATGGAAAGAAGTAAAATTCCTTTTCCATTAAAGTATTCACAAATAAAACATTGTTTTTGTCTTAACTACAATCTTTTTCTTTTACTGCCCCAAAGAGGTTTAAATGGTGGACTTGAATAGCAAAGCCTCGCAGTGGTTCTTCAGTGTATACTTGGTCAAGCGTTGTCCGACTGATGGGGACAGAAACAAGATGGTCCCGTATATCGGGTTCATCTCTCCACCGAACAATTAAAGAAAATATAGAAATCGGTAGGGACTCATTCCTGTGTCCGTTCCCCCTCTAAAATAATATTTTAAATATCGGGGAAAATTAATGTCCGATAAAGAATGGCCTTAAAAAGTTTGTGATGGGCACTTTGTCGTGGGTATATAGTAAAACAGCACAGACTACATATATATAATGGACTGTTCTTTCTTTGAATTAAGGCCATTCCATTTATGTTACAAAGCTTTTTTTTGACTGATCAAAATGACTGATCAGTAGCCAGACATTGTAAACCTTGATCAACCTGCGAGTTACTCGCTATAGTAATTAGCAAGTTTTAGCTCTCTAGATCAAAGATCAGCAGAGCTTATGCCATGGTCCGTGGATCTGTCCATATAGACTAAACAATTTTTAGGACACCTGAACCGAAGGCTCAAGGTGATCTATTGGGATCACTCTTCGTCCGTCCTTCGTCCGTCGTCGTCGTTAACTTAGTTCAAACGACTTCTCCTCAGAAACTGCTTGGCCAATTTTGACCAAACGTCACATGTATGATCCTTAGATGAATACTTTTTAGATTTGTTAAAATTAGGTCAGCGCGACATCCAAGAAGGCCGTCATTACCATATATGGTTGAAACCTTAAAAAATCTTTTTCTCAAGAACCACTGGACAGATTTCGACAGTTTTTCTTGTAAAATGATCGCCAATGCATAGACTATCAAGTTTGTTCAAATGAAGTCCCCGGAGTCAAACATTACTGTGCCCTGGGGATCCAAAGTTTGTATGTTGAGATTTTGCATGTAGACATGTAGGAAAAAACTTTTAACAAATCTTCTGCTCTGAAACCACAAGGCACAGAGCTTTCATGTATTACATGCAGCTTATTGTCCTCTTCTAAGTTTGTTCAAATGGTGACCTTGTGGTCTAATTTGGCCCTGCCCTGGGAGTCACAGTTTTACATAGACTTATATAGGAAAAAAATTAAAAAATCTTCTTCTCTGAAACTACAAGAGCCAGAGGTTTAATATTTTTCATTTACTATAAGATTATGGTCCTTTACCAAGTTTGTTCATATGGTGACCTTGGGGTCAAATTTGGCCCCGTCCAGGGCATCACAGTTTTACATAGATTTATATAGTAAAACAAAAACTCTTCTCTGGAACTACAAGAGCCAGAGGTTTAATATTTTGCATTTACAATACTCTTATGGTCCTTTATCAAGTTTGTTCAAATGGTGACCCTGGGGTCACATTTGGCCCCGCCCTAGAGGTCGCATATTTTATATAGACTTGTACAGGGAAAAACTTAAAAAATCTTCTCTGAAACCACAAGGCTCACAGCTCTCCTATATTACATGTAGCCCTGGGGTCACATTTGGCCCTGCCCCAGGTGTTGCACTCTAGCACCTTCATTTTGTATTTGATCTTTTCCAAACTTTGTCAAGTGTCTTTATATCAATGTTGTTAACACAGCTGAGGCCACATTTCTTGAACAATCTTAACCAAACTTGCACAGATTGTATGACCATAAGATTTTTGAAGAAGTTTGATAATGTGCCAGTGCTCGCTTGTTCGATTTAGGGCCATCTTGGCCCTCTTGTTTTGTTATGACGATTCTGAAACTACTGGAGTGTTTTCCGAAAACTTCACCAGATTGTGGCATTTGATGTCAAAGTAAAATTCAGGTCAATCAGAAATCCAAGATGGCCATCATGGCTAAAAATAGTTTAAAAAAGTAGAAGTTTATTATCGCTACTCTTTCCAAATCCACAGGTGGTATTGATTTGGAACCTTCATCAAAATATCCTGGAATGGCATCTAGTTGGTCCTTAACAAAACTCAAAATGAATTTTGTTACAACATCAAACATGTCTTCCAGTGGCCATCTTTGTTTACATAGAGTTATATAGTAAATACTTGTGAATTCCATTTCTCAACTTCTTGCGGGATTTTTCTAGAACTTTACAAGAATGTTGCAAATAAAGTCTAGTTGGTCCTAAAATGTGTGTCATGTCAAAAACCGAAGATCCATGGCTAAAAATACTTTTATAATAGTAAAATATGTCATTACTATCAGTATTAAATTATCTCATAAACCACTTGTCAGATTTGAAGACTACTCTCTGAAACTCTTCATGGTTTATAGAAATGTTGCTCTCAATTATTTAAAAAAACATCAAAACTTTAATATCTTAATAAATATTTGCTGTTGGGGCAAACGAAAATAATTCAGAATCTGTCTGGAGTGTGCTTCAATGTCTGACAACTTTATGAGCACATTTCTGGCTAATTATCCTCAATTTTAGTGGGTGCGTAAGCCTGGACATATTAACTATAACACAGTGGGCATTTAAAACAAGCATGCAACACAACTGTACAATATGTATTCTTTTATTTTGCAGTTTGTAAAAGTGTCAAAATGTAACAAGAAGCAGTTTTATGTATTAAATTCACAACACACATCATATGACTTAATGGATTTCGACATCTTGAGGTACCGGCAGCGATCTGGATCCAGCCTTATTTATCCACAAATAAATTGTAAATTTACTGGGGTAACCTCCATATTGTTCCAAAGTAACTGCTATTAAAGGGACACATGGCAATCTTAATTTTTTAAAAACTCACGGAGTCCCGTTAGTTTTTCTCTTAACTTGCATTTGTTCAGTCATTAATATTAATTGTTAGAATAGTTCAAAGCAAAATATTTTTGCATATTACTAACTTTTTATAATATTGCACCGTTAATATATTTAAAAATTTGGTAAAATAGCGACCAAAGTTGAAATCTCAATTTTTAGCTCTACTGGCCGAAGGCCAGCAGAGCTTATGGGATGCCGAGTTGTCCGTCGTCCGTCCGTCGTCCGTCCGTCCGTCGTCCGTTGTTAACTTTTGTCTCGTTAAGACGATAGGGCCTTCATTTTTCATCCAATCTTTACCAAACTTTAACAGGTTGTTAATATCAATGAAAGCTCGGATGAGTTCGAAAACCAGCCATATCGACCAAGTAACAGCGGAGTTATGGCCCTTGATTTAGTTAAAAATGCTATATTGCTATATTTTGCCTCGTTAAGACGATAGGGCCTTCATTTTTCAACCTATCTTTACAAAAATTTACCACATTGTTAATATCAATGAAAGCTCGGAAAAGTTCGAAAACCAGCCAGATCGGACCAGTAACACCAGAGTTATGGTCCTTGATTTAGTTGAAAATGCTATATTGCTATATTTTGCCTCGTTAAGATGATAGGGCCTTCGTTTTTCATTATATCTTTACCAAACTTTACCACATTGTTAATATCAATGAAAGCTCGGACAAGTTCGAAAACCAGCCATATCGGGTTAGTAACAGCGGAGTTATGGCCCTTGATTTAGTTAAAAATGCTATATTTTGCCTCGTTAAGACGCTAGGGGCTTTATTGTTCAACTAATCTTTACCAAACTTTATCAGATTGTTAATATCAATGAAAGCTCGGACAAGTTCGAAAACCAGCCATATCGAAATAGTAAGAGCGGAGTTATGGCCCTTGATTTAGTTAAAAATGCTATATTTTGCCTCGTTAAGACGATAGGGGCTTCATTGTTCTTCTGATCTTTACCAAACTTTATCAGATTGTTAATACCAATGAAAGCTCGAGCAAGTTCGAAAACTAGCCATATCGGACCAGTAACAGCGGAGTTATGGCCCTTGATTTTAGTTAAAAATGCTATAGTTTGCCTCATTAAGACGATAGGGACTTCATTGTTCATCTGATCTTTATCAAACTTTATCAGATTGTTAATTTCAATGAAAGCTTGGACAAGTTCGAAAACCAAACATATCGGACCAGTAACAGCTTAGTTATGGCCCTTGATTTAGTTCAAAACGCTATAAAACGCTATATTTTGCCTCGTTAAGAAGAGAGGGCCTTCATTTTTCATCCGATCGTTACCAAACTTTTATTTTTTTAATTATTTTTTCAAATTAATATATTTTTTATTTTTTTTATTTTTTTTATTTTTTTTTTTAATTTTCATTTTTTTAATTTTTTCTTTTATTTATTTTTAATTAATATTTTTTTTTTTAGCTCTATGTTGGACCAGTCGGACAAGTAACAGAGGAGTTATTGCTCTTGATTTAGTTAAAAATGCTATATTTTGCCTCGTTAATAGGGTAGGATCTTCATTTTCATCTGATCTTTACCGAACTTTAACAGATTCTTTAGTTATGGCCCTTGATTTAGTTCAAAAGCTGTTTTTTGCCCGAAACTTCCAAAAAACGTAAATGGCAGTCACTCGCTTCATTGATGTTATAAGAGCCATGTTAGCCAGTAGAGCGTTCACAGGCCCTCTTGGGCCTCTTGTTTTATTTAATTATATGCCAGCAGTTTTAAAGTCAAAATGATGCAGGATAAGTAAATTGAGGAGCAAATTTTAAAGTTTGAATAAAACTCAAGATTGCCATGTGTCCCTTTAAAGTAAAAATAGTAACAAATTATCTCCCTTGATTATGTATTGTTTTGAAATAATAAAATCACTTTACTAAATAATTCTGCTATCAGTCTGTTGTACATGTAGTTTAATTAATTTATACCTCTTTCATAAAGTACATCCCACAGCCCGATAGCTTTAAATGAATTGACTTTTAAGATTTAAAAGAAATGCGCAGTTGGCGAGTTTTCCAGACCAAACTATTTCATTAACAATAATTAAACTGCATGAAGCAATAGGCCTAATTTAGCCATTTGCATTTGCACATTTTATGTGACAATCCTGTCTACTTGAATAAAGCATTAAATGGTGTGAAAAAACGTCTTTAAAGTATTTTTTTCCGTTCATGTTCTCACAATCTATAACAAGTGCATATAAAACGAATAAACAATTTAAATATCACAGTCTTTAATTCTTTGGAATGATGCTTTTCATGATATGTTCTATATATATATATATATCAATTTGAGACAAATATTGAATGAATTATGAGTCCTACTCAAACATGAGCTGGTCAAATATCATACATGAATATATCCTTGTAAACATGAGTACAAGCTCCGAATATTTTTTGATGAATTTTGATTGCAAGAAATAGGTTGATTTCAGGGGCGTACCTGGGGTGTTTTTGGGTAGACGCAAGGGGTAGGGTGTGGTCGGAAAAAAATAACCATAAATAAGTAGTTTTGAGCAACTTAGAAACGTAATTTGAAGCTACATTTTAAGTCTCCAGAGTCATTCGTTTTTCTTTGATTTATTGAATATTTACAGGGTTGGACGGGTTGGTCTACACCCCTCACCCTAACCCCATTTCTTCCTCCCCCAACAGACACACTTTTATTATTGCATTTTTAGATTTTTCATTTTTCCGACACCCATTTCTGAATTATACGCACGGGGATATAGGAGTATGCCCAGGTACGCCCCTGGATTTATTGCACAGGATAGTAGCATATCTTCCTCAAAGACAAGAAGGTTAGAACAGAAGGACAGCGTAATTAATTGGGCTGCATTGCAGCTTTTTTGTAACATACGGACGTTCGGTATTTCTGCTGATGCTAACAAAAGAACAAATTAAAGCAAATAGAGCATAAGCGTGTAGTTAACATCAAAGTATCTTACTCAAGTCTCTGTATATTGAATAATTGAAATATTTTAAAATGAAATTTGACGTATGTTTCTGTTTAAGCCACTTTTAACCATAACTTGTATCAGTCATCCCCTTTTTCAGTATTTAATGGGAAGCTAAAGGGAGTTAACTTGTTCATTCTGGTACCTTTTTTTTTTGGTAATTCAAAAGTGTACGTTGAAAGTTTTTAAAATTAAACACTTTTAACTAGCGATTAGAACTTCAGAAACCAACCATTAACAACTTATTGGAAAATATTTATACCGTTCTAAGATGGGAGATAAGTAAAACATCTGGAAATTTTAACTTTGTCAGTCTAGAACATTTAGAAAAGAAAAAATTTTAACAACTGAAATCTCGTGGTATAATGCCCAATATTAATTTCAGACATAAGTTTGGTTTTATAGAAAATCCTTGCAAAGTTTCATAAAAATATTTCAGCGATTGAACATTTCTAATTCATGTGAGTTTGTTTTCTGGTGAAAAGTAAATTAAGTGCACTGGGAGAAAAAGCTGAAGACCCTGTGAAATACTGTATGATAGAAAATGCAAAAGGGTTTATTTTATTTTTTTCTACATTATGTTTCAATGAGTTTTGATTACACATCTGTGGTATTTTTTACAACTGACATAAGCAGTAATGTATGAAGTTTTTCTGTAGCCGGTGCTGTATATAACATTTTGTAGCCATTGGTCATCAACAGAACTAATATACATATTCATTAATTGCCTGTTTATGAGTTATTAAAATATTTTCATCAACTCTTTCATCCCTGCATTTTCAAAATGGACTTTCCTCGTCTATAAGTTGGATTATAATAAAATTGTTAATAGGGGTGAAAGCATTGATAAGATGTTATCAGTCTACATTTTGACATCACACACGTATGTCGGGTTATTCATTGCGGTGTCTTCTCTGTGGAGTCGTGGCTCAGTAGGTACGTCATATTCACCAAATTCCGCCTTTTCCTTGGACTTCCCAGACCTGGAAATGTACAAAAATAATGTGATTGAAATTTGTACGACCTTAAAGCATGGAATAAGAATTAAATTAAGAACCGTGTTCATGGAAATGCTTGGCAGTGTGATCATAGAGCGCTATACAACAACGGCAATTCTTATTTTTTTTTTGCGACTGGTTATACTAATAATGTAATAAAATCTAAATATCGAGCGTTTTTTGTGCATTCATATAACTTTCTGTTTTAAACAAATGTTGTATATTAAGTTTCTTAAATTGAGTAATCTTAAAATTTATATTGATGAACAGTTTTCTTATTACAACCACTGCAAATCCTGCTAGAGACAGAGGGGTAGGACAACCCCCACCCCCATCACCCCAACACGTTTTTTTTGTTATATTTTATCATGCTCATTCAAGGTCTTCATCATGACAGGTGGAAACGTGGCTCCATCGTAAATGGAGTGTTTACTACAGAATTTGCAGGTTAGAAGGTTCGAGGCCCATTCTCCATATTTAATCTAGATGTCAGTGGAGGATGAGCCTCCCTGTTTGGCGCCATATAACCTTTGTGTTGGTGCGCCGTAAAACCCAATTCAATTCAATTCAATTATTATGAGTAAATAATTCTTCCCATCTGACGGACGGGTGTAAACTGGGGGATGCTGGAATTAGAGTAGATCCTCCGAGCATGTTAAAGAATTACACAGATAGAGTAGATCCTCCGAGCATGTTAAAGAATTACACAGAGTAGATCCTCCGAGCATGTTAAAGAATTACACAAAATACTTGATGGTAAGAGTAGGACACGGTTCCCAGATGTATGCTTGAATACTTAAACAAATGATTTGATTAACCGTTAACAATTTAATTCAATAAATAAATTTAGAATAAATACTCAAGACAGTATATACTGGGGTGAAAATTGTACATAGACCCTGGTATACACTGAACGACTTGAAAAACGCAACACGGGAATTTCCGCTATATATTGTATATACTGCACACTTAATTGCACATAATATTCCAAAGAAATCCCAAGATGTTTCGTAAAAAAAGGTTGCAGTTAATTAGAGAAAGGACACAACTGTGATGTTGTAGACGTTTTAATCACACTACACATTGTAACAAGAACTTCATAAATGTTGAAGTTGCTCTTTGAAAAACAGCCAGATCAGTCTGTATTTAACATAAATAGTTTGCAAAATGTTGCATCCTAGGTTTGCTCACATGATTAAGCCAAACGCTTACTCTGTCAATAATGAAACTTCGAAGGAATACTATTTGCTGTATTATTTGTTGTTTAAGTATTTTTTCCAAAATGAAAGGTCTTGCATAGCCATGTACCATTCGATTAAAAGCAGCATACTGTACATACAATATATAGCGGAAATTCCCGTGTTGCGTTTTCATATCTCTTGAGTGTATATGTTAATATGTTACAAGAGATATAAGAACATGCTATATAAGCCTACATAGTTGTATACAGAACTGAATAATTATTTTATTGTAGACATGCTTATTTCAAGATTATGTTTGATGTGGATAGCTGAAAACGTGATGGGTATGTTTTCTTTGAAGGATGGTGCCCTATTCTCAAACAATTTTTTATTTAAAACAGCTCTTAAAACTTGGAAAACTGAACATTACGTGGTCACGCCTTAATTTCATTAAGCGATGGGAAAGCTTATATTAGCAGGATTTCATAACGGATAGTTCGAGAATAAAACATGACAGTCCTTGGACCAATCATTGGGCCAATATGAAAACACTTAATAACATCATAGGCATAATAAACTTGCTTGATTACATCTTCATTCCAAAATGGCTGCCTCCACACGTTTCTTTCAAAGTTTTGATTTAATATCTCCTATATTTGCTGTGGTATATTGATAATTATTTTACCTTTTTTAAGAGCCCTTTTAAATAAGTCGTGTTCGAGAATAGTACAAAATCCCTTTTGAGGGATATTTCAAAATATTTCAAGTATTCTTCCCTTGTTTGCACGTAATTTACACAATCCACTATGACATGGTATTTAAGAAAATACATGTCATTATGTTTCATTAGGCCAAGAAAAAAAAGAGTTGTTTCAGGTTCCCGACCGACCTATATTTTGTCCCGACCCTATCCTTTTTTTTCCCTGTTTCAAAAAAAGAAAGAAAAAAGAAAAATGTGCAGCGATGATGACGATATTGCTACCGACCACATGCTACCGACAAATTGATGGCCGATATTATCTGTGAGGTTCATCCTTCATATAAAGGCTACAATATTACTGTCACCGGTTCTGTATGTATTTTTCCTAGCAACACATCTTCATGTGATGAGTTCTAAGTCCATTTTGGAGCAATTTTAAATTATATATATTAATAGATACATCCTTGAGGCCCTCAAAATCAGAGTTTAGAATATGTTTTCTGGTAATTTCTACCTTCGTGAAGTAAAAAAAAAAAAAAAAATTAACAAAATATCTACCTTGCCTATTTTTTTGGAGAAGGAAACCTGAAACACGACTATTTTTTTTCTTGGCCTTATAGGACGAATATTCATAACTTTCACATCAACATAATTTGACCAATCAGTGATCAATAAAATAAAAGACCTCCACATTCAGGTAGGGGGGTAAACTCGGTGTTTATCGTTGGTGCTCAACTGACTTTATAGATTAACCTTTGGAAGACAAAACATTCTATTTTGACATAGCTGTGTCCCGGGTAGTGCATCTTTTTGGACACATGGATTTCATCTATGACCTTGACCTACTTTTTGGAGCTGTTTTTTACTTTTTTTTATAGAATGGCATTTTGTTTTTAAACAAATGCACTTAAATGTCATCTCAGCAAACTGTAAACTCCATTGTTTTTAGTTATTAAAATGTTTACAAACTTTCATTTAAGCATCTTTTATTTTTAAATCCCGCCCCCATTAGGCGAGAAATGTGAATCCGCGGATTTCTTGTATGTACATTTATGTATCTTCTTTTGATGTTGTCTGATTTGAAAACATCAATACGGATACATTTGATTTAAATCATGGTCTAATATTTTCATTTGTGATATAGAGATTGAGGATAAATTCCGAGTAAATCCCTTTATTTTCACCTACTGAATATCTCGAACTACCGGAAGTTGACCGGATGTGAAAGTTATGAATATTTATTTCCTGAAGGTTCGACCGTCATATATAACCTTACATGTGTTGAAAATGACGTAAAACACCATAGAAACAAACAAACTGAAGGTTAAACGACTTTGATTTGTGTATGTTCGCATGCCCTGTTATTAGCCATATACACAAACGCAAATGAATTTTATCAAGTTAAGTTGGTCCTTTGAAATAATCGACAATGATATAAAATAATCGCAAATGTTGTTAATGTTTACTGACAGCATGATCACGGCTTGGATGAGGACCATTTTCTTGCATTGCTTAACGTTGATGTGTTTTGAACAGTTTTTGTATCGCCGGTAAGAAACCACAACTGACAAATATCTATCCCGTTATGTTAATTTGCGATTTCCGATGCCATTAACTAAGGTTTCATGCAATATGAGATACACAAAAAGCTGCTGGACTCACCGTCTTTTTATGCATCCTGTAATTTTTATTTATAGGAAATCAATATACTTTGTGCTTGCATAGTATGATTTCTCAGTTTCTCTTTAAAGTTAGGTATACTGTACATTCTGGTGACATTAGGTTGAGATAACGAGTTTATTATTCACAGGTTTATTATTCATACAGTAAACATTTGATACTTTTAGGTTTTGTTTTAAAAGGAAACCAAATTATTGTTTTTAAATATGTGGCAGAAATAATTACTTGCAGTTAGAAAGCAATTACTCACTCTAATGAAAAGCAATTACTCACTCTAATGACTAGCAGCAAATTGTAAATCTACCATATACCTACGCCACAAAAGTCAATAATGAGCTTAGCAGTGAAGCTACCATGTAACTACATCACATGAGCTTAGTTATCTAGTTCAATGATTTCATGTTCAGTAAGAAACTTAAAAAAACTCGCCGTTCTCAACGTCCATGCGTATTTTAAAATAATGCCCATCATGCATGACATATATGTAGTTGCAAAAACAAACGGGAAGTTAACATTTTCACAGAAAGCAGCCGTCCAAAAACGTGCATTTTAAACAAGAACATGGAATAGATATACTTGTGAGCCATCACAAACAATGCTTAGCAATATGGGTACCATATGTCTGTCTACAGAACCACACCAACGTGACTGTCTCAGTGGCCTTTCAGAATACATTAATCACTCATCTTTGACTTGCTTGTAAGATCCTTGCCATGCAATGAAAGACATTCTCAGATCTAAGCTTAGTAACTCAATTTGAAATCATGCTGCAAACCAGAGCCACATTGAAATCGTCGCATATGACAGAAACTAGAAACTGATCATGTAATAATGTAGCAAACGTAAAAACTCCCCGCATATGACGAAATTGAACCAAACAACCAAAAAGCCATCATATGACAGAAACCAAACATGTAACTAACCCGATCCAAAAAAATAATACTACAAAATATGACATGTGATGGAACTGATCTTGTAGTGGCAAACCAGAGCCAATGAAATCACCGCGTATCACAGAAACTGATCATGAAGCAAACCAGAACTGAAATCGATGCATATGGCAGACTGATCATGTATAAAACCAGGACCGAACTCTGAACGAATATTATACTTAAATATACGCATCTAACAACAATGCTCATCATCGCATGGGCTGGAAATTATTAGCAACTGAATATGACGGCATATTCTTTACGTACAAAAACAATAAGAACGTAAACTTTGGTTTAATAGCGCTATATACTTGGACATGTCACAACACTGTAAACAATGCAGCCACACATGGAAATGCGTATGTTACAGAAAAATATCACACCACTCATGTTCTTTTGATTGGGCATACTGATGTATTCCATATAAGCAACACACGTGTACCACATGTTCGATACTCATGTCTAGCAATATGGCAATGCTTACCAACACATACTGTTACAAACGGGTATTGTAGCATTTGTACTGCTTGGCTCTTGTACTTTTTCTTTAAAGAAATAAAATTGAATTTAAAAATACTTGTTGAGCGCCATTTTGAAGAAGGAAAAAAAACGTAATCATGAATATCACCAAGTGCATACTTCATTTGTTTGTTTGTTGCGCATGTCTGCCTCATATTACATATGCTACTTTATCAGTGTGAAGATATGCATAGTTTTGCATATGAAGTATGCAAACACCGATTTCGACCACCTCCATTGGTAACTTGTCGCCACCAGATGACTCTCAGGACGAATGACGACAGAGACGGAAATATCTCAAAACAGGTATTTAGATTTTGAATTTTCCCAGATGCAAAACCAAAGGAAGTAGACACGTTTCTCACTGTATAAACGACGCAAGGTTCACATATACTGCGTTATGTAATATTCCCAACCAGATGTCCAGAGTTCTTTCCCTTATTTGAATATCACCCCAAAGTCAACTGAGATGCAAATGTCTCAACCCACCGAATGCACCTTAAAGTTTATCAATGATGCCTGCACATACCTCGTCCGGATCATGTAGATTACTCCACATATTATTATGGCGGCGAACACGGCGCAGACGACAGCCAAAATGAGCACCTGAGTTCTTTCCATCCCGTCAGACTGTTCCTGTGCCACATGGACACCGATACACTCGGCAGCTGATGAAGAAATAAATAACGTAAGCTACTTTTCATAACTTTTTATGTAATATCTTTCATGCATTTATGTTATTAAACTTGTAATAAAAAACTACTTGGTTTACGAATAGTTTATTTTGATACATACAATAGACTGATGATTATTTTGATATATTTAGCAAAAATGTTATGTAATACTATAATGACCTGAACATTTTCCTATTACAAACTAATATTGAATGTTATTGTGTTTAATATAATCTTGCTGTGTTGAGCGGGTACTATGTAATGATGTGGACAACACGTACCATTGCTTTGTGACCAGGTGGAGTTGCTGATATCCGGAAGACATTTTTGACAAGAATCTCCCTGTTTCGCGGCGTCCTTACCGTAACATACTGTGTCGATTATACAGTTGTCGTTCTGCAAATAGAGCAGAAATATATTGGTTAGACATCATGTCAACATTTAAATTTTAGAAAAACAACGACATTTCGTTTAAACATATTTAATACGTGTATGCATACTTATGCATATATATATATATAAATGTGAGAAAACTTATCAACTAAACAGTGCTTAAACTAACAAATATCGAGCGCTTTCGGCTTTAATCGCCTTCTTCAGGATATATACATAAAGTTACTTTAATCGCCTTCTTCAGGATACATGCATCAAGTTACTTTAATCGCCATCTTCAGGATACATGCATAAAGTTACTTTAATCGCCTTCTTAAGGATACATGCATAAAGTTACTTTAATCGCCTTCTTCAGGATACATGCATCAAGTTATTTTAATCGCCTTCTTCAGGATACATGCATCAAGTTACTTTAATTGCCGTCTTCAGGATACATGCATAAAGTTACTTTAATCGCCTTCTTCAGGATACATGCATAAAGTTACTTTAATCGCCTTCTTCAGGATACATACATAAAGTTACAAAAACAAAGACATACATTTCGGAAAAAAATGTTTAAAAGCAAAAACATAAACCAATTAATACTATAAACGTTTATGTGCCCATGCCAGTAACGGTATAACACAGTTGTAAGGTGGTAACAGTGTATATGTAGGAGACAAACGTTGCTTTACGTTTAAAGTTTGTTCACATAGAAAATACACAAATTCCAAAGACGTACTAGCGTGAACAGATTTGTCTCGGACTGTACGCGCGGTCAGGCGGTCAAAAGAGTCTGCTATTATTAGAGCTCACAAATAAACAACTTCTGATTCAATGCTTTTAAGATGTATACTATTCTATATATACAAAATAAAGGGATCGGAAAGGAAGCATGATGCTTACTGAAGTTCCCTTCCTTAGGAAACAACGAAATTAAACAAAACATTTAAAAGGACACATGGCAATCTTGATTGTTTAAAAAGTCGCGTCGTCCGTTTGTTTTTCTACATACTTGCATTTGTTCAATCATTAATATTAAGAATAGTTTAATTATAGTGCACCAATAATATATTTTAAACCTGTGGTAGAATAAGACGAACTTTTTTTGAATATCAACCTTTTATTTAATTAAATGAAAGTCAAAACAATATTGGATAAATAAATCCAGACTTAATTTAAATGCCTGATAAAAACTGCAAGATTGCCCTGTTCCTCGTACTGCAAAATGCTCCGGTTTGATCATTAAATGAGCCATGTCCATAGATTATATTTACGACTTGCCGATATCAGTGTTTTCGAGTTTCTGCAAATAACACAGACATAATCGGAAGATGTGTCGCGTTTAATGTTTCGGTTAATACAACACCATAATTTAAAAGAAAAAAAACGAACACAATCAATTTAAATATAACAAACCGCGCATATGTTGGCAACATTTAGTGGTAACATGTAATAGGGGTTCGTAGTAAACGAACAAAGACAAGTGTTTAAATTAATGTTTATTTATAAATACATTTAAATAAAAAAAACATCAATATGACATTCGTTTTTAGGTCTTGACAGGAGACATGTACTCACAGTTCTGCCTTGCCTAACAGCATTGGTGGATATTATTCCCATTCATGAAATTTGAGCCCATATCCTGCTGGGAATCTGTTTCTATTTTGCATTCAAATTTATAATGCTTTTCGGATGAAAGGTAATATTTAAAGCTAGTGTATACGCTTGAGAATATATTTAGTTTAAACAGAGATCTAAGTATAAGAAGTAACTTTAGATCTCTGGTCTAAATCGTCTTTCAGAGAACCACTGTTGACAGATATTGTAGTTTATCAATACTGACCTTTCTGCTACAGAGAAGAGTGAATTCGGTATCGTTGTCAACACTGCAGTCGTGGCAGACGGAGCTGTACGCAACGTGCAAGGACTCGTTGCTGCTGGCCAACTTGCCATTATTGCTGACGGCGATATAGGCACTCTGTAGGCGCGGCATCTGGCACATCACCTGGTTTAGCGAGATGTAGATGGCTGGTACCTGACCTTTCTCTCCAGTCCGTCTAATGGTTTCGCCAATCTAGTGTGGAAAAAATAATTAAATTAATTAGTAATACTAATTAGTTATAGTCTACACATTATACAGACGAATATACCCGATATACAGACGAATATACCCGATACACGTGATGAATCACACATTATACAGACGAATATACCCGATACACGTGATGCTACACATTATACAGACGAATATACCCGATACATTATACAGACGAATATACCCGATACACGTGATGAATCACACATTATACAGACGAATATACCCGATACACGTGATGAATCACACATTATACAGACGAATATACCCGATACACGTGATGCTACACATTATACAGACGAATATACCCGATACACGTGATAGTCTACACATTATACAGACGAATATACCCGATACACGTGATAGTCTACACATTATACAGACGAATATACCCGATACACGTGATAGTCTACACATTATACAGACGAATATACCCGATACACGTGATAGTCTACACATTATACAGACGAATATACCCGATACACGTGATGCTACACATTATACAGACGAATATACCCGATACACGTGATGCTACACATTATACAGACGAATATACCCGATACACGTGATGAATCAGAAGGGCTGATATACATATATTAGTTCTCCATGACTAGATAAGTTACTAATGATGATCTATATTCGATGATTTATTGAACGATTTACTAATGACAATATATATACTCGATGATTTATTTACGTTGTTACAGGGAGTAGGGTCCTGGCCTGGAATTCACCAACCATTCTTGAGAATATTCTTCCACTTAAGCCCAAGTATGCAGATTTCAATCACACATATTTCTATAAGTTTAAAGGATACACCTTCATAAGAAGCTGCTATGTTTAAATATGATAACATTTAATGAACAGCAACTTCACACGACTGTTTATCTCTGAAGGTCATGGGAATATTTTTGAATGAAATTTGAGTACTTGGGCTCAAGTCCAAGAATAGTCTGAAGAATGGTTGGTGAATTCCAAGCCTGGTTGAACTAATCAATTATTTGCTTTCTTAACAAACTGGATGAATATACTTAATGGTTTACTTACGTTGACATACTCATAGTGGCATTTGAGGTCGGTCGACTCTACAAAGTTGATACCAAATATGACGGCGGCCATACAGTCAGATGTCGTAGCTATATCACACAGGAATGGCACGTGAGAGACGATCGGCTGGGTCGCCCTAGATATGTTACAATATACACCAGAGAAACCTGCGTCACATGCACATATTTCTGAAATGTATAATTTGAGATTTTGAAAATCAACTACTGATGCGTACGGTCTTAGTCGTTTTGCTGATATGTAGCGGTAACTAAAACTTAGTTGAGATTGTCGATATTGACAATCACAGACAGTCACGCGGACATATATCAAGGGATCGCACTGTATCAGGAAATACTTGTGAGATGGATTATAAAGCTGCATTGAACACTCGGAGTTGGTAGGCCACATGCACACCCAACATCAGACTAGCGAGGCAATAGTGACTCCATGTCAGATCATGTTAATATTTGTTTTTAAGTTAATAACGTTACCATTTTGACAGCGTCCATGTTCACCGCAATCATCTACACACGCGTTCTCCAGTATCTTCTCAATATCATCTAGATCTATATCGTCAGGTAGTTGAATCTCATCCGTTATGTTTGTATTGCCTGTCTCGTTGGCAATTTTGAATTCATTTGCAGTGTCGACGCAATCCTTGACGATGTCTCGCATGGCATCAGTGGCCCATTCAATACTACCTGTTGCCTGAAACGGGGAAATAGCAGAACAATTTTGAAACTATGACATCGTAGTTCCATATGACCATATATGGAATATTGATAAAGATCATTTAATATCATTTAAAGCAAGGCAAATCACTGCAAATGAATGCAAACTCCTTAACAGGGCATATAAAGCATTATTGCCATTAGTTATACATATTCTTCAAACAGTTACTTTATTTTTTCCCCTATAAATGAGTAATTTTTCATATTTATCAATATTCCATGTACACTTCTCAAAACTGCTAACTACACCGCTCACGTTTTGGGTTATATATATCGATGGGTTGAATGTTTTTCAATAAAATAAAAATTTGTCTCATATAGTGCAGATTTGTGTTATTTGTTTATTTAATTACAAACAACTATGAAATAATGATATTAACAAAATTATTCATATTTTAAATCGGTGTAGTTGGCTGTTTTGAAAAGTGTATAAAACGTGAGCGGTGTAGTTAGCAGTTTTGAGAAGTGTATGGTCATTTAGAACTGCGAATGGCGGCATCCATATCCGTTTCAACAGAACCTTCAAACGATCATATCTTCTTTGTTTATCATCCGATTTTGATAATTCTTTCACCATTTTCCAAGTTTTTCAGAACTTTTAATAATAAAGATTGTTTGGCTGTGTCGCTATATTCCCTTTAAACTATTTATGTCACTTAGCCATATCAAAATGTGACTTCTCTGAAAGGAGATGAATTTATATAAGCTTTGATAAGCTTGTTTTCAGATCCTTACTATTATAATTTGTATATAATAGATATGTGAACATTACGAAATAACTATTGTTTGAACCAAGAAGAAGAAGTGCATATTTACTCCATAATTGTTAACTTGTTTTATTTCCACCTGCTTTTTCACAATATTTAATAAAATAAAGAAACTCTTTATATTTGAAGTTGAGGTATTTTATTGATTTGCTGAAGGGTCATTCCAGACTTATTGTATTATTTAAATATGTACATCTAAACAGCCAGCTTTTGGAAGATGGCCTCGAATCTCTACATACCTATAAAGAGGCATTCTTCGTCTATGTAATTATAAAAGAGTATGATAGTGGACCTTTGGAAACGGCCGAACACGATAAGTACGAAAAATTGCAGTCTCAGTTTGATAGTTATTAAAAAACAGATGGCTCAGTTAGGGCTAATTGTTCTACTCAAGTATTCCAGTTATAAGAATTAAAATCGCATTGTCATTCTAAAAAAAAAGAGTATGATAATGGACCTTTGGAAACGGCCGAGCACGACACATACGAAATATTGCAGTCTCGGTTTAATGAACAGAGATACGTTACCATATTGATCACTTGTATTTTGTTTATTTACATCCTCATCAGTGTTTACTTACCCGGTAGTCATGGACACAGTTGTCGATCTGTTGTGTCAGGTTCGTTGTCAATATTGGTTTACAAGACTTGGTGACACCATTGCTCATAATGTGGGCGTCACACTGCTGTCGCGCCTCGGCCTCCGTCACTTGAATTTCATCCTATCCATGAAAACAAATGATTATGTTAAAGAGCTTTGTCAATATATTAACAGCACAGACTTGCCAAATAAATTATTGAATTGCGTAATCCAACTCAATTATCATTTGAAGCGTTTACAGTGACTGCACGTACTTGTATTGCGTGTGTGTAAACACGTTTTTTACAGGGGGTACAAGGGGATTTTGTGGAGTCTGAGAGTCCGATTTAAACGTAAACTTAACAAATAATAATATTTTCTGTTTCTTATACTTAGAACACAAATATATCACTGCTTTCTGGTATACTTACAGGGATAATGTTTGTTGCTAATGTGGTCGTGACGGCGGCCTGACGCTTGTTACGGGCGTTCTGGGTCAACTGTGGTAGTTTGGCCTGTTGAACCAGAGTCACCGTGATGTCATGTCCTGAAACCATGCAAAGTTTAAGTATATTTCAATTGTTATGAAGTGTTAAAAATCTATTTAAAATTCGAACAATGTTGGGACAAATTGTGTTAACTTATATTTAATGTTACAGTAGTTAATATGGTTTGAGTAAGTTTATATGGTTTGAGTAAGACAAATAATAGGTATTATTGTTGGAATTATTAACTTCTTGTTAGTTAAACAATTCAACTAGAGTGTTTAGTGTGCTTGATACAAATATTGATACTATTGTTTGGGGCGCTTGTTTCAGCCAAAGGTTTTTCTGAAGTAACTTGAGCAATTTAAATAATACGTACATCAGTTATATATCATTAGAACTGGCATTTTTAGTGGTAAAGAAAACTACTTTACTTTTGAAAATTGGTTGAGAAATAAATATTTTACAGCCAAAATGATTTTTTGATGGGTCTTTTCCTATGTAAATTCCGTGTTGGTGGGACAGCAGAAAATTACGAAATCTCAAATAACTTCAGTAATCCTTCATATTTTGCTATAAAACTTTGAGGGTGTCTTAATTAACTGATATCCAACAATTTAAAAACATTCTTGGATAAAATTTCTAAAAAAATATATTTTTCAAATTTTTCATGCAGCAGAATTTTGCATTGAAAAATGACCCATCAAAAACAGCTTTCGCCCACGAATTTTTTATTTCTAAACCGATTTTGAAAAATAAGGTATTTTTATTTACCACTAAAAATGTCTGTTTCTCTGATATACAACTTATTTAGGTAGTAGATTGATTTTATCTTAAAAGTCAAAAAAACCTTTGGCTGAAACAAGCGCCCCAAACAATAGGGATGGAATCATATAATCAAGCATTGTGGTGGTAGTAAACTGTATAAGAAGTATTAATAGAGAAGGAAATCGTCAAACACGATTATTACAAAATATATTGTAGTCTCGGTTTGATTGAGACGGCTGTTCATGAACGAT
Source organism: Cyrtodaria siliqua (assembly GCA_037043455.1). Taxonomy (NCBI): domain Eukaryota; kingdom Metazoa; phylum Mollusca; class Bivalvia; order Adapedonta; family Hiatellidae; genus Cyrtodaria; species Cyrtodaria siliqua. Next base: position 90,166 of record JAWPHD010003246.1, on the reverse strand, counting down.
AGTGAAAAGTGCTTGCTACTGTTCACGCCCTCTAGCCCCGGGTTGAGCAAAACTCTGTATTTAAAAAGTCAAAAGTGCAGGTCAATTTTATCATGCAATCAGATGTTGTTACTTATACAAAGTTTATTTCTGCATTTTGTAATATTGTTCGTTAATGTCCATTCACAAAAGAATGAAACTGCTTGAGTTGATTATAGCTTGCCAAATGTAGGGCTCACTAACTAGTTATATCCCTTGCGCCCAACGGTAGGGACATGCTTGCGCTTAAAAAGGGAACTGTGCTATTCGGTTCTTGTTTATTTCTTAAAATGTGCAAATATCTTCTCTTTTGTTTTGTTCCAGGTGACAGGAATGGGACAAGTTCATGCTTTCATTCAAGGTTGGATATGCCTGAATGTTTTGAGCCCAGATCTGAGAATCTAATACTGGGTAGTGATACATTTTAAATTGAAAGTGAAATGGAAAATTCAGCAGGTTCTCTACAAACTATGGATATTTAAGCAGACTGGTCAACCACGTGTTTTTGCGGGATATTTCGAGCTACAGTACACACATAAAGTTTAACAAAGAAAACATTTTTAAGAAATCCAGGAAGTTGTACAGTGGTCTAGAGAGTTCCTTATACATATGCAAAGCAGTGTAAAAGCAAATGTGTTGTGAGACGTGTATGCCTTTTCATATTGTGTGATATTACCAGATGTGTAATGCACAAAATAAGAACATGATCGAATCTCTTCTATTTGATCTGACAATACCCTTCGGCAATGTATCTATTTTGTTTTCTCCACTTACTAGAGGTGGTGGGACACTTCATGAAACCGATTCCTGAGGTGCACACAGACTGCTTGCCGACCACACAGCTGCAATAGGTGGACGTCACCACCATTGATGACATGCCCACTCCGTAGAAGAAATTCGCATCCGTCGTCCTGATTAAAATGGAAATTTATTCGTGAATGGGTTACATATTTTGATTATTGAATCCGGAAACACATGTGACAACGAGGCTATTTTTATCCTTACGCCTTCAATCGTATGAACTTTCCTTTAAACGAGTAAAGACATACGAGTATATAGGTAATAGAACATTTTGAATCATTTGCATTATTTCTAAAATAATTAATCGACGGTGCGTCACACAGCTTTAGTGTTAGCAGTATATTAGCTATGGAACACGGAATTCGTGTTACGTTATTGGCATACTGACAATAAAAAGAAAACACATACTTCAGTTTCAAAGTTTAGAGGGGCATACGCTCTTATTTTACCAGTTAAACGGAGTGCTAACCATTTTTAAATGTATTCTCCCTTTAATTTGCTTTACTTCTCGAAATGAATGTATGCCTGGTCCAGCACATCCCCTGCACGTTACTACTTTCCGATTTAAGAGGGAGTGTAAAACACGGTTATAGGTGCCCACCCCCTATGATTTGTTTTACTTCTGAGATAGCCTATATGCGTGTTCCGCCCCACGTTACATTATATATATATATATATATATATATATAGACTATATAGACACGTATTACACTCGTCGACTTACTTCCATAAGTTCACGAAGCTGGCCGAGCCATGATCGTTTCCTCGACTGCCGTCGAAGTTTCCACAAAGGCCTGCAACAGATACATGCCTTGTTAGATTTCATACAGTTATATATCAAATGGTTTTAGACTCTTAATGGTTTATTCTCTTGCTGCTCTGACTTCTGCCAAGTCTTTGAGTCTTGTGTTTTATATTCTTATATACATGATCATCTTTGTGTTATACTTATATTCCCTATTAGAGGACATATCATGGCTGAGATTTCTTTATTCACACTATCGTTTTAGGTGGGATGACCTGGTTTCAACCCCCAGCGGCCTTTTTGTCTACTTGTTGTTGCCATATTGTCACCCATTTTATATGTGTGATGTCTTTTACCTTGCCTTTTATGTATCCTTTTACACGTAACTGTTGTTTGTTTCCATGCACGTTTTTGGTTGACTGTGTTCCTTGAATGCCACAATTCCTGTTCGACTTTCATATCTATCTGTTTTAACATAGTAGTGTTTAGATGTGTGTTTGATATGTTGCATATGACTTTAATTTGTGTTATCACGTATGCGTGTTACCTTGAGCAGATCCACTATCGGAGCTCGATCCCTTGATCCAAATGTTGATGAATGGTTTGTAGCTTTGCTGGACCGTAACGATCATTCCCGTGGGAAGCTCAATCTGAAACAAACACATTGTTAGTAGTGTGAAGTAAGGTATTTGGTAAGACGTTCCCAGTATACTGAGTTAGTTGATTCTGAGGTCGCGAGTTCCAATCCTGTGTTGAGCGAACTAGTTTCCAATGATTAGGACAGTGATATGTTTTTTATACAGCTATATTAGCTTTAAGTAGCCTATATGATAGAGGCTACGAAGAAAAATCACCTTCACCATTAAAAATCGAAAGAGAGGTAGCATAGTGAAATTCTAAGCCATCTGATTGGTTTAAAAAGTAGGGTAAACACTTAATGAGTTGTATACCTCATATTTCTGCCCGCATCCATAGCGCCGGACGAAAGTTCCCGGGGTCAATTCACCATTCTTGTATATCTGTATGGTCATTGGCGTCCTGGCCAACTCGTCGTTATGGTGTCCATGTGAGTTACCATGTGACCCAAATAACTGCTGCAGAATTAGACCTATGCCATGACCTTGACCTGGGTGACCTGGGTGACCTCCGGTCGATCCTTGACAACCGGTTACAGTGATGACGTCATCTCCGGATTTCACTGCAACTGCGCAGTTACAAGTTGCATGCGAATGTTTGCTACATTTATAGTAGAACGCCCTTACCTATAAAATTAAAAAATATCAAAGATAACTTTTAAAAGGTGTATCATCATTTATCATAAGGAAAAAAACATTGTTTTATTGTGTGTAAACTTATAATCTCTGATGTCATTAATTTTCAACGATTATTTACAACCCCTAAATTTAACTCTTTAGCTTAAATTACCCTCTTCCTTAAGTAAGAGCTTCTAACAATCTTTCAGTCACATCACGACGGTGTGTACTTGTAGCAGTGGGCTGTATGCTCAACTTTACAGTGCTGCCACACTGGAATACCACACCGTAAACAATGACATTATATTGACACCGGATCGACCAGTCCTAGAACTAACCTTTATATGCCGAGCGTCACGCAAGGGAACTAATATTACAATTATATTTGATAAAGTCTTTGGCAGGACCCGGCCGGGGTTTGAACCAAAGACCTTCCACATGCGAGGCGGACGTTCGACCATTACACCACCCACCACCGCGGTTTTATACATAAACGTGTTAACATTGTGTAAATAGTGCTTACCTCAAAAGGCAGGCTTGGATGCCTGTACATAACGAATGCACCCTCATTCATGTTGTTGTAATGTCTGAAAAAAAAGTTTAGTAATATTTATTTCTGATAATCGGTATACCATGCAATAGGTAACGTTTAAAGTATTGTTTATACACGTTAGAAAGTAAGAAGAAACACATGTAAGGGTAAGCCTTTTATTCCGAATAATATGTATATAGTTATCAATCAGCACAAACATGTCTACCAATGTACTGTTGTTATACTATTACTGTTGTTATACTATTACTGTTGTTATATACTATTACTGTTGTTATACTATTACTGTTGTTATACTATTACTGTTGTTATACTATTACTGTTGTTATATACTATTACTGTTGTTATATACTATTACTGTTGTTATACTATTACTGTTGTTATACTATTACTGTTGTTATATACTATTACTGTTGTTATACTATTACTGTTGTTATACTATTACTGTTGTTATACTATTACTGTTGTTGTTATACTATTACTGTTGTTATATACTATTACTGTTGTTATACTATTACTGTTGATACTATTACTGTTGTTATACTATTACTGTTGTTATACTATTACTGTTGTTATATACTATTACTGTTGTTATACTATTACTGTTGTTATACTATTACTGTTGTTATACTTTTACTGTTGTTATATTATTAGATAAGCCCACGAGAATAACTTACAGTCCGTCAAACGAGGTTATGTGCGGATCGTTAATAGATTTACACGTGGAGGAACGGTGATTGTCTTTTATTGTTACCTGTAAAAAATAATAGAAAATGGTTTAAACGACATGAATATCAGTGTGGAAAGGTGTTTTTCCTTCAGAACAGTTTTTCATTCCGATTTTTGGAGATCGCTGAGCCTGATATTTATATACAGATATCGTGGTACATTCTCAAACAATAGGTGGTTTCGTGTGGCGGTCGTGGTTCAGTGGCAGAGTGCCGAACTTGAGATCGGAGGGTCCCCGGTTCGATCCTCCTCCACACCATGTTCGTTGTGTCCTTGAGCAGGCCGCTTTACCCACATTGCTAAGTACTGGTGTATCAGGAAGCCTGCACATAATACCCGAAAGGGGGTGATACAGTATTAGATAGATAGATAGATAGATAGATAGTTAGATAGATAGATAGATAGATAGATAGATAGATAGATAGATAGATAGATAGATAGATAGATAGATATATAGATAGATAGATAGATTCTCTACTACAGCCTTTAAAGGTTCAAACACCCTTAGCATTTGTTGTCTGCTTTCCAATTTAGTCTTTTGATTGTTACTTCTGATACGCAGGCGTCATAACCTCTGCTCCCAACTAAATTCCATTTTGTTTATTGCACCAATTGTTTTCTCGTTTAGGGCAAAACGTTTTGTTAGAAACAGGGACCATACGCCGCTGGCCATGGAATGGTATGAACATACCGCATTGAAGGTGCCATGTTCACCGTCATACGCATAATATATTCGGGATGGCTAAACATTTCGTGCCACTGCCATTTTAAATATCGAGTGCTACTCAACCCGGGTCTAGAGGGCGTGAACGGTAGCTAGCAGTTTTCACTACCGTTCATGAACAGTCTCAATTAATGCGAGATTGCAATACTTTTTTTATATCTATTGTGTTCGTCGATTTCCAAATTTCTCCTTTCATACGCATTTTGTGTGAGCATGAAATGATTTGTCATCAAGGAGAACATGGGCATTCAAGATGAATAACACTGTCACCTATACATGTAAATTGAACTTAATTTTCTTTTGTATATACTCCAGGTATATAACAATATAGCAGGGTATTAGAAAATAAACAGTATCATAGCATTATTTTGTATCATAAAAGGTCAAAATACTTTCTGTCTCTTTAAACGAATAGTTGTGAATCTGGACGGTATGGATTCGATGGAGAGATTGCATACCTGGACGGCGCTTATTATGAAGGTATTGGGCGTGACAGTAATCTGAGCGGAAGCTGGCTGGTTGTAGACATGCGCAGTGACGTCTAGTGTGTTTGTGTGGTCCCCGTCTCGTCGTCCGTCCAATGTAGCCTTTATCTGGATCTTGTTGCCTTGGTTCCAGTTAGATATGGTCAAAGCGAACCCACAGATTGGCCGGTTATAATGTGGTGGCTTTGTGCTTTCTGAAATGATAGGATTAATAACACGACATATCATTTTGTGTCAAATCAAAAGCTGCAGTGTCAAATCAAGTTGCAGTGTCAAATCAAGTTGTAGTGTCAAATCAAGTTGCAGTGTCAAATCAAGTTGTAGTGTCAAATCAATTGAAGTAAGTCAAAGCAAAAGTCGCGGTAAATCTTAGCGGCACCCAGGTACATACGAACCTTCGTTCAGAGTAAAATAGTGAAGCAATACTATCGGATGGGTTGCGGCCGAGTGATGATGTTTGTCGCACATTTCTGGTTAGTATGAACAGAGTGTGGATAAGGTTCACATCACTTACCAATGATTGCTTGTGCGATGACATTTGTCCCACATTTCTGGTCAGTACGGCTATAGTGGAACGATCCGACGATATGGACCTGGCAGTCGCCCTTGCATCCGGTACAGCAGTAAAGCTGAGGTGGTGCCTTAGATGTCACCGTCACAAACTCTGTCGAGTGGCCTTCCACAACGATCACTCTTCCGGGTGTCACCTGTATAAATTAACATATTTCAGAAGGGATGTGGGATTGATTTATTACAATCAGATGCATATAACGATTCTCCGGTATATTGTTTTCCCTTTACTTTTTTCTCCTAGTACGCTATAGTTAAAGTACATGTTGTGTCCGCCTTTTTTGTCGCCATTGCACGAATTTCAGAATCATGTTAGTTTATAAAATAACATTTTCAAGAAACATTTGTGACTGTTACATGTTGATACGCTGGTTTCAAAACCTCTGCTCACCACTAAATTTGCCTTGTGTTTATTTCACCCATTATTTTCCCGTTTCGGCAAAGCATTTTGTTAGAAACTGTGACCATACGCCGCTGGCCATTTAAAGATATGAAAATAACACATTTGAAGTTCCATGTTCACCGTCATATGCATACCATCTTCGGGCTAGCTCAAATAATTGAACATTTTAAATATTGAGTTCTGCTAAACTCGGGACTAGAAGGTGTGTTTTCAATACCATTCATTAAGTCTCAATCAAACCCAGACGGCACTATTTTTCTTATATTTGTCGTGTTCGGAGATTTTTAAATTTCCCCTTTCATTAACAAAAAATGAAAAAAATCTTTATGTATTAGCCATACCACGAATGTAGGAGTGAATATATTACTGATGAACGTGTGTGTTGAAATAACGCCTCCGACAAATGCGGCACTCACGGAACACTGGATCTGGAAAATAAGGCGTACGTGAGTATTGACATTAGTAACTAAATACATACGAGGTCATTAATGGAACTGCAATCTTACTAGATAAAGAATGCTTTGTATCACTGTAGAGAAACTGTTAAACAATGTCTAATAAATCTAAATCAATTTCAATGTGTAGGGTCTTCGAGCGCACCCTTAAAACGATTATGATCTTTTAGCTCAATGTTTTTGTCTTTAAAATAGATTACCGGTTGAAGCTACTTTCTCTATTTTGTTTTTGTTCTATGCTTCCAAGGGATCTTCTTAATAAGTATGAATAGTTTTACAAAACAGATTACACCATTATATTACTGCAGGTTTACATTACATTTACCCCGTCTTCCGCAGCTAATTAGTTTTCAAACTCAGGTATTATGCGTATGCTGGTTATTACGGATAATTACGTGCTTTAAACAATGTCCACAACACAACTGAAGACTGAGCCATTGGTCTTGTACAACAGTATCCACATACAATTTACTAGAGATCCCACAATATCATTTTTTATCTATTAAGAGCCTTGTTTTTATTTAATTTAATTGTTAATGGTTTGCAAACATCCTGTTCTAACTTACTTTTTTGTTATACAGATTCATGTTCACTTTCGACACCTCAAACATTGAAATGCCAGCCTTCCCTGGAACTGTCTGTACAAGAACAACTTTGCCGTCCACGAGCAGAGACACCGTTATAACCACATCCGTTTGTGCGGCCCCCGTAAACGTACAAGCCAAATACGCGTGCTCGTCCTTCTCTACAATCACAGAAATGCTTGGTTTCACGTTGTAGTCTGGTGCGCCTTTCTGAGTGGTAGTTGCAGGAATAGTAGGCGTGGCCGTGTCTGGAGGGGGCGGCGTAAGATCGGTGGTAGGCGGTTTAGAGGTGGATGTAACCGGTTTGAGTGTAGTTGGTTTTGAGGTCGCTGTTACCGGTTCGAGTGTAGTGGGGCTTGCTGTAGTCGGTTTTGCCGTTGTAGAATCTGTGACATGAAATTACGTATTAGGGGTGAACCGTTGTATAAGCTATAACTGCAAATCGTTTATATGGGTATTCTTTGTTTGGCAATAAATTCTGGTCATTTTACTAATACTGTTCCCAAATAAAAGGATGCGGTTCCAAGCACAATATGTGCATTAGTAACTATTAACCAAACAACTATATGTTTTAGATCATATTTACATCGATGCATTAAATACACTAATATAATTATAGTATAAATTATAAATCTTATTAATGTTATATATAAACTCACCAACACTGACGCATCCAACTGGGCACTGTTGTGCCGTCGTCTTGGTTATCAGTGATGTAATTGATACCCTGCTGGTCTGCGGCTTCGTTGTTGGTGGCATAATCGTCGATGTTGCGGGTTTAGCTGGTGTGGTAGTTGTTTGGGGTGCATCTGTTAGGGATAAATGATTAAGAAAACTGCGAGTCAATATTATGGTATTATATTAATAATAGATGCAGATGATTTTAATGTTATGTTAACGATCTTACGTCATATATTTTCCATAATCCACTAGCAAATGACGTTGCGTTAAGACGTGCTTTCTGACATTATGTGCAGTGTTTAGTTATGAATATTTATTACATTTCTATGCGTGAAAGATCGGGATTTCCCAGTGCAAGAATATTCATAATCGCTAAATATCAATAACTAACTCAGAACACAATAATAACTAACGTTGCTAACTCAGAACACAATAATAACTAACGTTGCGACGTTGAGGCGTGACGTCAAAAAAATGTTGCTGACGTCGACGTCATCCGACGATAACGTTCAATACAGCGAATATTTGTTTCAAAAACGTTATTTAAAATGTAATAAATAGATTATTTAACTGCTGGGATCGCTTATTGGGTAATCCTTCACTTGATGGTAGACGTGCTTTGGTTTTTCACTCACTCGCGTGCGCTCGTTCGTGAAAAGAACCACACGTCTCTACCACTCGTGAAGGATTTCCCTATAATCGATCCCAGCAGTTAAATAGTCTCTATATCTCAAATGCATGCTAATGTTATCGTTTAGTAAGCAAACCGAGTATCATATCACGTTTTGTCAGTTCGTATAACAATGAACACTCGTGTAAGATCTTCTCCATATAGTATAACACCCGGAGGTTCATATAATCTATTTCTGTAAATAGTTGTTCTGTACAATATATTGAGGGTTACCGGGTATATACCACGTTTAACTATTATAACATGGCACTGTATTTATATTACTATATTATATATGTGCACTTACCCGTTGGTCTGACTGGAGGTTTACAGATGCCCTGCTGAACGAGAATATCTATGCTGACGTACCAGATAGTACACGTCTGTAACAGGAACTCCACCTTTATCGACGTGGTGGTTGGTTGCTTCCCAAAGAAGACATTGGTGACATTATACACAATGGCCGTGTGTGGTGTGGGGACTTTATTGGCCTCAATCAGAATATTGTTCACAAACACGTCAAGGCCTGTCGTCAGATGCCAGGACAGCATGACAGTGTGGTAGCGATTTGGAATCAGATCGTTCCTTCCACATGTTGCAAACCAAGAATGGGTGGTCGTAGACAAGATGAACTGAATCTTGCCAAATCTGTATATGATTGCCAAGCCCATACCATTCGGGAGCTGTCCACCACTGGTCAGCAGGTAGGTGTTTTCCTCCAGTTTATTTAATTGTATAGTGAATTGGACTGTGAGCCCGTGAAGACAGTGTAATGGATTCAGGAGACAGTCTAGTGCGTTAACGCCAAACTCTATATACTGATTAGTGCTGTTGAACTCTAATCCACCGTCGGTTATTGCTGGGCCGCCATGCACGGTCAGATTATACTTGTTGCCAACGATCACGTTGTTCGTTATTTGAGTAAAGTTCCACGTGAACGTTTGCACGTGTATTTGTGTGGTGGTAGGGAGGGTTGTTGTTGGGATAGTAGCTGTCGTTGTTGGTTGGGGAGCAGTGGTGGGTGCCTTTGTAGTAGAAGGCGTGCCGGTCACTGGTTCTGAAATGCAATGCATACGAATATATGGTACAAATATATGGTACGAATATATGGTACATGCATGTTAACAAAGACACGCATATGTCAATCCGACAAAACTACTATAAAAAAGTGATACACATTTATGATACAATTTAATATACGTAAAGAAAATAAGTTTAGCAATACTGTTTGCACACCTGGCTTAAATAAATTGAACGTTTTTTTTTATAATTATTTTTTGAAAACATTGGCATGACATAGGGTGCTCCTCTTTTTTCACTCACAATTTGTGGTCCAAGGTAAGTATCAAGGTTATTATAAAACCTTTTTCCCCTATACACAAGAACAAAAAAAGAGAATACTATCAGAAACATGGTAATACAGTATTAAATTTCAAGTTTGGAAAACCGCAAACAATACTTGATAATTAATTACCTTGTAATTATAATGAACCACGAATATAAGTTTTAAAATAAACTCCATTTACATTGAAATAAGAGCGAACTATGTTCTGTAACGCAGGTAAATTAATATGTTTGCTATTTTTATGTCGCGAATGTTTTTTACGGATGGCGGGAGGTATACAGTACTGTTTAGTTTTTCGATCATAACATTAACATGGAAATTATTTTTTAATTTGAGCTTTTATTATACATATTCGATGTGAACTTGTTACATAGGCAAAACACACACATTTTTACGGATGGCGGGAGGAATACAGTACTGGTTCTACACAGGAATAAGTGGGTGGTCTGCATCGATCAAAAATCGACCGTCATACATAGCCTAAAATGTGCTGAACTGCGACGTTAAACACCAAACAAACAAACAAACAAAAACACATTTTCATGAAAAAGTTTTTGTCAACTTTAATATGATTCCTATATGATACTTATATGATTCTTATGCAAAAGGTTTAACTCATAATGTAATCCGAGCCGTCTCTGACCCTAAAAGCCATTTTTTTCCTCTTTTTTTTGTGGCTTATTAGGTACACAGCCAGATGAAATATCAAAATCGTAAAAAGAGCTGGTAAGGTCAGAGAAGGCTCGGATTACTCATAATGATGAACTGCTCCTTTTATATAAGTATCATATAAGACTCATAATGGAAGCTTGATTCGTATGTGTGGCAACATCGGTTGTATATACCATAACCGTTATACATGTAATACATCATGCCAGGCAAGCGACAGGAATATAGTAAGGGCGCACATGAAGGACTGCACAAGCAAGATATAGGATAAAACAAAGCACACACCAAATACAAATACACATGCACACCATCTTGATATCAGTGTCACATGTGTGCCACATATGTACACACAATTATGTTTTCCATATGAAAGTAAAGCTTGGTTAAGTTATTCCAACGAACTGTTATTCTTTCGGGTAATACTTTTTCTAAGAAGTATTCATACTATTAATTTAAATTAATGTAACAGATGCATTTTTTTTTGATTAGAACAATGTTATCACATTTTTGTTTACTGTTTATAGGTAGCGACGACTATATATACATGTGTTTGAAGGTGGTACATCGGGCTTTGAAGCAAAACTTGTTTGAAATAATATAATAAAAACACAGACCTAATAATATTAATAATATGTCTGTGAATAAAAAGCTATGCAATTGCCAATTTAAAACGTGACTTTTATTGGGCTGTCGCCTCTGTTCTACATCTAAGAAATAATAAGCAAAAGCTATCACAAGAAAGAGATTTCAATTTTGACATTGTTAATTATCACCATTTAGGCGAGGATGTTCCCCGAGCAACTTCTTATGAGTTATATGCTTTTCAACTTCGCTTTTCTGGAGCGTGAAGGTAGTCGAGTTGTGGAGTTTAACATTCGTAACCTTTGACTAACTAAAATGCTACTCCATCATAGTCCTGATCAACTTTTAAAATATAAAAGCAAGTAATTTACAACCAAGCAACAAGAAATATCACAACCTAACTTATATGGTGAATTAAATTACAAACTTCTTCGGGATGGTTAAAATTTTGTGCTGTTGATTTTATGAATATTGAGTTCTGCTCAACCCGGGGCTAGAGGGCGTGAGCGGTAGCTAGCATATTTCACTACCACTCATGAACAGTCTCAATCAAACCGAGACTGCAATATTTCGTATGTGTCGTGCTCGGCCGTTTCCAAAGGTCCATTATCATACTCTTTTTTTTTCTTAAGATCGTTGGTCATGATCACTTTCATACCATCTGTATTAATATTGTTAGTTTTTCAAAAATAGGTCATAACCCTATCATTCTGCAACGCACTGCATGTTTAGTTGTTAACCCATTTACAGTTCACGACTATGCTTTCCTCGATTATGCGATGACTCGTCTGGTTGTGATGACGTGTACATAAATCCTGACAGGGGCGATAACGTTTAATATTTGCCTTCAAGCTTGTCTTGTCATGCCCTTAATGATTTATTCTTTTACTGCTCTGACTTCTGCCAATTTATTGAGTACTTGCTTTGTGGCTTTCTAGATTATTTTTTTAATTTGCAACGTGGCTTTCTAGACATTTTTTTTTCAAATTTGTTTCGTGTCTTTCTAGGCTTTTTCTATCCCCGCCGAAGGCGGAGGGATATTAATTTGACGTTGTCCGTCCGTCCTTCCGTCCGTCCGCCCGGAGCAATTTCGTCATAACTGCAGGTTGGATTTTCGTTACACTTGGTAATAATGTTTATCCTGATAGTGGGATGAGACGCGGCTATTTTTTTCCGGAATCGCCCCAGTAAAGCCGGAGTTATTGCCCTTTAATTGATAAAAAAATGCTTAATTCTGTCCGTCCTCAGTCATATCTTGATAAGCGCTTGTTTGATTTTCATTAAACTTGACTATAATGTTTATCCCAATAGTGGGATGTGACGCGGCAAATTTATTTTGGAATAGTCCTTGTAACGCCTGAGTTAATGTCCCCTTGAATTATTCAGGTCGTGTTTTCAAATCTCACTGGAGGCATATTTTTCTTCTATTTTTTTTTTTTGGATTATTTTCTTTTTTTTCCATGAGAAACCTTGGTTCATGGTTCAATATTTTCAATAACCCAACTGATTTGGTTTTTAATTTTCTTTTCTTTTTTCTCAATATTTTTTTTTTAATTATTTTTATTTTTTTTATTTATTTTTTTCATATAAGAAACCTTGGTTCATGTGTTCATTTTTTTTCCTTTAATTGTGAGATTAAGGCCCCTTGTTGGATCAGTTTTACATAGAGTTATTTATTTTTTTAATTATTATTATTATTATTTTATTTATTTTTCTCATAAGTGGGTTCATATTTTCTTTAATTGGGAGCTTAGGGCCCCTTGTTGGATCAGTTTTACATAGAGTTATAGTGAAGAACTTCAAAAATCTTCTCTGAAACTACAAGACATGAAGGTTTAATATTTTTTATTTATTATCAGCTTATGGATCCTCTACCAGCTTTGTTCAAATGCCCCAGGGGTCGCAGTTTTACATAGACATATATAGGGAAAAACTTAAAAATCGACTTCTCTGACACTACAAGAGCCAACAGTTAAATATTTTGTATTTACACTCAGCTTATGGTCCACTACCAAGTTTGTTCAAATGGTGACACTGGGGTCAAATTTGGCTCTGCTCCTGTGTCACATGTCAAACTTGATTTGAGTGTTTATATTAATGCAAGTTTTTTTTATTTTAAAGCTAGCCAAACTTGAGCCAAATACATCCCTCCCCTTGAAATAACAAGATCTTCTAATAGTAGCCGTAGTAATGAGATGACGTAATCAGATTGATACATATCACATGGCCAGGTAATTAAAAAGTAATCATTGATATACAATTCTACATTTCTTGTATATTACATTTATTACTATAGTTTTACACACTTGCTAATATTACACCCAGTCCAGCCCTTTAGTCCCACTATAAAAGTCAATGCCTTAAAAGGTACATCTTTTTTTTTCCAATCTACTATGGTGATGAATTCAAAAATACCTATATCTAGTAGATATTCGATTTTATGAAGGCTCAAGGTCATGATTTATACTAATTAAAAAAAAATCCGAACAAATTTCTTCCACGATAATACATCATTCGGCGGGGGATGTCAATTCATCGAATTTGCTTGTTTATATTTGCTTCTTGGCTTTCTATACTTTAAAAAAAAAATTGCTTTGTGTAACACTTATATTGCCTGTTACTGCTGCCAAGTTTGTTGTTATATTATATAGTCTGGCGGTGGTATCTTTATTTACAATGTCTCGTTTTCTTAGAATGACAATAGAGCAAGACCGTGGTTTGGTGCACTCTAGAACCTGGTTTAAATCCCTAGCGGTCCTTTTATCACTGACCGTTTCAAAAAGGTACACTTATTGTCAACTCGTTATGTCTGTGGTGTTGCATACCTTTCTCTATCGTTTCTTGTAATTGTTGTTTGTTTTAAATTCGTTTACAGAATAAACGTTCATAACAAGCTGCTATGTATAAATATGGTGCATACTAATTAATAGCAACTTCTTGTAACGAGTGTTTATCTTTGAAGGTCATGGAAATATTTGTGAACGAAATTTCAGTACTTGGGCTCAAGTCTAAGAATAGTCTGAAGAATGGTTGGTGAATTCCAGGCTAGTTCGACTTTAATGCCTACTTGTATACATCTAATACAGAATGAAATGTATTTGAACAATTTTTAAAAAAACACAAAAAAACAACAACAACACAACACTCAAACCAGATGTACTCCCTTAAAACAATAAAATAAGTTATGCATGTGTACTTTCCGCGTAATAATTTACTATGAAAACTGTACGAACATGACACATGTGTGGCACACAGTGTTTTCTATAATATTAAAATCACGAGTTATCTAACCTGTTATTCCTGTCTGGGTTTGTACCAATATCTGGCGAGAGACTTGCCAAAACTGTAACCCGGTTATCATCATGGTTGCAGTGTATGTCGCCCCAGAGTAAGCCCCAATTGACAGAGATCCAGTGGGAGTAGATGTGGTTGAAGTTATGTTAGATATGTTTGTCGATTTTAAAAGAGTTCCGTCAATGTACAGTCCTATACCATATGACTGAGACCAAGTGAATTCATACGTATGCCATACATTTGTTGTTATTTCGTATTTTATATTAGTTGACCAATGTAAGTTTCCGAACATAGCACCAAAGTAGAATTGTTGATTTTGATAATAAATATAAAACCCACCAACACCAGGAGTTTCACCGCCACTTGATAGTATGTATGTTTTGTTTGATAAATCTATAGATAAGAAATTCACACTTATGTGTAAAGTTAACCCGTGAGTACAGTTGTCTACGTGTCCGATACAAGGAATACTTTGATTCTTTAACTCAATGAATTCTCCGTTAGAGCCATTAAGCTGTACGGCATTCTCTCCATATGGCAGTTTCACCAGAGTCAGATTTCCGTGTGCCGTTAAGGTGTATTTAGGAGTTGTTATGACATTCCCAATTAGGCTTGTGAAACTGAAATTGTACGACATGATCAATGTGTGATTTATTGTTGAAAATGTATTTGTTACGAGAGTTGGTGGTGTAGTCGACGATTGGTTCTCCAATGAGCTTGTTGTTTGTTTCGCGGGGCTGGTTGTCGTTGTTGAAGATATACTCGACGTGTCACCATTGGATACAGCAGAGCTTTCAAATGGAGATCCGGAAGTTTTTGAAGTAGGTGTTGTCATTATTGATTCTGATGTTTTAAGCAACGAGCTTGTTGTAACATGTACTTTGGACGTACTTATTGGTTGTGTTATGACAGTAGTTGAAAATTCACTTGAAGTATCACCTGTATATACAGCGGGGCCTTGTGGTGATGCTGCAGTAATTCTGGTACTATTTGATATTGCAATAGTGTACTCATGAGTGGTACTAAGCTCTTTTGACGTGGAATCGGTTGTGTGTTCGTTTGTTGTTTTAGTTTCTTGAGATGTCGTAAAGAAAGTAGTTGATTCTCCTCCTACATTACTGGACGTAACCAGAGAGGTCAACTTTGTAGTAAAGACATTGCTTTCAACCAAAACTTGGTGAGACGCCGACCATATATGTAATCCCACAATCATCATACTAGCGGTATAGTTTGCTTCTGTGTCCTTACCAATAAACAAAGAACCACTCGTTGTTGCTGTGGTTGTAGATGTACTGGATGCGTTTGTAGAGTGTATACGGGTTCCGTTAATATACAATGCAATACCATATGTTTGAGACCATGTTAGTTCGTATGTATGCCAAGCATGCGTCGTTATTTCGTATCGGACATTTGTTGTCCATTGTAAATGTCCGAACGCGGCACCAAAGTATATGTTGTGATTTTGATAATACATATAAAAGCCAGCAACACCAGGAGTTTTACCGCCACTTGATATTATATATGTTTTTTGTGAGGAATTTATATATAGAAAATGTATGCCAATTTGCAACGTGAAGCCCTCGTCACACTTGTCTTCAGTTTCTAAACACGGGACACTTTGGTTCCTTAGCTCGATGAAGTCGCCATTTGAACCGTTAAGTTGTATTGCGTTTACTCCTGTCGGTAGTGTAACTAGAGTAGGAGTACCATGTGCAGTAAGGTTGTATGTTGGTGTCGCGATCACATTATCAGTAATGCTAGTGAATGTTAAATTGTACGACAGAATTGTGGCATGTTTAACAGTTGTAGTTTGGTCTGTAGAAATCACACCCGGAGAAGATACTATTCCATTAGTCGAACTTATTTTAATATTTGTGTCAGATGTTGTAAATGTTATTGGTGAAGTCGATGGTGCATTTGTTGTAGTCGCTCTTCTTGTTGTTTCAGTTGGGACATGTATAGAGCTGGAACTGGTCTGTATTTCACTTGTTTTATGTGGAAGTATTGATGAAGTGGAATGTGATGCTGTTGTTGACGATGCACCACCTAAAGTTGATGTTGTTATTTCAGCTGGGACATATGTATTTATAGAACTGGAACTGGTCTCTTTTTCACTTGTTGTTATATGTGGAATTACTGACGAATTGGATTGTGATGCGAGCAGCGTTGTTGATTCGCTGCTGACCAGTGTTGCTGGAATACTGGTGGTGGTGGTGGTTGATTCTTCTACATGACTCATTGTAGATACCGTAGCTATCACAGTAGTAAATATATTGCTTTCTACCAATATGTGATGAGAGGCCGACCATATATGTAATCCCACAATCAACATACTAGCGGTATAGTTTGCTTCTGTTTCCTTACCAATAAACAAAGAACCACTCGTTGTTGCTGCGGTTGTAGATGTACTCGATGCGTTTGTAGAGTGTACAATAGTTCCGTCAATATACAATCCGATACCATGTGTTTGAGACCATGTTAGTTCGTATGTATGCCAAGCATGCGTCGTTATTTCGTATCGGACATGTGTTGTCCATTGTAAATGTCCGAACGCGGCACCAAAGTATATGTTGTGATTTTGATAATACAT
Source organism: Cyrtodaria siliqua (assembly GCA_037043455.1). Taxonomy (NCBI): domain Eukaryota; kingdom Metazoa; phylum Mollusca; class Bivalvia; order Adapedonta; family Hiatellidae; genus Cyrtodaria; species Cyrtodaria siliqua. The sequence goes on along the minus strand of JAWPHD010003246.1, from coordinate 73,018 downwards.
ATAGAAGCCAGCAACACCAGGAGTTTGACCGCCACTTAATATTATATATGTTTTCTGTGAGGAATTTATATATAGAAAATGTATGCCAATTTGCAACGTGAAGCCCTCGTCACACTTGTCTTCAGTTTCTAAACACGGGACACTTTGGTTCCTTAGCTCGATGAAGTCGCCATTTGAACCGTTAAGTTGTATTGCGTTTTCTCCTGTCGGTAGTGTAATTAGAGTAGGAGTCCCATGTGCAGTAAGGTTGTATGTTGGTGTCGCGATCACATTATCAATAACGCTAGTGAATGTTAAATTGTACGACAGAATTGTGGCATGTTTAACAGTTGTAATCTGGTCTGTAGAAATCACACCCGGAGAAGATACTATTCCATTAGTCGAACTTATTTTAATATTTGTGTCAGATGTTGTAAATGTTATTGGTGAAGTCGATGGTGCATTTGTTGTAGTCGCTCTTCTTGTTGTTTCAGTTGGGACATGCGTTTTTATAGAGCTGGAACTGGTCTGTATTTTACTTGTTTTATGCGGTATTATTGATGAAATGAAAGGTGATGCTGTTGTTGACGATGCACCACCTGAAGTTGCTGTTGTTATTTCAGCTAGGACATCCGTTTCTATGGAACTGGTCTGTGTTGCACTTGTTGTTATATATGGAATTATTGACGAAGTTGAATGTGATGCGTGCAGTGTTGGTCTGTCGCTGCTGACATGTGTTGGAATATTGGTGGTTGTGGTTGATTCTTCTTCATGACTCATACTAGATAACGGAGCTGTCACAGTAGTAAATATATTGCTTTGTACCAATATGTGATGAGAGGCCGACCATATATGTAATCCCACAATCAACATACTGGCGGTATAGTTTGCTTCTGTTTCCTTACCAATAAACAAAGAACCACTCGTTGTTGCTGCGGTTGTAGATGTACTAGATATGTTTGTAGAGTGTACAAAAGTTCCGTCAATATACAATCCAATACCATGTGTTTGAGACCATGTTAGTTCGTATGTATGCCAAGCATGCGTCGTTATTTCGTATCGGACATTTGTTGTCCATTGTAAATGTCCGAACGCGGCACCAAAGTATATGTTGTGATTTTGATAATACATATAGAAGCCAGCAACACCAGGAGTTTGACCGCCACTTAATATTATATATGTTTTCTGTGAGGAATTTATATATAGAAAATGTATGCCAATTTGCAACGTGAAGCCCTCGTCACACTTGTCTTCAGTTTCTAAACACGGGACACTTTGGTTCCTTAGCTCGATGAAGTCGCCATTAGAACCGTTAAGTTGTATTGCGTTTACTCCTGTCGGTAGTGTAACTAGAGTAGGAGTACCATGTGCAGTAAGGTTGTATGTTGGTGTCGCGATCACATTACCAGTAATGCTAGTGAATGTTAAATTGTACGACAGAATTGTGGCATGTTTAACAGTTGTAGTTTTGTCTGTAGAAATCAGAACCGGAGAAGATACTATTCCATTAGTCGAACTTATTTTAATATTTGTGTCAGATGTTGTAAATGTTATCGGTGAAGTCGACGGTGCATTTGTTGTAGTCGCTATTTTTGTTGTTTCAGTTTGGACATGCGTTTTTATAGAGCTTGAACTGGTCTGTATTTCACTTGTTTTATGTGGTATTATTGATGAAGTGGAATGTGATGCTGTTGTTGACGATGCATCACCTGAAGTTGGTGTTGTTATTTCAGCTAGGACATCCGTTTTTATAGAACTGGAACTGGTCTGTGTTTCACTTGTTGTTATATGTGGAATTACTGACGAAGTGGAATGTGATGTGTGCAGTGTTGATCTGTCGCTGCTGACCGGTGTTGGAATATTGGTGGTGGTGGTGGTAGTGGTTGATTCTTCTGCATGACCCATAGTAAATAACGGAGCCGTCACAGTAGTAAATATATTGCTTTGTACCAATATGTGATGAGAGGCCGACCATATATGTAATCCCACAATCATCATACTGGCGGTATAGTTTGCTTCTATTTCCTTACCAATAAACAAAGAACCACTCGTTGTTGCTGTGGTTGTAAATGTACTAGCTACGTTTGTAGAGTGTACAAGAGTTCCGTCAATATACAATCCGATACCATGTGTTTGAGACCATGTTAGTTCGTATGTATGCCATGCATGCGTAGTTATTTCGTACCGAACATTTGTTGACCATTGTAAATTTCCGAACGCGGCACCAAAGTATATGTTGTGATTTTGATAATATATATAGAAGCCAGCAACACCAGGCGTTTTACCGCCACTTGATATTATATATGTTTTCTGTGAGGAATGTATATATAGAAAATAAATGCCAATTTGCAAAGTAAACCCATTCTTACAATTTTCATCAGTTTCTAAACACGGGCCACTTTGATTCTTTAACTCGATGAAGTCGCCATTAGAACTGTTAAGTTGTATTGCGTTTACTCCTGTCGGTAGTGTAACTAGAGTAGGAATCCCATGTGCAGTAAGGTTGTATGTTGGTGTCGCGATCACATTACCAATAATGCTAGTGAATGTTAAATTGTACGACAGAATTGTGGCATGTTTCATAGTTGTAGTTTGATCTGTCGAAGTCACACTAGTAGAAGAGACCACTCTATTTGTTGAACTTACGTTAACGTTCATGTCATGAGTTGTAAATTGTATTGTTGAAGTTGATGGTTCAGTTGTTGACGATGCACTACCTGAAGTTGCTGTTGTTATTTCAGTTGGGACATCCGTTTTTATAGAACTGGAACTGGTCTGTATTTCACTTGTTGATACATGTGGAATTACTGACGAAGTGGAGTGTGATGCGTGCAGTGTTGATCTGTCGCTGCTGACCAGTGTTGGAATATTGGTGGTGGTGGTGGTGGTGGTTGATTCTTCTACATGACTCATGCTAGATAACGGAGCTGTCGCAGTAGAAAATACATTGCTTTGTACCAATATGTGATGAGAGGCCGACCATATATGTAATCCCACAATCATCATACTAGCGGTATAGTTTGCTTCTGTTTCCTTACCAATAAACAAAGAACCACTCGTTGTTGCTGTGGTTGTAGATGTACTAGATGCGTTTGTAGAGTGTATAAGGGTTCCGTTAATATACAATCCGATACCATGTGTTTGAGACCATGTTAGTTCGTATGTATGCCAAGCATGCGTAGTTATTTCGTATCGAATATGTGTTGACCATTGTAAATGTCCGAATGCGGCGCCGAAGTATAAGTTGTGATTTTGATAATACATATAGAAACCAGCAACACCAGGAGTTTTACCGCCACTTGATATTATGTATGTTTTCTGTGAGGAATCTACATATAGAAAATGAATGCCAATTTGCACTGTAAACCCATCTTTGCAAATTGTTTCAGTTTCATAACACGGGACACTTTGGTTCTTTAACTCCATGAAATCGCCATTAGAACTGTTAAGTTGTATTGCGTTTACTCCTGTCGGTAGTGTAACTAGAGTAGGAGTACCATGTGCAGTAAGGTTGTATGTTGGTGTCGCGATCACATTACCGATAATGCTAGTGAATGTTAAATTGTATGACTGAATTGTGGCATGTTTAACAGTTGTAGTTTGGTCTGTAGAAATCACAACCGGAGAAGATACTATTCCATTAGTCGATGTGTCAGACGTTGTAAATGTTATTGTTGAAGTCGATGGTGCATTTGTTGTAGTCGCACTTTTTGCAATTGTTATCGTTGGGACGTCCGTGTTTATAGAGCTGGAATTGGTCTGTGTTTCACTAGTAATATGTGGAACTATTGATGAAGTGGAATGTGATGCGTGCAGTGTTGTTATTTCGCTGCTGACTGTTGGAATATTGGTGGTGGTGGTGATGGTGGTTGATTCTTCTACATGACTCATGGTAGATAACGGAGCTGTCACAGTAGTTAATATATTGCTTTGTACCAGTATGTGATGAGAGGCTGACCATATATGTAATCCCACAATCATCATACTGGCGGTATAGTTTGATTCTGTTTCTTTACCAATTAATAAAGTACCACTCGTTGTTGCTGTGGTTGTAGAAGTACTCGATTCATTTGTAAAGTGTATAAGGGTTCCGTTAATATACAATCCGATACCATGTGTTTGAGACCATGTTAGTTCGTATGTATGCCAAGCATGCGTAGTTATTTCGTATCGAATATGTGTTGACCATTGTAAATGTCCGAACGCGGCACCAAAGTATATTTTGTGATTTTGATAATACATGTAGAAGCCATCAACACCAGGAGTTTTACCGCCACTTGATATTATGTATGTTTTCTGTGAGAAATTTATAGATAAGAACTGTATACCAATTTGTAATGTAAACCCGTCTTTACAAGTATCTTCAGATCCAGAACACGGAAGACTTTGATTTTTTATAACGATGAAGTCGCCGTTTGAACCATTAAGTTTGACTGCGTTTTCTCCAGATGGCAACAAAACAAGCTCGGGATTCCCGTGTGCAGTTATTGTGAACTGAGGTGTGACAATTACATTTCCGTTTATGGCAGTAAAGCTAAAGTTGTAAGACACTATTGTGGCGGCTGGAAGAAGAGGCGTTGTAAAGGCAACTTTTGTTGTTGGTTCTGATGTGTGTTTGGTAAAGGTTGTTATTCGTGTTGGAATAGTGGAACCTAGAGTCGTAGGCATGGTTGTGAGTATGTTTTTCTGAACAAGAATTTGAAATGAAAATGACCAGAATTGAAGCCCGGCTATCATCATGCTTGCGGTGTAGTTTTCTCCTATAGCTTTCCCAATTATGAAAGACCCCGTCACAGTTGTTTTAACAGATACATAACTTGGATTAGTGATTTGTTTCTGAAGGACGCCATCAATGTAAAGACTTATACCATCTGTGTGTGACCATGTTAATATAAACGTATACCAAGCGCTTACGTCTAGCATGTAGTTTATGTGTGCTGACCATTTTGAATTTTCATATACGAATCCGAAATGTAATTCTGACATTTGGTAATACATATAGAAACCAGCATGTGCATTACTTTCTGCACCGCTCGATATTACGAAAGTTTTCAGTGAGTTATTAAGAAATGTAAAAGTGACTGCGATTTCTATGGTAAATCCATATTTACAAGTCGCTAAGTTACCAATGCAGTTGATATTGTCATTTTGTAATTTCAAGAATTCCCCTTTTGTGCCATCAAGTGTTAAAATAAAGCCATTGAATGGTAGGATAGTTAAATGTGGAGTCCCATAAACTTCAAATGTAAACTGAGGAGTGAAAAGAATATTTCCGACAATTTTTGTAAAACGGAAGTCATATGGTAGAACCACGTCAAACGATTGTGTCGTTGATCGAGTATGCGTAGACGGCTTAGTTGTGGTAGTAGATGCCGAAGTAGATGCTGAAGTAGACGTTGTAGAAGGCGTGAGTATTGTTGAAGGTTCTGAAATCGAATACATTATCGCAACTACCTTCACAACGTGATGAGTATATATATACAGGAACAATGTGCGGCGTAAAGCAAAGTTTTGTTCCAAATATGACACCAGATAGTTAGGTACGAGAGAAGAAGAAATCATATTCAAAAAGAAAAATATAAAAAGGAAATTGCAGATAGAAAATGCGAATACAATTAAACCTAACAAGAACATATTTTCAACTTTGTACGCAAGACTATATTACTAATCTGGATACTTTCCAAATGGCTGTTTGTCGAAACTAATATCTTCAATTTTAAATTTATGTTTATATTTTAAACTGTCAATGGGACAGAAACATAAACAGATCTTACATAGTCATTTACCAAAATTAAGGATTTACGAACTCACAAAACTAGAAAGAATATAAAGGTGTCGTATTTGTAAAAACTCTACCTTATAAGGAGTATAATTACCATATGCATGCATGCAGCCTACAATGCTTAACTAACTGTCACCAACATAATTGGATTTGATATCAAATACACATGTATACATTATATATGTTTAAGCTATTCTGTATTAAGTTATAGTGTGCATAATACAAAGCGTAAATAAACAATTCACTATCACATACCTTTTAAGATGCCATCAGTCACTAAAACTTCCCGCTCAGTTGTCCAAGAAAATAGGTTTCTCACTTTCATACACGCTGTAATATTGGACCCTGGAGTTTTACCAATTAGGACTGCATGGGTCTGGTCCACACCCGGGGATGGTGTCGACTGTTTGCTGTGTATGACCTGATACCCATCAATGACAACTGATATCCCCTTCTCAACACTCCAGCTGATCTCAAACTTGTACCAAACGTTCGTTGTTATTACACTGGTGATATCGTAGCTTTCAGCCCAGTGCATAATACCTTGTTTGACCCCAAACGTCAGCAAGTTGCTCTGCATGTATATCGCCATGCCACTTGCCGTTTCGATATCACCACCGCTTGAAAGAATATACGTCTTCTTCGCCGTATCTATCTCCGTGAACAAGACTTCAAGCTTGAAGGTGAAACCTTTCGTGCAACCGGACAAATCTTGTAGACATGGTATTCCTTTGTCGGGTAGCTCTACGTACTGGTCATTGTCAGTACAGTTTAGGACGAGTGCAGTTTGGCTGTTGTTCTCCAACTCGAGTTTAGGATTGCCATGTAAGGTGAAGTTGAAGGTGGGTGTGATGAGGATATTGTTGACGATGGAGATGAAAGTGAGGTTGTACTCTTGGTATGGCTTGCCAGACGTGGTTGTCATTACAGGTGCTGAAATACGTAACTCACATGTGTGGGAGAAATACCTAATATTTCCTTAATTTAAGTAAGCGTATGTCGATTTAGTTTATATAAGTGCGAGAAGAGAATAGAAAGAAAATATATTTACCACAGTGAGTCATAAAAAGTGGAAATTTAACCATGCAAAGAAATGCATGTTTTATTTTGAGTCCACTAGGATACTATCTAATTTCTTATTTCCGTTTTGAGCGAGTGCTTAATTTTACTGATAAGAAAAACAAAACACAATGACTAATTTATAATAAATTATAGCCATGTTCTCTAAAAGACTTTGCTGAAATTGTGGGTGAGTTCGGACTACAGTAGTATATATTTGAAATTGTATCACATCAGTACATATATAGTTTAAAGTCTAGTTTTTCTGTATATAAGATGATAACTAATGAAGTATAGGTTTTAACCACACATGAGAAACGGTATCAATAACAAGTAAGAAATGTTCTTACTCCTAATGCAGCATACTAAAACGATCTGTAATAGATCATCTCCGTGTCAAATACTATAGTTATGTCTAGCTATTACATAAAGACACGTAATAACTAGTTTATGTGACTAAGCTACAGAATGAATACATTTTAGCTGTATGTTAACTATCGTTGGTTCCAAAGCTAGTTCCAATTAGCCGCTACAAGATTTGTACAGGTGTTGTATATGTTACATGCAGACATACCAGTTTGCGTAGTTGTTTTGTCCTGCTTTATCGTGATATAAAAACTTGTAGTTACTTCTGCTCCTGTTGTTGTTGTTTTTGTGTTTGTAATCGGAACTTCAGGACTTTTACTTGTTGTCTGTGCCGCTGTCGTTGTTGTTGTTTCTTCTAGTTTTACGTCTACCTTAGACGGTTTTGAAGAAGTGGTTGTTGTTTTGCTTGTATCTGGTGAAGCTGGTGTTGTATCGTGTACTGTTGTATCTAATTTATGTGTATTCATTACATCAGTTATAGTCGTTTCACTTATGTCCGGTGTTATAGTTGTTGTGGGTACATATTTTCTTGTCTCTATACTATCTGTTGTTGTTTCGGGTATTTCACTTCTGTTTGGAGCCATGGTCGTCGTTGTTGTTACTTCTGAGACTTCTGTTGATGTCCAATATTGCGCATTGATGTCACTGGTTCCAGGAGCCGTTGTTGTTGTCGGATCTTCAGTTATGGTATGACCTAGTGTTGTTGTTGTTGTTGTAAATTCTGTGTTTGCTTCACTCGTGTCAGATGTCGTGGTTGTTGGATCTTCAGTTATGGTATAAACTAGTGTTGTTGTTGTAAATTCTGTATTTGCTTCACTCGTGTCAGATGTCGTGGTTGTTGGATCTTCAGTTATGGTATGACCTACTGATGTTGTTGTGAAGTCTGTGTTGAAAAGATATCGATTGCAATGTATGAACTTGTAGTGGTAAGCGAAACAAGACCTTTGAAACTGACAACATTGACGTGAGCAATAGCAAAGCTAAGAATATCCTTATTGCGGTGAACTTGATAATACGTATAAAACAGAGCAAGAAATAAGCAGGATGAAAAAGAGACAAATCCTGGAAAGCTAACGTGAACTCTTAAATTGTAATGCGGATGGATATTATATATGGTTATGAAAAAAGCATGCCAGATAGGAAACACAAGCAAAATCGAAAAAATAAACATATACTGACCTGGTGTAGTTGGCTTGGCTGTTGTAGTTGTTGCGGGTACCGGGGCTGTAATTGAATATGGTTTCTTGTAACTGAATCAATAACATAGTATTTAGAATGAAATATTGCCATGTATGTTTATTCAAGAAAATGTTGCGTCGTATTATAACAATGTAACTGTTACATGTTTAATACTCCAATGGGTAATATTTCAGGGTACACACTTATTATATTACAATAAACCCATGTAATATTTCAGCTTGTAGAGAAGACAAATCAAGCTGATTTTACTTTATAGGTAGCAGTAACTTAACAATAAATACAAAAAAAAAGGAAATTCTTTTAAATCAAGGAGCACAAACAATAGCTGAAAGTAGCAGACCCGATTTTATCGAATCTATTTATGATAGGTAATATAAGATGCACAACCCGCCCACTAAGTATAACTGTATCGTTTCATCTAGATGAATGTACGAGAACAAAAGGTATAAAGAATCTTATTAAACTACTAACTTGGTTTTAATCCTGCGTTTACTAACTCTGTTCTGTCAATAGACCACGAGAAGATATCTTTGATTTGCATATTGATTTCGACTGTAATTGTGGTTTGATGACTACATGCAATACACAAGTTAAGCGTGTGTGATGCAGGTTGAACTGCTGGCTGTCCAAAACTTCCGAGCAGGTGTCCGTCAATGTGAAGTTCTATGCCCAAGTTTGTATTCCATGTTATTTCGAAATGCTGCCATACATGTAAAACAGGTTGATACGCGACTTGAAGATGCCATGTATGTGTGCTTGTACTGACGATGTATGTCAGAGTATTATGGCTGTAAAACAAGGCAATGCCTTTGTGGTCTGTCAAATCTCCTCCGCTTGAAACGATGTAGGTTTTGTCAAGAAGTTGCCCAAAATTGATATCAATGGTAAACGTGAAACCATTAGTGCAATGGTCAATGTTTGTGAGGCAGGAAGTGGATGCATTTGACTGGTTCAACAGAATCGAGCTACTTGTGCCATTGATAGTGACAACCGATGTATTTCCAACCGGCTGAAGCACTACATTGCCAGTGATAAGGAAATTGAAATTTAGCGACGCTGTTATCAGGACGTTATTCTGAATTTCGACAAAAGCTAGGTTTGTCGAAACAATACTTGACTCTGAAAATAATAAAATAATGAAAAAGATAATGCCACATCTTCTATGAAACGATTATATACAGTACATGTACATATACTATCCTTTTATATTCAAGCACACTACTATCAAATGTGAACACTACCAACGTATAGTAACCAATTAACAACAACAACGTACCCATTTGTATGTTAGATGATGTATTAACGTATCACCGCTGGTGTCATAATCGTTCAATTGTAAAGTGTATGGAAGTGTTGATTTGTTTGAAAGTTTTATTACAATACATCCTTTGAAATCTTCCTTATGAACATTTACATTAACATGAATATTGCACAATATAGTAGTTATATTGACTTATTTCTTAAAACTAATACATATAACGGACGTTAATCAGAACGAACACCAATGAAACAGATATATACATTGTCAGCATGAACTTACTTGTCTCATTGCATCTATCACCGAGGTAACCGCCAGGACACTGACACACATTCTCACCCATGCATGTACCGTTGTTAAGGCACCAGCCGGCTTGACATAGGCCTTTAAGAATAAATTGTAATACAATGGTTCATTAAAAAGTCACTCTCTCGTGTTTAAAGGGTTAGCTTTAAAGCCTTCTAGTTTATTTGCATTTTTTTATCAACTAATTCAGAAATATTATCAACTTGAAACTCTCAAACATGTATTTTACTAACGTTGTATACTTATTGGTCAGTTTGTATTGTCATGTTTACATCGTTGTATCTTTAATGTAGAGAGTCCTAAATAAAACAAGAGCTGTCGGAGAACAGCGCAGCTCGACTATTCGATTTTTCAGAGAATAATAAATTATATATCTAGTATATACCATCAAAAAACAAGGCTAAAACAGTGTGCGGTGGGGTTGGGTCGCAACATAGCCATGTGTAAGAATTGACCAAAACTACAGAGAAATTTGTAAAAAAAATCAATAAAAAAAAATCAAGTTTTGAGTGAAATCAAGTTTTGAGTGAGGGTGGTAGTGGGGGAGAGGTGGTGGTGGGTGATGGGGAGGGGGGAGTGGGGTGGTGAGGGCAATATATATGTGTAAGAAGCTATGTAAGAATTCACCAAAACAACAAAAAAAAATATGTAATTTTTTTTTAATTAATTATTTTTTAAATAAATCGACCAAAACAACACAGAAATATAAGGCAAGATAGCTTTGTGTAAGAATTGACAAAAACAACACAGAAATATGTAAAAAGAAATCGAGTTTCGAGTGGAGGGGGAGGGGGTGGAGTTAGTGGGGGGTTGGGGTGGGGTGGAGAGGCAGGGAGTGGGGTGGAGGGGGCAGCATATATGTGTAAGAAACTATGTGTAAGAATTTACCAAAACAACACAGATATATGTAAAAAAGAATAAACATTAAATAAAAATATGCCACGTGGGGGTGGAGTCGGGGAGGGGAGGGGGGCAACATAGCTATGTGTAAGGATTGACCAAAACAACACAGAAATATGTAAAAAATAAATAAAAATATTCTAGTTTCGAGTGTGTGGTAGGGGGTGGGGGTGGCGGGGGAGGGGGCAGGGGGAGGTAGCAGGGGGAGGGGCAAATTGTGTAAGAATTGACAAAAGCAACACAAAAAAAAAGATTCAAGTGGGGGGGTGGTGGGGGTGAGAGGCGGGGGTGGATGGGGGGGGGGTGGGGTGGGTGAGGGGGCAACATATATGTGTAAGAATTGACTAAAACAACACAGAAATATGTAAAAAAAAAAAGAGTTTCAAGTGTGGGGTGTTTGGTGTGTGTGTGTGTGGGGGGGGGGGGGGGGGGGGGGGGGGGGGGGGGGGGGGCAACATATACGTGTAAGAATTGACCAAAACATCACAGAAATATGTAAAAAAAAGTTTTTAAAAAAAGGGGTGTGAAGGGAGGAGTGGAGGCTGGGGTGGGGGGGGGGGGGTGCGGGGAGGAGGGAGCCCATGCCTCAATATGAGTGAAGTAAGATGCATAATGCTATAAGAAATCCCAAACCAAATTTATAAATATATACATGCTTACATGCAAACCCAGATCTGCCTTTATTGCACATGTTATGGCCCATCACAATTTGGGTTCCATGGGAGCCCAGAATTAGCAGAAGACAAAATTACTTACCCAACCCTTTACAACATACTATAAGGATACCAGTTCCAAAATTTAGTTCAGCTAGGACAAGAAATGCAAGAGATATAGACCTGTAAAGACAGCTTTCACGCAAAATTTGATGTGAAACAGACACATTTTAAGGGCTATCAGAATTTGGGTTCCATGGTTGCCCAGGGGTTACAGGAACCAAAATTGCTTATGCAGCCCTTAAGCCCATGGCCAAATTTGGTTGTGCTAAGATAAGAAATGTAAGAGATATAGACTTGTAAACACAGCTTACACGCAAACCTTGATGTGGGACGCCGACGCCGACACCGGGGTGATTACATAAGCTCTATTATTCTTCGAATAGTCGAGCTAAAAAGTAGTTGAACATGGTTTTACAGGAGAGCAAAACAAGAAGGTTCCAGCATGTATGACAACCATTTACATCGAAATAGAAATCTGACAAATGTCTAGACCCTAAGCATCTGCATAACGGATGAGTTGCTTCACATTCTGCTGCAGCAATAATTGGTGTTTTCTGCATATAACCCACTCAATTCGCATTTTGAAACCACACCCTTATGACCCTATCAAAAAGGAAAAATACGAATATTTGGGGAATTTAAACCCCCGTCTTGCCCAGGGTACCATAAGGGTCGTTACAGCAATCATAACCATGGAAGGTACTGTACATGATAAGGCATTGAAAGGGGGTCGAACTACCGATTTACATTATTTGATAAAATGATGTATATAAGAAAACCATGCAGTGTATTACATTGACAGTGCGTAATGTACCGGATGCTCCACTCAAGGTACAGACAGCTATACTACGAGTGTGTTTAGCAGACGTGATAACGTTAAGACATTTTGAATGATGATGTTTTATGTCATTTTCAACACATGTCAGGTTATATATATATAAAAAATTTTTTTATTTATTGTAATCAGTTCAGTGAATTTGAACCAAAACGATATTGTATTCGAGATTGCAGTCAAGTTTTCATTTTTTTAACCGTGACCATTTAACAGGTGATATTTTGAAAGTGGGATCTTACTTGTTGGGTCACATCCGCCCAGTTCCAGCTTGAAACACCCCCGCCCTTGTACTGATAACGGCTTAATACGGATTGTGTCAGTCACAACAACGGGACTCGTTGATACGCTGAAGTAGTGGGTGCCGTTCAAAGCTGGGATATTCTGACGGATACAGTTATAAATAAAAAGTATAAAACATGTACAGACTAAAAAGGTGAATAATGTTGCGTTTGATTACTTTTTTTAGGAAATGATTAATGCATATTACGAGGAGCAGTCTGTCGATGTATCGCTGTAACAAGAAGAGATATGTAGTGAACAGGAATGAGGCATTTACAGAAAGCAGAACGGTTAGTGGCAACAAAGGCCGTTGAGGCTTCAAACCAGGTTCTATGATGAACCTAACCTCACTCACACTAGTGTGACCTAAATTTTAACGAGACTGTGTAAATAAGGAAATCCTCGCCAGGTTATATCCGATTAATGTAGAAAACATCCATACAGACCATATGCACCAAACAAGTTCGTTCAATCTGAATTGTACCGAATATTCCAACGGAAAGAAAATCTCTGAGAAAAAGTATTTATATGAGCATAAGACTCACCGTGGCAAAAGTTCTAAATATTCTGCTTGAATCGACTGTTGCGATGTACTGTAGCTCAAATGTCCTCATATACATGTTGTCTTCTCCTACCTGTCTGTTAAGATACATGAAATAAAATTCTTTGACGCCCATAGGCTTGTCTAACTTGATTTGTACCCAGGGATGTCCATCTCCAACTGCAGGGCACCAGCCCGTTTTATTTGCCACTGAATAAAAACAAAGGTACAATTAATGAACATACCAACCATCTATTTTCTACTTTTACACTCTGTTTCTGACATTATATTTTAAATCAAATAACATAGAAACATGCCTATTAAGGACCTATTTCCAGCCTATTGTATTTGGGGGATGAAAAATATGTATAGGTAACTGTAAATCACTGTTTGATATACAATTGCATGATAAAATGGTGGTGTTCAATTTTGTTTCAGTTGATGTTTACTAAATAGGTCAAAGGTTAAGCTGTTTTCGTATCACCCGTACTCCCCACCCCACCCCGATAAAAAAAAGAGATTAGAAATTAGTAATTTCACACACACACACACACACACTCACCACATCCATCCTCCCCACTCTACCCCGCTTAAAATACCCCATTCAGCAGAATAAGATAATTACTACTTTTAATAACAGGGGCCATATCCTACACCTCGGAGCTAATTAGTGGTTATTCACAGGCAATCATCCAAATAGTGGGTAGGACACGAATGATGACCATAACTTCCCTTTGGTAAAACCTGCCGAGATAAGTATCAATATACAGAATATAACTGACCATTTCCTAGTTCGTCCTTGGTGTGAACTGGATCCTGAGAAGACACTTCTATGTTAGCTGACGGTATTCTGCCGTCGGCGATCCCCAGAATGGCTGCATTGCATTTTTGAACCACTGCTCAAATGGTGCAAACGAAGATAAATAGTAATTGTCATGTTAGTTATTTGGTACGACATGTGAACTGTTGATATGAGTCTAAGCATATGATATGCGTTGATTTAATTCAGTCTCAGGGATGAAAACACATTGGCTAGCAGTATTCTAAAAAGATTTCAATGAAAATACGCGCGGAATTAAGGTTCAATCTTAATTTGTAAAAGAAGTTACCATAACAGAAGGGTTTTATGAACGACTGTCAATGCTTAAATCGAGAAAATATATTTATACCAAGTACCTCCAGTTTCGCATTTATTTCCAATAAAATCCGCAGTACATTGGCATAAATTCTCCGCCACACACCATCCACCATTTAAGCAGCCTCCGGGGCACAACTCTACAAATGAAATTCAAAGAAGTCGAAAAAACACTGCAAAAATGCAAAACGATGCATTTCAATAACATCCCAGTATACCGACAGGGAATGAAGCAGGTGGCAGCGATTGATACAGTCGGTAGTGTCCAGAACGCAATGTAGGACTAAGTTAAGTAGCCCCTTGGTGAGGAGTATTTTTTTAAAAGAACTACATAGGCTTAATGTGCACTTAGAATATGCATGCCATTTTGGGTGAAATATGAAGGTATATTTTTTAAAATAGAGCGACTGATAGATAAGTTTTTTGAGCAAAAAATTGCATTTTGACATTAACGAACAAATTGCTCGTACACGTTTGAACATTCAGCTCATTTGGGCTTACAGTCATAAAAAACAATCATCCTAGCATAACAGTCGAAATTTCAGCGCGGACAATTCAGTTCTTAAAAAATTGTGAATTTTTAAACGAGACAAGGGTAAACAAAATGCAACGAAATGCAGCAGTGGTAAAATATTTTGGCAGCGACTTGAAGCAGTTGATCAAGATGTTTTCGCCATGAAATGAAATTGCGATTTTAAAGCTTATGTTTACCCCAAATCGTTTATGAATGTATTTTCAGCCTACCTAAGTATCGCAAAGACGCAAACATTTCTGAACACTTACATCCTCTGTCAACGTTTTCACTAATTGATATTTTTTCTTAAGAACAATTCCAAATCATTTCAATTTCTGTATAGATCACTATATGATACTGCTTTTTTTTGTTATAAATATGTCACCGGTTATTTAGTAACTAGTTTAACAACGTCATACGAACGATTGCACATTGTATTACATTATATTATTACACGTGTATCGTAATTAGTATCGTCAAAGATTATATTTTATTGCTTTCTGTACTTCGACATTATCCAGTTAAATATTTGGAAAGGCGATCTGGAAGAATTATGGATGAAATACGAATTAAATCATCATACTTTGTTTCAGATGCATATTCAATGTACAACTTTACTGCATTAGGCCCCATGGTTCGCCGGATTTAATTATTAATTAAAGGGATTGTAGTGACCCAGCCAAACAATCTTTATTATCGAAAAGTTTCTGAAAACTTGAAAAAATATGTTAGAACAGAACAGAACAGAACATATTCTTTATTTATGACTTAAACAAATGTTTCTCGTCATATAAATACATATTACATTTGTTAATATGTGACAGGTCAATGCAATTTTTACATTAAACAATGAAAAAGTACAAACACACAACCATGCATACTATACACTCATACAACTCACCCATTCACTCTGACACCCGAAATGTCTCACACATTCACTCTGGATCACGTATTTATGTTATAAGGATTAAACTATTCCTATTACATAAATACTGATGTAGCTTTTGCGTTTAATGTCTCCGACGAGGCTTTTACAAGCGGCAAATAAATAACTGGTGTGCCCCCTAATGGATTCGTACACTCTGTAATACAAAATTTCATAATATAATTTGAATTTAATTAAATCGGTACAATACACATCGGTTGATTTGTTGTTTAACGGCACATCAGCAGATTGTTACGGTTATTTCGAGCCGCCTCAGAGAGAATGGAAGGATTCATGGGAATCCAGGAACCTGTCCTACTCTTACTACAGACTATATTCTTATGGTTCTTTAACGTGCTCGGAGGATTAACTCCGGTACAGGGACCGCCTGGTTTACATCCCAATCGTCCGGACGAGGCTATGGAAAGTGTCTTATATAAGGACACACCGAAGTTACCCAGTGGCGCCAGTTAAGATGGACCCCAGTATCTCCGGTGTCAGAGCCAAACGTGCTATCCACTAGGACGCAGTTAATTTTTATTTTTCATTTTAATTATATATTCGTTTGAAATTGGACTTGGGTTATTTCTTAATGTCATTTCAACAAAACTTAGTATATATTCAGCGTATACTATTATAATATTGGAATTTAGAATATATCTTCTGGAGAGGTTGTTACGAAAGTCTTTGGTGTACGCAGGTACTAAGAAACGCATTGAATCTCACACATAAAATGAACAAAGGGTAACGTATAAAATCGATAAAAACAACACTGTTTATCAACTGACTATATATAGCCTAGTGTTAACGCTTATGAATTGTCAATCCGAAAGTCATTGGTTCGAATCTTGCATAGGCTAAACAGTGAATTGATGTGAATTGTTGATGTTGATGTTGATTTATCGTCAATCGCAGGTGATTAAATTGGCGTTTTAAGGCGCACCAACACATGAAAGGTTATATGCGCCTAACAGGAATGAATATGCCAGGCTCATCCTTCATGTACAACGAGATAAAATATGGAGAACGGGCCTAGAACCTTCTCACCATGAACTGCAGAGTTGCTGCAAATTCTATTGTAGACACTCCATTTACGCTGAAGCCACGTTATAGTTTTCCTGCCACTGCCCTAGTGATATGAGCGAGATGACAACTGAAACAATGCAGGGGTCATGATGAAGACCTTTAATGAGCATGAACAAAAAATGATAAAATGAACATGAATTGTGTGTGTGTGGGGGGGTGGGGGGGGGTGTTCTACCCCTCTGCCTTCCCCTCCAACGGGATCTGCAGTGGCCCTATTCTTTGCCCCGTAACCAAACTGGCCCCCCGGAACAACAAGGGGCCGATCGCAGGTAAAGAAATGAAAAAGGTTCGCTTTAAAACTGTCTTATATACGGGTTTCTAGGCATGTTGCTGTAGCTTGAATTTGGTAGTGATTACGTGGTCCCACCTTATTTCCATTAAGCGACGGGAAAGCTTATATTAGCAGGTTTTATAACGGATATTTCGACAATAAATCACGTTCAAAAACATTTGTTTACTGAAAGAAATGCGACAACCTGTTTAAAAGTACCTATTAAATGTTTTAATTTTACAAGATGCAAACTTTTTAAACCGAAATTAAAGTTTTATTTCATACCCCCAGCCAACCCCGTTTTCGCTTCTTGGAGAAGGGTTTGGATGGGGTATGAAAGTTAATACTCACACTACGTAATGAAACCAAGCTTTAAACCGTTTGCTTAAGGTACTCGTACACTAGCCTTATATACAGATAAAGTAACGTTAAATGCCTGTGCAAGATACAAGAATACAAGAATATTTTTATTTAAAATATTTAATATTGAATGTATCAGTTGATTAACAATTATAGCATACGAAACTCTGCCGATTATAAAAAATATTGCGTTGATCTTCTCCGT
Source organism: Cyrtodaria siliqua (assembly GCA_037043455.1). Classification (NCBI taxonomy): domain Eukaryota; kingdom Metazoa; phylum Mollusca; class Bivalvia; order Adapedonta; family Hiatellidae; genus Cyrtodaria; species Cyrtodaria siliqua. Next base: position 55,301 of record JAWPHD010003246.1, on the reverse strand, counting down.
ACCACATCGGACAGTCGAAATTGCCTCGTTGATTTCGGTATCCTGGCGATATCGGTTTCGAAAATCGACGAGGTAATTCTGGTTGCATACCGAGCTGAACGGGGAAAAAACGGCCTTTATTTGCATATTATTTCACTAGGATAATGTGATATGTATGTCACATGCTTTATTACATTCCCACACAGCAAGTGTTTTATGCAATAAATGAAAGAAAATATGACCACACCTCAATAAAATGTTCAAATCAACAGTTAAAGAAGGAGAGCAGTGTATTACAATGGTTGACTGTTTACTCGCTGATAAATTGTCAAGTACTGCATAATATGTCCTCAGATGTATTCATATTAAATCGTTACAAATTGAAAGCCGAGATGAAAAACCAAATAGTGTAACTGTGTACAAAAGTGCACAATGCAGATATATGACTCACAATGCAGATATATGACTCACAATGCAGATATATGACTCACAATGCAGATATATGACTCACAATGCAGATATATGACTCACAATGCAGATATATGACGCACAATGCAGATATATGACTCACAATGCAGATATATGACTCACAATGCAGATATATGACTCACAATGCAGATATATGACTCACAATGCAGATATATGACTCACAATGCAGATATATGACTAACAATGCAGATATATGACTAACAATGCAGATATATGACGCACAATGCAGATATATGACTCACAATGCAGATATATGACTCACAATGCAGATATATGACTCACAATGCAGATATATGACTCACAATGCAGATATATGACTCACAATGCAGATATATGACTCACAATGCAGATATATGACTCACAATGCAGATATATGACGCACAATGCAGATATATGACGCACAATGCAGATATATGACTCACAATGCAGATATATGACTCACAATGCAGATATATGACTCACAATGCAGATATATGACGCACAATGCAGATATATGACTCACAATGCAGATATATGACTCACAATGCAGATATATGACTCACAATGCAGATATATGACTCATAATCAGGGGATAGTGCTTGCTAATTGTTCATTTAACTATTATATAAACTATTATATAAACTATTATATAAACTATTATATAAACTATTATATAAACTATTATATAATGCAGTGGTATTCACTTTTAGTATCAGACCCTACATTATTATTAAAAAATGTGTAACGTTATATAGGGATACATTACACACCATCTTAACGTTTGAAAGATTTATTGTTTGCTATTGTTTTCTGTGGGTGTGCATTGTTCTTCATACGTCATAAACTGTCTTAACGAAACTCAAAACGCGTTGCTTCTGTCTACATAATTTGCATATTTGCAAATCAATGTTAATAATTAATTGAGCTTTCAAAGCAGATTTTTTTTGCATATTACTATATTGTGATTATGTAAGTATTACTATATTGTGATTATGTAAGTATTACTATATTGTGATTATATAAGTATTTCTTGAATAAGAATGCACCGCTTGTATTAGATACACCGCCATGCAAATCACCATCAAGTCCTACATGTTGTGGTCTCAAGCAAATAGTTATTGCAATATTGCGTAGTTTAGTATTGCGTAAGTTAGATTAGACAAAAACATGCTAGCGCACTAGCGGATCCAGGGGGGGGGGCGCACCCGGCGCGCGCCCCCCCTAAAAATTCCGGATCATACATGTATGTCCATTTTACTGTAGATAAAATATCAAATACGCCCTCAGTATACTTTTTTTTTTCGCTCGCTTCGCTCGCTCGACGCATCATGGCTAATGAGTAGTTTAATTAACACATTGTTAAATCCTTTTATTTGAAAACGGACTTTTTTATTCATACATGTATGTCCATGTTACTGTAGATAATATATCAAACAATTTCGATGCACACCCTCAGTATAAAAAAAATTCTCGCTCGCTCTACGCATAATGGCTAATGAGTGGTTTAATTAACACATTGTTAAATCCTTTTATTTGAAAACGGACTTTATAATTACATGTATGTCCATGTTACTGTAGATAATATATCAAACAATTTCGATGCACGCCCTCAGTATAAACAAATTCTCGCTCGCTCGACGCATAATGGCTAATGAGTGGTTTAATTAACACATTGTTTAATCCTTTTATTTGAAAACGGACTTTTTATTCATACATGTATGTCCATGTTACTGTAGATAATATATCAAACAATTTCGATGCACGCCCTCAGTATAAACAAATTTCTCGCTCGCTCGACGCATAATGGCTAATGAGTGGTTTAATTAACACATTGTTAAATCCGTTTATTTGAAAACGGACTTTTTTTATTCATACATGTATGTCCATGTTATTGTAGATAAAATATCAAACAATTTCGTTGCACGCCCTCAGTATAAAAAAAATTCTCGCTCGCTTCGCTCGCTTGACGCATAATGGCTAATGAGTGGTTTAATTAACACATTGTTAAATTATTTTATTTGAAAACGGACTTTTGTTATTCATACGTGTATGTCCATGTTTCTGTAGATAAAACATCAAACAATTTAGATGGACGCCCTCAGTATAATTTTTTTTCTCGCTCGCTTTGCTCGCTCGACGCATAATGGCTAATAAGTGGTTTAATTAACACACTGTTAAATCCTTTTATTTGAAAAAAGAACTTTTTTACCCTTTAAATGCATTACCGCAAACGTTTTATGAGGCTAGAGACGGACCCGAAAATTGACCAAAATATTACGCCCCCCCTAAGCTGAAATCCTGGATCCGCCCCTGTAGCGTATAGGATTTGAAAACTAAAACTGCACTTAAAGTTTATCCTTGCGATAAAGGTGTGTTACAGCCGTAATCAATTATAACATAAGAAATAAAATATTTCCAGCAGGCTTATATTGTATCAGATCAATACATAGTAGGTGGGATTTGAAGATCATCGATGGAGGTAAGAAAGACAATGAATGTATTTCTTTTTGACGTCAAATATATAGAGGAGCTTACAAGAGTCATGGGCGTAGGAACGTTTCAATTATTGGGGATGGGGCCTTTTTGAGCGTTAACTATTTTTTTCTTCAAATTATTGGGGGCGGGGGTGTAGTGGGGCCCCACCCCGCCTACCTATGTGAGTGCCTGTAATATATATATTGAATTTATTAAACGAGTTGGATAAAATTAAATCGTATTAATGTTATCTAATTCGTGTCATGAATTCAATATTAAATAGGACCGAATGTAAGATATATAGATCTATATACAGTATATGTTATATTTTACATATTAAACTCCAAGAAAGCCTCAGGCTTGCCTATATATAACCTTGTCGTTCGATGACGTAGTTTACGTGTATGATGACGTCACACGTTGATTCTGTCTTCTCCGTACAACTACGAACAACGGAACTATCTCGCCGATTTCCGTAATCCGGTATTGTAAACTGTAACGGAAATCGACGATGCCATTCCGGTGCACACCGAGCTGAACAAATAACATGATTCGGCCTTCATTTGCAAGTTTATTTCATTTAGTTTATGTATAGTGTGATAGGATGAATATATCATTGCTTTATTACACTCCTACGTCATAAGTTATGTGATAAATTGCGTTTGATGTTAAGAACACATGGACCACAATGCATTATTCATTTCCATTTTGATAAAAAATAACACACCCAAATCGGCTTGATTGATACTATAACGATGACAACAAATACATATGACGTTCGATAATCGACCTCAGGTTCACCCTAGTATAATTTGGAATCCCGAAAATGAATCATTTATCATTATTGACTACGTTATCTTTTATCCTTCGACCCCATATTACCTTAGTCAAACAAACTGTTTCGTTTTAAACCACACCCGTTTAAATTAGAATACCCCAAGCAATGCCACTGATAGATTTGTGACACTTCCACAAATATAGCTACGTTATCTCTCGATGTTTAAGCTTTCATTTAATACATTTATTACTCGTTACTCTTAAGTAGTTGTACGAGTGCACTTAATTGTATTATTTCTAGGGGCGATTTATTGCCTTTTATTAAATATTAGTTTTGTATGACGAGACATGAGGTAAGAAAATGCAGGCTATATATATCCCATTAAATAACTTAAAATCTATAAGATATTTGTTATATAATGCAAGATATATTTTGATAGAATGCTATGACGGTAAAGATTGTCCTCCGAATGGCGAATGATGTGTGTTGCCAAGGAACGATAACTCTGCGTGGAGATTGGTGTGTTGCATGAGATTTGAGGGGTGTTGATGTATATTGTTACAACGTCAAGAAACAACTCCACTAGGAGTAAACTGAGTCCATGTGGTGATATATCGGGTATTTTGCAAACTGTTCTCGCTAACAGAATTGAGTCACCCTTTAGCTCTTTTGACGTCATATTTGGTATTGGTCATCATATTTGGTACTGGTCATCATATTTGGTACGTCATCATATTTGGTACTGGTTATCATATTTGGTACGTCATCATATTTGGTATTGGTCATCATATTTGGTACTGGTCATCATATTTGGTACGTCATCATATTTGGTACTTCATCATATTTGGTATTGGTCATCATGTTTGGTACTGGTCATCATATTTGGTACTGGTCATCATATTTGGTAGGACATCATATTTGGTACTGGTCATCATATTTGGTACGTCATCATATTTGGTATTGGTCATCATATTTGGTACTGGTCATCATATTTGGTACGTCATCATATTTGGTACTGGTCATCATATTTGGTACGTCATCATATTTGGTACTGGTTGTCATATTTGGTACTGGTCATCATATTTGGTACGTCATCATATTTGGTACTGGTCGTCATATTTGGTACTGGTCATCATATTTGGTACGTCATCATATTTGGTACTGGTCATCATATTTGGTACTGGTCATCATATTTGAATTGTTCCTTTTAGTCCCGTACTTGTGTGTCTCTGCCATCGTAAATTGCACACTTTTTGATTTGCTTTGACTCCATAAAGATCTCAATTTGTCCACTAGTGATTACAGCGAGCGACTGTCTCGCTGAAATGCCATGTGTAATTGCTTTATGGGACTCGGCTCAGTTTATGTGGATTGAGATTTTCTTTTTTTTTTTTGATTTTTTTTTTTAATAAACAACAATAACTAAAAGGCGATATTTTTGGTCCCAAATTTCAAACACAGTGACATATATTGAGGCAAACCTGCGATGCGCCAAAAACAATGTCCAATAGACTATTACAACAAATTAGTTCGCTAAATATATTTTCCTGACCAATCTTTCTTTTTAAATTGATTACATTGTACTATTTCCATTTAAAAATATACTAGTACATGTATATATCTGTTTTTATTATAGTTTATCCGAGTAATCGCATTTTATTTTTTAAATAAATTACATTACCATGATATAAGACCTATTAAATAGATTCTTTCAAAAGCAGCCAACTTGTAATAAATTATCAATATACCATATACTGTGAAGTTTGTACAAATAGCGTCTCCGTGGCCGAGTGGTTAACGACGTTGCGTTGTAAACCTTCTCGCCTCTCACCTCTGCGGGTTCGAAAACCACTGGGAGCTCGACTTGTAAGTGAGTAAGTGTCGATTCTTACGGATGGCGGGACGTGTACAGTACTGGTTCTACCCAGGAAAAGTGGTCTGCCTCCATCACAAAAAAAATCGACCGTCATATCTATAACCTACCTAACATGTGTTGAAAACGACGTGAAACACAATATAAACAAACAAACAAACAAACACATATCAAAGGAAATCACCGGAGTGAACAATTTCCCGCCCTTGGAGTGTCTATATAGAAATATAGAGGGGAAATTGGAAAATCCCTAAAAGCACAAGGCGTAGAGCCCTCATGCATATCACTACAAGAGATGGAGCTCCTTTGTGTGTAGTATAAGGTTATAGTCTTCTACTTAGTTTATTCGAATGCTGACTCTGAGGTCAAATGTTGACTCTGAGTTCACAATGTTGACTCTGAGTTCGAATGTTGACTCTGAGTTCGAATGTTGACTCTGAGTTCGAATAGTTCGAATGTTCACTCTGAGTTCAAATGTTGACTCTGAGTTCGAATGTTCACTCTGAGTTCAAATGTTGACTCTGATTTCGAATAGTTCGAATGTTCACTCTGAGTTCAAATGTTGACTCTGAGTTCGAATAGTTCGAATGTTCACTCTGAGTTCAAATGTTGACTCTGAGTTCAAATGTTCACTCTGAGTTCGAATGTTGACTCTAAATTCGAATGTTGACTCTGAGTTCGAATGTTCACTCTGAGTTCAAATGTTGACTCTGAGTTCGAATAGTTCGAATGTTCACTCTGAGTTCGAATGTTCACTCTGAGTTCGAATGTTGACTCTAAATTCGAATGTTGACTCTGAGTTCGAATGTTGATTCTGAGGTCAAATTTAATCCAACTACAGGGGCCAAATGTTTTACATTTACTTATACTGGGAAAACGTTGAGAAATATTCTCTCAAATCAGAAAGCGTAGAGCTCCCATATATCGCATGAAGCATAAGCTTTCTTCAAACATTCTTCTCTGAAACTACTAGAGCTGGAGTTGCAATATTTTTATGTAGCATACGATAATAATACTCTACTCTGTTCAAATGATGATCCTGTGGTCAAATTTGACCCAACCTTGTTTTACATAGACTTACAATTGAAAAGTCTTCTTTTCTGAAACGACTTCTCATATATTTCATGTAGCATAAGCTTATCATCCTCTACGAAGTTATTTCAAATAGTGATCCTGGGGTTAAACTGTATCCTGTTTTCCAGCGTTTTACATTTACTGTTATAGGTGAAAACTTGTTTCCTTCAGCCAAAAGGCATAAACCCTTTTACAAATGGTAAGTGTTTACCAGCTGGGATGCCTTTTTTCTTTTTCTTGCATCCCGCACCATAAACAAATAATAATTAAAATAGCAAAGTCCCTTGGAAATAAATTACCCTGCCTCGAGGTGGTGGAAGGCCATGTTCATTACGTGGTCCCGCCTTAATTTAAGCGATTGGAAAGCTTACATAAACAGGATTTTATAACGGATATTTCAACAATAAAACATGTTTAAAAACAGTTTTACTGAAACAGTGCGATAACCTATTTAATTAAAATGACCTATTAAATGTTTTAAGTTTACACTATGCAAACTTTTTAAGCCGAAATTAAGGTTTTATTGCATACCCCAGCCAACCCCGTTTTCGCTTCTTGGAGAAGGGGTTGGCTGGGGTATGAACATTAATACTCGGACCACGTAATGTATATTTATATACACATATCTATGGATAAGAAAATATAAGTAATGGAAATATATATATAATGATATGATAAACGTGACATTCTTGGTTTTAGATGAATACCAGTATTCATAACGCAACTTAGGTGGTAAATAATACTTAAGATGTTTACATAATGTTAACCTCTCCGGGACACTACAAACCATTGTTTTAAGATAAATATTTAGATGTAGATTTTATTCATTCATAACCTTATTATCAATATTAGGAAAACGTCTTAAATCGATAGAAAAACGTGTTTAAAAAATTGATAAACTTTGAATTGCTAAGAACCTTTAGGAATATGGACCCTGGAGGTGAAAATATGTGTTATTTTTGCTCGATGAAAATAAATACTGTCTTGTTAAACTCTAAGGGGACATGGAATAAAGTGGCCGTCTCAACTTTGCCTAGGTATCAGCTTAAGTAAATATCGTCTTTATAAAATGGGCCGTGGGCTTATCGGGCAGGGTTTAATATAAATGGTAATTTATTTGCACTCGGGTGCGTTATTTATACCCATAACAAAGCACGCGATATTGATCATGTGTCCAATTAATCACTACTGACGCCTTTAACAATTCATGCCACTTATACGAAACTACGAATTATGAACCCATGTGTATGTTTCCATCTTTATTAACTACAGATAAACTGACCACGAACCCATGTGTGTCTCTGTCTTTATTAACTACAGATAAACTCACAACTATATAGTTACATATCATCCATAAATGATTAAACATAATCAGAGGTGTTCTGTTTCTAAATATCACAAGATTCGTTTTATCTCCGAGTTCGTTATTGGTATTTATTTCATTGTCATAGATGAAGACATTTAACCAACTTTACAAGAAATTAATAAATGACATATTCATACAATTTATGAAAATGTACATGACTAGTCTGCAAAATAATTACAACATATATCGAGGGTTTAGCGCAAGACTATTGTATCTCCTTCTTTATTCATATGTAGTTACAATAGTCTTGCGCTGACCCATAAATATGTTAAAATGTGAGAAAAAGATTATTCAACAAGTGAGTTCGATATTTATTAGAAATTAGTTCACTCGATGGGAACAGTATTTTGTTTGTTCACTTCGGTGAATTAATTTCCAATTGAGAGAGAGAATGCGACAGATTGCATAAACAAAACACGGCTCCCATCGAGTGAACTAATTTCTGGTAAATCGAACTCACCCGTTGAATAATATTTATGGAATTATTTGCTTTTAAATATTGCAATTCGTTCTCTGGAACGTGTAAATCACACACTTTACATAGTTTACGTACTTGTTGTTGCCTGGGTTGATTGTCCTTGCATGGTGTATACCACCGTCGAAATAACGCAGATGAATAACCACATCTTGCTGAAATACGACAACATAGATTAATTAAACGTGTTTAAACAAAAGTTTGATCCTGATAAAATAAAACAAATATAGTGTGTAAATATATTAAAGAAAAATGCAAATTTCCATACCTTTTAATGAGAGGAAAACACAATACTAGTATGTCCTCGGTATTTCAGTATTGTGAAGTTGTGGTTAAAAAAATATTTATTCAAAATGTGGTAAACGTAAACAACCCCGTTCAGACCTAGTGTGTCTGGCTCACCAATCCGTGTTTGAACACTTGATTGCTAGTTTGTTTTAATGGAACAAAACGTTTTTGAACTCGTGTTAGTCTATGTTAAGCCAAACAACCATTTGTTTGAACTCTAGTTAGTGTATGTTTACTTGAACAAACCGTTTTTGAACTCGTGTTAGTGTATGTTTAGCTGAATACCCGTGGCTTGACCTTTGTTTGTTTGTTTGTTTGTATTGGAATAAAACGTTTCTGAACTCTTGTTAGTGTATGTTAAGTTGCTGTATACCCGTGGCTGGACTCTTGTTAGTTTGTTTGCAGCGGAACAAACCGTTTCTGAACTCGTGTTAGTGTATGTTTAGCCGAATACCCGTGGCTTGACTCTTGTTAGTTTGTTTGTAGTGGAACGAACCGTTTCTGAACTCGTGTTAGTGTATGTTTAGCTGAATACCCGTGGCTGGACTCTTGTTAGTTTGTTTGTAGTGGAACGAACCGTTTCTGAACTCGTGTTAGTGTTTGTTTAGTTGAATACCCGTGGCTGGACATATCGTTTCTGAATTGAACTCGAGTTAGTGTATGTTTAGCTGAATACCCGTAACTACCCTCTTGTTAGTTTGTTTATAATGGAACGAACCGTTTCTGAACCCGTGTTTGTGTATGTTTAGCTGAATACCTGGTTGCTGCACTCTTCTAAGTTTGTTTTCAGCGGAACAAACCGTTTCTGAACTCGTGTCAGTGTACGTATAGCTGAACATATCGTGTCTGAACGTTGTTTAGTGTATCTTTACCTGTCTCTGAACTGTTTTAGTGTATGTTTAGCTCTGAACTCAAAAAACATATAACAGGTTAAACATGTTATGTGTCGCTTCGCCAGATATTTAAATTTTAACGAGTTTTGACGAATATTTACTTTTGCTGAAGTACTAGTTGATTTCCTCTAGTGATGTATTTTATTACTGACAGAGATCGGAAAATGACACTTTTTGACATGAATGAACTTAGATAAGAACCGTGAATGAATATCAATTTTGTGATAACCATATCCCACCCGTCAGCACAATCTGATACGTAGGGAGTGTAAGTAAGCCATTGTGAAGGCATGTTTGTTTGCCCAGCATGACATGACATGCCTGCTGGCGGTTTTGGCGCACCCACATTCAACAAAGTGCAATTATTTATGAAGATGTTGTACTTCTTATAAAGTAGTTTATGTTTTAGAATACAAAGTTAAAGCATCATATGAAAAAAAAGTTAAGTTTTATATCTCAATTCAATATTTGTATTTCTTCCAAAACGGAGATTTGCAATAATACATGTAAATATTTTAATATGCCTATATGTAAGGTTTATGGAGGATGGCCTCGAACCTCCATAGACCATTGATGAGGCAAATAAAGTTTCTTCTTTCGTCTGTAATCATGAATGCAATCGATGGTGAACACAATCGATATAGTGCAACATATATACTTATAAAGAAAAATATGTTTTTTAATAAACGATTTAAGATGAAAAAGATAGAGAGGAAGTATTTAGAGAAGCACAGAAAGAAAAACACAAAACAGATCGTATTATATTTTACACATTAGACAGCCTTATAGAAACGCATACCATTGGTAAACGGCCATTCGTTTGGCACTGTCTCCGAATATAATATCTCAAAGGAATACACTTTGCCAAGAGAAAATATCTTAGTAACATAATTGAATAATCGTAAGTAAATACTCGTAAAGCTTGATGTGAGGTGTTTTGTTTGTTTGTGTTTGTTTGTTTTTCTGTTTGTTTTTAAGTCTCTGTAGGTTCATCCAAATCTACACCCACAGAAGTGAAATGAAAAGTAAATACATACTAGACGGTATAACAAAAGGATATTATATAAATGTATGACTGAAATTGCTAGATTTACGGGTAAATTATATAAGGGTTTTGTGCTTAAACGTTTACTTATCAGTTATATGTAATATTTTAGCAAAGAAGAAACACAACTTTTTAAGGGTCAGTATATATGTTGTTATGTATGTTTAAATGCTATATTTTTAATTAACCAGTGATTAAAAATCATCTCCGATACATCCACCATATACACTATTTAACATTTATACTGTGTACTGAAATGAAATTATTGCGTTTTTTTAATACACGTAAAGACATTTGATTTTAAACACGGAAACAATAGAAATAATAGAGGGTAATGGGAGGAAGTTTTGAGTGTGCAAGAACCGTAACTCTGTCTTCATTCAACTTAGAGTTATTGCTCTTTGCAATTTTATACTTAGAATTCTTGTCCGGCGCATAAATCGAAAACTACTAATGGGACTACCACGAACCTTCACACAATGATAGAGGGCAATGAGAGGAAATGCAGAGTGTAAGAACCGTAACTCTGTCTTCATTCAAATTATACTTATTGCCGTTTTTAATTTTATACTTAGAATTCCTGTCCGGAGCATAACTACAAAGCTACTGATGGAATTACAATGCAACTTTAGACAATGATAAAGGACAATGAGTAGAAGTGTTAGAGTGCAAGAACCATAACACGGTTTTCATTTAAATTAGGGTTATTTCCCTTTGTAATTGTTTGTATACTTAGAATTTTTGTTCGGAGCTTAACTTCAAATATACTCATGGGATTGCAATGAAACTTCACACAATGAGAGGAAGTGCAGAGTACAAATTCGTAACTCTTGTCTTCATTCAAATTAGAGTTATTGGCCTTTGTATTTTATACTTAGAATTCTTGTTCGGAGCATGACCTCAAAACAACTTATGGAACTGCAGTGAAACTTCACACAATGGTAGCGGGCAATAAAAGAACGTGCAGATTGCATGGACTGTAACTATATATTCATTCTAATTATAGTTATAGCCCTTGGTAATTTTATACTTATACTTTTTGTCTGGAGCATTATTCAAAGACGGCATTGAAACTCCACACATTAATAGAGGGCAATGTGAGGAAGTGTAGATTACTAGAACCATAGCTCTATCTTCATTCAAGTTAGAGTTATATTTTAGGTAATTTTATACTTATAATTCTTGTCCAGAGTATGACTCGAAAACTACTAATGGGACTGCAATGAAACTTCACACAATGATAAAGGGCAATGCGAGTGTGTGCAGAGCATAAGAACCATTTAGCTTCATTTAAATTATATTGCCCTTTATAATACAAAGCACCAAATTCGGGAAGCATCCATCGCTTCTACCGATATGCTTCTTTCTGTTAGATGGCTGTAAAGTTAGTTGTCAGTTCATAGTTAACAATTAGATATTCGAAATGGCAACTGGCTTCCAGTTCGCGATTCGAACTGAATGTAAAATCATCTGCATGTCTTCACCTAATAATGATTAATTTGGTAATGATTAATTAGATTAATTGTATATGTGTTCACAATCAAATTTTAATAATGAATATAAACGACGAGACGGACATGTTTTATCGAATTTTAAAATCGAATTGTGAACTGTCAGCCAGTTGCCAGTTTGTTATTCGGGCGAATCGGCAACTTGCTGAACTAACGGTGCACAATGTTCCTGTGTCCAATAGAAAACAATATCAAATACACGGCAACTGGCTGAACTAACGGTGCACAATGTTCATGTGTCCAATAGAAAACAATATCAAATACACGGCAACTTGCTGAACTAACGGTGCACAATGTTCCTGTGTCCAATAGAAAACAACATCAAATACACGGCAACTGGCTGAACTAACGGTGCACAATGTTCCTGTGTCCAATAGAAAACAACATCAAATACACGGCAACTGGCTGAACTAACGGTGCACAATGTTCCTGTGTCCAATAGAAAACAATATCAAATACACGGCAACTGGCTGAACTAACGGTGCACAATGTTCCTGTGTCCAATAGAAAACCATATCAAATACACGGCAACTGGCTGAACTAACGGTGCACAATGTTCATGTGTCCAATAGAAAA
>JAWPHD010003246.1:0-37500 GCA_037043455.1 Cyrtodaria siliqua | reverse complement strand
GAAAATATATTGTGTATTCAAATGTTGGACTCCACAACACGGAGTTTACATATTTTGATTGATATGACATTTGATATTACATTTGATATGAATGACATTTGATATGAATGACATTTGATATTACATTTGATATGACATTTGATATGCCATTTGATATGCCATTTGATATGAATGACATTTGATATGAATGACATTTGATATTACATTTGATATGACATTTGATATGCCATTTGATATGCCATTTGATATGAATGACATTTGATATGAATGACATTTGATATTACATTTGATATGCCATTTACATTTGCTATGACATTTGATATGAATGACATGTGATATTACATTTGATATGCCATTTGATATGACATTTGATATGAATGATATTTGATATGCCATTTGATATGCCATTTGAGATATGCCATTTGATATGACATTTGATATGCCATTTACATTTGATATGACATTTGATATGACATTTGATATGACATTTTTATTATTAAATTTATTTTGTGCTACGGCAGACCACCCCCTTTTCCTGGGTAGAACCAGGGCCCCGTTTTTTTAAAACGACCATTTTAAATCAATTTATTAAGAGGTTCACTATAAATTACACTTTTCAAATAAACGTGATTTCATTTCATTTTTTTCACACATCTGATATTTCTGCACTACGTGCACACATAATTGCCTACATTGAATGCCTGGGTGAAAAAAGTGAACAATTTTAAAAATTGAGACTTATCGTAAGATGTTTAATAAAACAGGGCTCAGTACTGTAATCTGTAAACCTCCCGTCACTCGTAAGAATCGACGTATTAATAAATACATGTGTCGAGTCGTCGGTATTTTTATTTATAGATATATATGTCATTATTATTATTTTTGCGATTGTACGTTTTCCTAGTTATTAAATTATGTATGTTTCAAAAAATCTCTTTACATCTTTTTTTTTTTATTATTGTTATTAAATTATGCATCTTTCAAAAAAAGCTATTATTTTTTTATTCGTTTATATCTATTTAAATCAACTAAAACCAAAGTAAGATAATGCACTGTATGCGGCAGATATTTCAGCTGATTGCAATGTGTCTCATGGCGGGCTAATAAAGGGGGAAAATGATAGAAAAACGTAAGTCGAGTTTTGTTACTTTCCAAGCATAAACTAATCCAGCTACCGGAGCAGCTTCTGTTTATAAGACCCAATGTGTATCATAATTCACATTACGTGGTCCCGCCTTAATTCCATTAAGCGATGGAAAAGTTTATAGCAGCAGGTTTTTATAACGGATATTTCGACAATAAAAAATGTTTAAAACAATTTTTACTGAAAAATTGCGATAACCTGTTTAAAATCACCTATTAAATGTTTTAATTTTACAATACGCAAACTTTTAAGCCGAAATTAAGGTTTTTATTTCATACCCCAGCCAACCCCGTTTTCGCTTCTTGGAGAATGGGGTTGGATGGGGCAGTGAAGTAAGATGGATGGGGTATGAAAGTTAATGCTTGGAACACGTAATGAATTTTTAAATCAGTTGCTAGATCTTCGTAAAATTATCTAGATTTTTTTTTCTCTAACCAAATCATCTGGGTATGCGTATTTATTTTGCAAAATATTTTTTTTACGACATAAAAAATAAAATATAAAATGATTTATTTCGTTTTTAATATTTTATTTCTTTCAATGCCTAATATATTACAAAATGTTACAAGCATATATGAACTTTAAAGTACAGTTGTATAGCAATGTGTTACATTGATGCAACATCTTATAATACATGTATGTCCTAAAAGAAACTTTAGAAGAATTTAGAATTAACAGACAGAAAGATTTGACAGATAGTAGGAAAAGGAGTATTGGAGTGTTAGGCTAAATCAATGATGTCTTGTATTGTTATATACAGTGTTAATTATATACGTTGATTATTTTATTGTATATCTCGGTCACCATCTAGTTTCCCTTATGCGATAAACTTTTCCTATTTCTTGTTGTGTTGTTCAATTTTATCTTTAAATACTGCCTTTCTTTTTTTTAAATATTGTATAAAACGGGATGGCTTTCCTGCATTTGTATATGAAAATAAAATATTTTGCTATCAGTATAATAAAGTTGACACTACTGCTATTATTTGTGTTTTTACTTATACAAAATGATATTGTTTTTAGATCAAAATTTACATCCAGACTTTTACCCTGCAGAAATATTTGTAAACTCGTCCAAAATTGTTGAATAATTGGACATTCCCAAAATAAGTATATAAGAGATTCTCATGCATTCCACAAAAATCACATAAACTAGAACTAACTAGTTTACATTTATACAGTAAATTATTACATGGTATGATTCTCATGATATATTTATATTGGAATGTACGTAGTTTTGTGTTAGTTGTACTTTTGAATGATGAAGAATAAATGTGTTTCCAATCTAGATCTCCGAGATTACCTTCCCACTTTACTTGTGGTTTTACAATATTGTTATGTGTCTCTTTTTCTATCAGTAATTTAGTTAGGAGTTTATTTGGCATTTTACTCTTTAGAAAACTCTTTAGAAAAGAACATTTTTGCTATTTGTTACATTTATTTGTTCTTCTTGGAGTAACGTTTTCCATTCGTTTGGAATGCTGTTAATTAACGTATGGTATTGTAGAAAGTCATTATTTCTGGCTCCGAATATTTCTTTAAACTCTGTAAATGTAAAAAATCACTTGACTCGATAAAATGATTTATTTCAATGATCTAAAACTATATTTCCTTACCTTTTTGTATTTTATTTTTTAATCACCATCAAACAAGGTATTAAAACGAAATAATTCCAGCCAGTTTGTAAGCAAGTGGACTTGATGGTTGGTGGTTGTCGTCTGCTAGTTCTTCAGTGTCGTCTGCGAGTGTATACTATTCGGCCATAAATTACACGCCCCGCATTCGCGCGTCATACGAAACTCGATTGAAGAGGGCGTTATCTTCTGCGCAGTTGAGATTCAGTCTTTAAAGTTTTAATTTCAACCATTTGATTTCTTGAAAAAGTTATTGCTAAAACTTGAACGGTGACCTACAACAGACTTTATAAAGGATTTAAGCATAATTTATCGTCAGCTGAACTGATATAGAGGTTGACGTGTTAACCGGTGGATACTGACGTTTGGAATCCTTGCTCACATGGGCTTGTGGCATTAAAATGAATTGAAATATTATTTTTTTTTGAGTGTTTGTTTGACTGGTGTTTTACGTCCTTTTAGCACATGTTAGGCCATATATGGTGGTCGATTCGTTTTGTGGTAGAGGCAGAGCACTTACCTTCTGCCATCCGTAAAAATCGACACTTTCTCAAAGTCGAGCTCCAAGTGGGATTCAAACCCGCAGCGGTGATAGGTGAGAATATTTTAGACGCAGCGCCTTTACTATCCAGGCCACGGATGTGCTATTATACAAAAGTTGTTATGTTCTGTTACCTGTATTTTGCTTTGCTCTTTCAAATACCTAAGATATACGTTATTTACATTTCTTTTTTATTGACTTTCAAGTGCGTATACCTTATATATTTGTTTATGCAATTCTGTAACAACGAAGAACGATCGTATTTTTTGTTACATTGTACGCATGCAATGCTTATGCATTCGGAGTATGACATTGATGTTGTTTACTTCTGCTCAGTTCAATGCATTGATGTGTGTTTATTCTGGATTCCATGCATGGCTTTACCGTTGTATACACATTACTTGCAATAAGTGTATTTTCACGCCATCTCCGTTCTCAATTCTCCGTTTTACCTTGTTATATATCCACATGATAACAGGGATGCTATACACGTGCTGGCACTTCGCAACAGATGGCAGACAGCTGTGGGTAACAGATGGGAGACAGCTGTGAGTAACAGATGGGAGACAGCTGTGAGTAACAGATGGGAGACAGCTGTGAGCAACAGATGGGAGACAGCTGTGAGTAACATATGGGTGACAGCTGTGAGTAACACATGTGGAGACAGCTGTGAGTAACACATGTATGTTTTTTATCCCTGTGTAATCCAGTTATTCTGCTTAAGGCCAGTATTTTAGATCACCCAAGCCGAAGGCTCAGTGTGATCTTTCGGGATCTCCCATCGTCCGTCGTCTGTCCGTCGTCGTAGTCCGTCCGTCGTTAACTTTTGCTTCAATGCTTCAAACGACTTCTCATCAGAAAGCGCTTAGCCAATTTTGACCAAATATCACATGGATGATACTGAGGTCAATGCCTCTTAAAATTGTCTAAATTAGGTCAATGGCACATCCAAGATGGCCACCATTACCATATATGTCAAAAACTTCTTCTCAAGAACCGTCAACTATCAGTTATTTTCAGATGAAGTCCCCGGGGTCCAAAGTTTGCATATGGAGGTTTTGCATGTTTTCCATAGACTTAAATAGGAAAAAAATTAAAACAGGCACAGAGCTCTCATGTATTACATGTAACATCAGCTTATGGTCCTCTAAATTGTAACCGTGTGGTCAAATATGACCCCGTCCAGGGGGTCTCAGTTTTACATAGACTTTTAAAGGTAACACCTTTAAAAATCTTCTTCTCTGAAACTACAAGAGCCGGAGGTTCAATATTTTGCATTTTCTCTAAGCTTGTGGTTCTTTACCAAGTTTGTTCAAATGGTGAACATGTGGTCACAGTGGCTGTCCCAGGGGTCACACGTTTCACAGACGTGTAGACTTGTATTGGGAAATACTTAAACAACCTTCTTTAAATAAATAATTGCACAAAATCTATTTAAGCCACGTATGACGGTCGATTTGTGTGGTGGTAGAAGCAGACAACCCCATTTTTCCTGGGTATAACCAGTACTGAATACCTCCCGCCATCCGTTAGCAAATGGCTTCCAATGTTCACCCACTTTCATTTGAAGACTCTTTTAATAGGAATATTGGATGAGTATGACGATGAGCAAAATCCTCCCGAACATTACAGAGTTATTGCCCTGATTATGTCAAAATCCTCCCGTATATTACAGAGTTATTGCCCTTGATTATGTCAAAATCCTCCCGTATATTACAGAGTTACTGCCCTTGGCTATGTCAAAATCCTCCCGTACATTACGGAGTTATTGCCCGTGATTATGTCAAAATCCTCCCGTACATTACAGAGTTATTGCTCTTGATTATGTCAAAATCCTCCCGTACATTACAGAGTTATTGCCCGTGATTATGTCAAAATCCTCTCGAACATTACAGAGTTATTGCCCTTTATAATGTCACAAACCTCCTCTCAAACTAAAAGACTTAACATAAATATGTATCATTTCCCTAGCCAGTTTGTTTTACAACATTAGCTCACGCTTAAACTCCACAAACGGGTACTTTGAATGGTACCGATCCCGTGTCTTGTCACGTGCGATCTAAATAAACTCGTAACGATACTATAGATATTAATTAATATAAATGAATGCACTCACGATACATATAAGTAATTAGTTTTCAAAATTTTCCTAGGGGCTTATAATATTTAAAAACTAAACTATAATCTTAAAACTTATATTATTTCATGGTGGAATAAACCCATTCATTTGAAAAGACCGCGAAATTATACCACAACTCCTTGTGGTATTGGGTCACTACAGTATCACCGCCCACGACCGTCTTTTGCAGAGAGACGTCCATCGAAGTTTGTTATCGAAAAATCTTATTTATTGAATGTTGATCAATGTAATGAAAGATTGCAAATTTCAGTCTTATATGTTATCTCTAAGATGTAGGAAAACTTATCTGACATTGAGTTGAAATAACGGGTGTAAATATTTAGGGTATTACGTAACTTAGAGACCTGGACATTTTTGGGTGGGTTGTAATCGATAGGAAACGCAGGGTAATAGAAACGCACTTTAAATGTTGAAGTGCATAAAATATGTCAGCAAATTGTCAGCAAATTGTCAAATCAATTGTTTTAAGAAAGCTCCATTCACAGAATATGACAAAGAAATTTTTGAGCGACGAGTCGTTTATGCAATTGTATATGTTATCATTCTGTCAACGAGTTATTGAGAGAGAGAGAGAGAGAGAGAGAGAGAGAGAGAGAGAGAGAGAGAGTCATATGGTTCGTGCTCGGAGGATTGACAATACACATGAAGGTCCAGTTTGCGTCTCTGTCCGACAGGCAAGGCTAAGGGATGTGTCCTGCTTAAGGACACACCGAAGAAACCCATTGGCGCAGGTGAGGCTTGATCGCGCGATCCCTCCACCAGGCTACCGGGGCCCTTATTCGAAAGAACATGTTCTTCTATTATATAAAATAAAATATAACTGAATGGCTCCGAGTTATGAAAGGTGTGGAAGGTTTGACCCAAACTATAATGTGTAATTTGACATTAGTAGTGTTTGTTTACTGACATGCCAACGTAAACTAGCATAACGATCAGACCGTTAGCCCTCTCTCTCTCTCTTTGCGCAATATATAAATGTCACACATGGCAATATTAAAGTATCCATATCTAACGTTAAAATAAGCACCTCGATTTATGTCATTTATTTCACTAGTATCACATTTGGACTTTAAACCTGCTTGTATAATTAAATATGATAGAAATTAGATAGACTTCAGAGTTTTCATTTTATCTTCGTTATTTGTCCATATATTTACATATGTGTTTGGTTCAGCATAACATACGTTTAGTAGTATGCATTGACACTGCTTTGTACTTTTCAAATATTTATTGATTATGGTTTGCAAATATGCGAATTATATGAAAAAACTAACGCGGCGGCGCGAGTTTTGAAATAATAAAGAACGCTAAAATGTGTCCCTTTTAAGTAGCCGGGATGGTACAGACGCTGAGTTTGAAACCTGCTCGCCTCTCACCAAATATCATATATAGCCTAAAACGTGCTGAATATGACGTAAAACACTATTCAACTACCATCCCTTTACAGTATATTTATTGTTTTGCAATAACACATTACACCGTCTTAGTTACCTGAAGTGTCAGGAAATATGACAGTTATAAATCTGTAAAATGCATTTACTT
Source organism: Cyrtodaria siliqua (assembly GCA_037043455.1). Lineage (NCBI taxonomy): Eukaryota > Metazoa > Mollusca > Bivalvia > Adapedonta > Hiatellidae > Cyrtodaria > Cyrtodaria siliqua. The sequence continues at coordinate 30,500 of JAWPHD010003246.1, read as the reverse complement.
ACAAAAACCAAGAGAAAGTAAATGAAGTATTAACCTAAGCCTATATAATATATGTTGACACTTGAGTATTCATAAATCGTAGCTCATCCAAGTATCGTAAAACATGGATGTAAAAAACACTTGTTATGAATTTAATGACACTTTACTAAATGAAGTGAATGTAGTTGTGTCGTACCTGGGTACCCGTAGGTGAACTCCTGATACTGTATGTGATTATGTACCCTAGGTATATCTGTTTGTACAGTCGTACTTAAGTTTACTTGAGTATCCATGTATGTAATCTCGCGAGATGTAATTTTCAAAGTATCAGTTCTTCAGACATCTCAAACTCAGTCAACATACACATGTATGCACATGTCCTTTTCTCCAGATACACAGCACACAGGAGAGAACTGTTACTGATGTTGTAATAACGTTTAGTTCAATCCATTTGCATATCTTGCTATGAATATTGTGATGTTGATTTGATGTATTGTAACATATCTGCAATAAAATATTATTAAACTGATAGGTACACAGGGTACACTTAAAAGGACAGGGTGCTTCCTGAAAAGGGGCATTTTTTTAAGCGCGAAAAACTGAGTAAATAGGGCATTTTCCGGCGCTCGAAACATTCACAATGAAACAACAAATAAGAGGCCCAAGAGGGCCTGTATCGCTCTACTTGCTATGGAGTCTGTGATGGGGAACATGACAACAATACTGATCATCCCTGCCAAGTTTTGTTGAAATCCTACCTGGGGTTCAGGAGAACTAGTCTAGAACTGAACAAAGTAAGTGTATTAAAACCGTTAAAGGGTCACAACTCCACCAAAAATCATTCAACCGGAACACGAAAATGATAGCCACAACCAAATTTCGTTGAAAGCCGACCAGTGGTTGTGGAGAACTAGTTCAGATAAAGTTTGTGTATTAAAAGAGCCACAACTACAACAGAAATCATTCAACCAGAACATGACAATAATATGCGCAACTCGGCTTGGTACTGATCATTCCTGCCAAGTTTTACTGAAATCCAGCCAGGAGTTCAGGATAACTAGCCTGTACAAAGTAAATATACTAAAACCTTTAAAGGGCCAAACTCTGCCAAAAATTATTCAACCGGAACACGCCGATGATATACACAACTAGGCTTGGTACTCATCATCCCCGCTAAAATTCGGCCAAGAGAAGAGACTAGTTTGGAAAAGAATTGTGTATCAAAACCTTTAAAGACCATAACTCCGCAAAACCCCATTCAACCGGAACACGGCGATGGTATGTCTGGTACTGATCATCCCTGCAAAGTTTCGTTGACATCTGGCCAGGGGTCCAGGAGAACTAGTCCAGACAAAGTTTATGTATTTAAACCTTTAAAGGGCCATAACTCTGCCAAAAATTATTCAACCGGAACATGGTGATGATATGCACCACTAGGCCTGGTACTGATCATCCCTGCACAGTTGTGTTGACATCCGGCTAGGGATTCAGGAAAAATAGTCTGGACAAAGTTTGTCTATTAAAACATTTAAAGAGCCATAACTCCGCCAAAAATCATTCAACCGGAATACGGTAACGATAAATAATTATATTTAGTACTGATCAAGCCTGCAAAGTTTCATTAAAATCCAGCCAAATGAAGGCCCTATCGTCTTAATGAGGCAAAATACAGCATTTTTACCTAATCAAGGGCCTAAATTCGGTGTTAATAATCCGACTTGACTGGTTTTCAAACTAGTCCAAGCTTTCAATGGTATCAAATCTGGCACAGACATATTAACATATTGTTATTAGGTCTGTGAATCTGGTAAAGTCTGTAAAAAATCCGACGAAAAATGAAGACCCTATCGTGTTAACGAGACCAAATTTTAGCATATTTCAGAAAATCAAGAGCCATAACTCCGGTGTTAATGATCCAATCGGGCTTGATTTTCAAACTCTTCCGAGCTTTCATTGATATCAACAATCTGGTAAAGTTTTAGAAAAGATCCGATGAAAAGGCTGTATCGTGTATACCTTCTAGCAAAGTTGTACTATTAAATAGATACTTGTATTTTCTCAAAATACAATCAATAAGCTATAGGTTTAGAAAAAACACTAGTTAAATAACTCACGTGCAGAGTAGTTGCACGAGAACAATGCTATCTTTACCACATTGTTCTTAAATTGCAATAAAAAAGACACGATGATGGAATGAAATCAATATAGCCTGTAGTACATTTAATTACATAAAAATTGGTGGGATGAGGATATATGGCAGATATGCTGAGATGGCGGCCTACTGAATTACTGGCTTGGGCGGACGCTCAGTTGATCGTACACCAGCAGAGATGGCGACCTACTAAATTAGGCCTACTGAATTACTAGCTTGGGCCGACGCTCAGTTGATCGTACACCAGCTGAGATTGCGACCTACTAAATTAGGCCTACTGAATTACTAGCTTGGGCGGACGCTCAGTTGATCGTACACCAGCTGAGATGGCGACCTACTAAATTAGGCCTACTGAATTACTAGCTTGGGCGGACGCTCAGTTGATCGTACACCAGCTGAGATGGCGGCCTACTAAATTAGGCCTACTGAATTACTAGCTTGGGCGGACGCTCAGTTGATCGTACACCAGCTGAGATGGTGGCCTACTTAATTAGGCCTACTGAATTACTAGCTTGGGCCGACGCTCAGTTGATCGTACACCAGCTGAGATGGTGGCCTACTAAATTAGGCCTACTGAATTACTAGCTTGGGCCGACGCTCAGTTGATCGTACACCAGCTGAGATGGTGGCCTAATAAATTAGGCCTACTGAATTATTAACTTGGGACGACGCTCAGTTGATCGTACACCAGCTGAGATGGCGACCTACTAAATTAGGCCTACTGAATTACTAGCTTGGGCGAACGCTCTGTTGATCGTACACCAGCTGAGATGGTGGCCTACTAAATTAGGCCTACTGAATTACTAGCTTGGGCGGACGCTCAGTTGATCGTACACCAGCTGAGATGGTGGTCTACTAAATTAGGCCTACTGAATTACTAGCTTGGGCCGACGCTCAGTTGATCGTACACCAGCTGAGATGGTGGCCTACTAAATTAGGCCTACTGAATTACTAGCTTGGGCCGACGCTCAGTTGATCGTCCACCAGCTGAGATGGCGGCCTACTACTAAATTATTAACTTGGACGGACGCTCAGTTGATCGTACACCAGCTGAGATGGTGGCCTACTAAATTATTAACTTGGACAGACGCTCAGTTGATCGTACACCAGCTGCGATGTCGACCTACTAAATTAGGCCTACTGAATTACTAGCTTGGGCCGACGCTCAGTTGATCGTACACCAGCTGAGATGGCGACCTACTAAATTAGGCCTACTGAATTACTAGCTTGGGCGGACGCTCAGTTGATCGTACACCAGCTGAGATGGCGACCTACTAAATTAGGCCTACTGAATTACTAGCTTGGGCGGACACTCAGTTGATCGTACACCAGCTGAGATGGCGGCCTACTAAATTAGGCCTACTGAATTACTAGCTTGGGCGGACGCTCAGTTGATCGTATACCAGCTGAGATGGTGGCCTACTTAATTAGGCCTACTGAATTACTAGCTTGGGCCGACGCTCAGTTGATCGTACACCAGCTGAGATGGTGGCCTACTAAATTAGGCCTACTGAATTACTAGCTTGGGACGACGCTCAGTTGATCGTACACCAGATGAGATGGCGACCTACTAAATTAGGCCTACTGAATTACTAGCTTGGGCGAACGCTCTGTTGATCGTACACCAGCTGAGATGGTGGCCTACTAAATTAGGCCTACTGAATTACTAGCTTGGGCGGACGCTCAGTTGATCGTACACCAGCTGAGATGGTGGTCTACTAAATTAGGCCTACTGAATTACTAGCTTGGGCCGACGCTCAGTTGATCGTACACCAGCTGAGATGGTGGCCTACTAAATTAGGCCTACTGAATTACTAGCTTGGGCCGACGCTCTGTTGATCGTCCACCAGCTGAGATGGCGGCATACTACTAAATTATTAACTTGGACGGACGCTCAGTTGATCGTACACCAGCTGCGATGGCGACCTACTAAATTAGGCCTACTGAATTACTAGCTTGGGCGGACGCTCAGTTGATCGTACACCAGCTGAGATGGCGGCCTACTACTAAATTATTAACTTGGGCCGACGCTCAGTTGATCGTTCACCAGCTGAGATGGCGACCTACTAAATTAGGCCTACTGAATTACTAGCTTGGGCGGACGCTCAGTTGATCGTTCACCAGCTGAGATGGCGACCTACTAAATTAGGCCTACTGAATTACTAGCTTGGGCCGACGCTCAGTTGATCGTACACCAGCTGAGATGGTGGCCTACTAAATTAGGCCTACTGAATTACTAGCTTGGGCCGACGCTCAGTTGATCGTACACCAGCTGAGATGGTGGCCTACTAAATTAGGCCTACTGAATTACTAGCTTGGGACGACGCTCAGTTGATCGTACACCAGCTGAGATGGCGACCTACTAAATTAGGCCTACTGAATTACTAGCTTGGGCGAACGCTCTGTTAATCGTACACCAGCTGAGATGGTGGCCTACTAAATTAGGCCTACTGAATTACTAGCTTGGGCGGACGCTCAGTTGATCGTATACCAGCTGAGATGGTGGCCTACTTAATTAGGCCTACTGAATTACTAGCTTGGGCCGACGCTCAGTTGATCGTACACCAGCTGAGATGGTGGCCTACTAAATTAGGCCTTCTGAATTACTAGCTTGGGACGACGCTCAGTTGATCGTACACCAGCTGAGATGGCGACCTACTAAATTAGGCCTACTGAATTACTAGCTTGGGCGAACGCTCTGTTGATCGTACACCAGCTGAGATGGTGGCCTACTAAATTAGGCCTACTGAATTACTAGCTTGGGCGGACGCTCAGTTGATCGTACACCAGCTGAGATGGTGGTCTACTAAATTAGGCCTACTGAATTACTAGCTTGGGCCGACGCTCAGTTGATCGTACACCAGCTGAGATGGTGGCCTACTAAATTAGGCCTACTGAATTACTAGCTTGGGCCGACGCTCAGTTGATCGTCCACCAGCTGAGATGGCGGCCTACTACTAAATTATTAACTTGGACGGACGCTCAGTTGATCGTACACCAGCTGAGATGGTGGCCTACTAAATCGTTAACTTGGACAGACGCTCAGTTGATCGTACACCAGCTGCGATGGCGACCTACTAAATTAGGCCTACTGAATTACTAGCTTGGGCTGACGCTCAGTTGATCATACACCAGCTGAGATGGCGGCCTACTACTAAATTATTAACTTGGGCCGACGCTCAGTTGATCGTTCACCAGCTGAGATGGCGACCTACTAAATTAGGCCTACTGAATTACTAGCTTGGGCGGACGCTCAGTTGATCGTTCACCAGCTGAGATGGCGACCTACTAAATTAGGCCTACTGAATTACTAGCTTGAGCCGACGCTCAGTTGATCGTACACCAGCTGAGATGGTGGCCTACTAAATTAGGCCTACTGAATTACTAGCTTGGGCCGACGCTCAGTTGATCGTACACCAGCTGAGATGGTGGCCTACTAAATTAGGCCTACTGAATTACTAGCTTGGGACGACGCTCAGTTGATCGTACACCAGCTGAGATGGCGACCTACTAAATTAGGCCTACTGAATTACTAGCTTGGGCGAACGCTCTGTTGATCGTACACCAGCTGAGATGGTGGCCTACTAAATTAGGCCTACTGAATTACTAGCTTGGGCGGACGCTCAGTTGATCGTACACCAGCTGTGATGGTGGTCTACTAAATTAGGCCTACTGAATTACTAGCTTGGGCCGACGCTCAGTTGATCGTACACCAGCTGAGATGGTGGCCTACTAAATTAGGCCTACTGAATTACTAGCTTGGGCCGACGCTCAGTTGATCGTCCACCAGCTGAGATGGCGGCCTACTACTAAATTATTAACTTGGACGGACGCTCAGTTGATCGTACACCAGCTGAGATGGTGGCCTACTAAATTATTAACTCGGACAGACGTTCAGTTGATCGTACACCAGCTGCGATGGCGACCTACTAAATTAGGCCTACTGAATTACTAGCTTGGGCGGACGCTCAGTTGATCGTACACCAGCTGAGATGGCGGCCTACTACTAAATTATTAACTTGGGCTGACGCTCAGTTGATCGTACACCAGCTGAGATGGCGACCTACTAAATTAGGCCTACTGAATTACTAGCTTGGGCGGACGCTCAGTTGATCGTACACCAGCTGAGATGGCGACCTACTAAATTAGGCCTACTGAATTACTAGCTTGGGCGGACGCTCAGTTGATCGTACACCAGCTGAGATGGCGGCCTACTAAATTAGGCCTACTGAATTACTAGCTTGGGCGGACGCTCAGTTGATCGTACACCAGCTGAGATGGTGGCCTACTTAATTAGGCCTACTGAATTACTAGCTTGGGCCGACGCTCAGTTGATCGTACACCAGCTGAGATGGTGGCCTACTAAATTAGGCCTACTGAATTACTAGCTTGGGCCGACGCTCAGTTGATCGTACACCAGCTGAGATGGTGGCCTACTAAATTAGGCCTACTGAATTACTAGCTTGGGACGACGCTCAGTTGATCGTACACCAGCTGAGATGGCGACCTACTAAATTAGGCCTACTGAATTACTAGCTTGGGCGGACGCTCTGTTGATCGTACACCAGCTGAGATGGTGGCCTACTAAATTAGGCCTACTGAATTACTAGCTTGGGCGGACGCTCAGTTGATCGTACACCAGCTGAGATGGTGGCCTACTAAATTAGGCCTACTGAATTACTAGCTTGGGCCGACGCTCAGTTGATCGTACACCAGCTGAGATGGTGGCCTACTAAATTAGGCCTACTGAATTACTAGCTTGGGCCGACGCTCAGTTGATCGTCGACCAGCTGAAATGGCGGCCTACTACTAAATTATTAACTTGGACGGACGCTCAGTTGATCGTACACCAGCTGAGATGGTGGCCTACTAAATTATTAACTTAGACAGACGCTCAGTTGATTGTACACCAGCTGAGATGGTGGCCTACTAAATTATTAACTTGGACGGACGCTCAGTTGATCGTACACCAGCCGAGCTGATCAATAAAAAGCAACTAAAAGAGAAATACTAAAACATTTATTGTACGACTCGACAATCACGATGTCAGAAATATATAAAACAAACAAGCAAACAAGCAAACAAACAAACAAAGAAACACACGAATGTACATACACAGTACAGAAACAAAAAAAATCAGTAAACAGGTAAATAACTCATATTCATATCTTATTTAACAAGATTATATATATATATATATATAAACACATTGACAACACAATAAGTCTGAAAAAAATGCGTATTGAGAGCAGTAGGTTTGTTGTGTTTTTTTAAAAAAAACATGAAATCTAAGGGAAGACGTATTTTGTATACAACAATATAAACATACACGTTTAACATTTTTGTTTCGTTAAAAAATCAACTTATTCCTTTGACGTTACAAGTCATTAAGATTCAACATGACGTGTATATCTAAAGCAAAATGTCGACAGTGGTTTTAACGAGCATGTTGTTCAGGTAAAAGAGAAATATTAATGCATAAACGTAACAATGACAATAACGGTGCTGGTACTTCAGAATTATATATACAATAAAACAAATAAACAAACAATAAAGAAAGCAACACACGGATGTACAATAAAAGTGTTAGATATAAAATACACTAAAAAGATGGACACCGCCTTCTTGTTGTAAACAACGCAGTATGCCTCAACAACTTCGGATTAAGAGAAGTAATTTTATTTTAAATTGTTTTAAAACAGATGAAGTTAACATGAGGAAAAACATGTGACTGAGCTTTCTGAGCGTTTTTTTAAGGCTAGTAGTATAAGAAAAATGAAAAGTAAAACATATCTAAATTACGTCAGTATGTGGTCCCGCCTTAATTATATTAAGCGATGTTGAATTAAATTGGGTTTTAAGGCGCACCAACACATGAAAGGTTATATGGCGCCTAGCAGGAATGAACATGGCAGGCTCATCCTCCATGTACATCGAGATAAAATATGGAGAATGGGCCTAGAACCTTCTCACCTGCAGAACTGCCGAGTTGCTGCAAATTCTATTGTATACACTCCATTTATGCTAGAGCCACGTTTATTGTTTTTCTGCCACTTCTCTATTGAATTGTGCGAGATGGCATCTGAAACAATGCAGGGGTCATGATGAAGACCTTTTATGAGCATGAACAAAATATATCAGCAGGATTTTATAACAAATATTTCGACAATGAAACAAGTTAAAAACATTTTTTACTGAAAAAAATGGGATAACTTGTTTCACCTTTAAAATTACCATTAAATGTTTTAATTTTACAATATACAAACTGTTTAAGCCGAATAAAAGTTGTATTTCATACCCCAGCCAACCCCGTTTTCGCTTCATGGAGAAGGGGATATATGGGGTATGAAAGTTAATACATGGACGTCGTAATGTTAAAATTGGACATGTAACTTGCTTATGACGTCGTTCAAAATTGAGCTTGTATCATAAAAAGGCAAGGCTTATTTATTGAAACACAAGGAATAACTCGGAATATGTCTACTCCAACATAGTAGACACATCCAGGGAACAATATTTTTGAATATTTTTTCAATAGTGCCAAATGAGAAAAAATAATACAAATGGCGTCATTCACACTATAGAAGCGATACGGGTACGTTTAAAATGCACATGACTAATACAGCCAAAACAGGTATGAAGTCCTGTCTATCAAATGATCGCATGAGGGGTAGGATACTCAGGAATCCAGAGACAGTGTCGTGCTTTTACTATCGCATAGATGAACGTGCTCGGAGGAGGGAATCCGATACACGGGATCACCCGGCTAAGTCCCCATCCGACGGACGAGGCTAGGAGAAGTGTGACGCCTAAGGACACATCGAAGTAACCGAATGGAACCAGTGATATGCGAACCCGTGAGACCCGGATACAGAGGCCACTGCGGCCCTTTCGTTCAAGCCCATGATGTATACTTGTGACACTTCGTAAGCGAGTCTTTATCTTTAACATATAATATTGAAGAAAGCGTTTAGATGATTTCAGGTTTTATGACGCACCAACACAAAACGTTATATGGTGCTAACATGAATGAACATTCCAGACACAATCTCCATTTACATCGTAATTAAAACGTGCAGGCCTAGAACATTCTCACCTGCAGAATTGCAGCATAATTAGACTCCATTTACCAATTAAGCCACGATTATTGTTTTTGCCACCATTCAAGTAGCAGCTGATATAATACGGGAATAACAATGAAGAACGGTTAAAGAGGTTCACGTATAGCTTTTCGTGTGGTTCTAGGGCTGCGATTTAAAATTGACAATTACGATTTTTTCTAATCAAAACATATTTAATGAGCATGAAAATGACCCTTATTTAAAAGGAAATTCAATGTAAAATGTGTTAATTTAAGCATTTTACGCCATAGTTCATTGAAATGCATATTTTAATTGATATGACATAATTATTGATTGATATTACCTTTCTCATCATGAAGTGAGACATTTTTAAATTCTTTGAATTTTCTAAGACAAAAGCCTGATATATTACCCTTTAATGAACATGACACAAAAGCGGACTGCCGTTGCTCTACCAACTGAGCTAACCGGCCGGACAATGCGACATAAATACCTGTCATATAACTATGAACCGTGACACTTTGCGCAATATAATATATTCTCCATCTCTGTAAATGAAAAAGAGTAATGTCTACAAAGAACAATATGATGCATCTGGTGTTCTTGAATGTTACATATACATCACACATGTTATGCCATTTGCACATTGTATATATCAAACACAAACGGATGTTGACGAGTCCGGGACGATAAAGGCGAAACAACGTTTTTACTGCAGCGAACGAACAGTAAGTTACTTTTGATATATACCGAGATACATCGATCATAATCGGAACTTTCTCGTCAATTTCCGTAACATGCAGAGTTACGAAAATCGACATTTCTGACTGGCAGAGGTCGCATGTATTCATCGTGGAAATTAACGTCAATGTTATCGATGTCATCCAAAACAAACCGATAAAAGATATGGAATGCAACCACGCAGAAATAATTCTTCGACACATCTCATCTGCTAACATGCAGTGGCTATGGCCTCGCAAAACACAGTGAAGACCGGATTCAGTTTCTCTTCACATTCCAGTCTGAATGATGTATGACCAAACTGAACAACGGCCTTTATAATAAAACTCAATCTCATTCTTGAGCTGTATGTGGGTGTGAAGGGTTTAAACTTTATATTTAACTTTGTAAAAAAAGCTACAGTGCTTATACAAATCTCTGTGGGGAGCGCGAAAGACAGTTTTAACCTTTCCGATTCGCCACCACCCTATGGATCACCATCGTCATCCATTCCGATACACACGATTGATTTTAATGTATCATGTCAAAGCACACACTAGGCGAAATCGTCTCCACCCTCTCATGAAATGTATCGGCTCGTGTACTGTATACGTTAAGCGATAGTCTCTGCTCGCGAAATTAAATGCGGTGCGCAAACTTCTGTGTCACTAGACCTTCGAAAAGTCAGAAAAATCCAACCTAACGATTCTTATTAAAGCATATCGTCCTTCTCGTTTCCAGCTCTTGAGTCTTTACGTCTCTCCTCTCCGTGCTTCCTGCCATTTGTCGGTGTGCTAATCTCAATGTCCGACACCGGCGTACTACCACGCGACGACGAATGGTCCCGCTTTTTAAACTTCTCTCCCGTTATCTGGCGGATTTTTGCCGTCTCATCAATTATATTCGTTTTCATTTCCGAATATTTATCTTTAGCGTTTTTACCTGCTTTTGTTGTCTCGTCAATAATATTTGTTTTGAATTCCGCACACCTTTCTTTAGCATTTTTACTTGCTATGTTTACCTTTTCCCCAATTTTCTTCGTTGCTTCGCCCATCTTTTGTTTAGCTTCACCCATTTTCTCTTTCGCTTCGCCCATTTTTTGTTTAGCTCGGTCAACCGTGTTAGTAAAAAACTCAATAGCAACATTGACGCACATTGACACAAGAGAAAGACCAAACAGGATGTAAACAGACGACACAATAAAGAACTTTGGATGAGCTGGAACAACATCTCCAAAACCTATCGTACTTAGAGAAATAAAAACAAAATACACGGAATCCACATATCCCCAATCTTCCCAAAGTGTGTACATCATGCCGCCTAAAAGCATGTAGATAAACAGAATGACAGCCGCAACAGTTATCGGTAAATTGAACTCATCGTCCACTTCGTAACCATAGATAATTTTAGAACCTTTTCTGCTTCTGTCTCCGGATTTACCGCCGGTACTTTTCGTCTCAGCTTCCTCTGATTTACCGTCGGTACTTTTCTTTTCAGCTCCGTCTGAATTGCTATCTGAACTTTTCGTTTCATCTTTGTTTGATTCGTGAGAAAGCTGGTACTTATTTTGAAATTGTATCTGCATCCGTCTGAAATTGCCCGTGTAGTAGAATCTCCTAACAAACGCCCAGGCGAACTTGAGCCCAACCGTAAAGCGTTTACCAACTTCCGCCAAAACAAGCAGAGCTAAAGGTATTCCGATTGCAGCATATAGCATGCAGACGATCCGGCCAGCGTCCGTCACTGGTGTCTGGTTCCCATAACCTGCAAGAAGATACAGTACGTAAGTAGTGCAATAAGAAATATGTATTACTTTTTCTGTAAATGTGTAAACTTATAATAGAGAGGGCCTTACAGATGATTAAATTGCTAAACGTGTACTCAACGGTCTGTCTGTAACTAAATACTTTATTTGTTGGTGCTGTTGCAGCTGCTGTTGTCGTTGTTGTTGTTAAATGATTACTATATATTATTTATATGATCAATTTTATTATTAAATTTAATATTTGTTATGTTCAAGTAGATTCTAAATAATTTGATTGTAAATTGTTATTATTACAAAAATACATTTGAAACAATTCTATGCATATTTAGAAGAGAGTCGTACTGATCATTCAAGGCAATACGGTATGTACTGATCATTCAAGGCAGTACGGTATAGAAAACAGAAATGAAAGTCAAACAGAACTAATATTTTCAATCCCTCGACAATACCGCGGATACCTTTACCATGAAGTTATGTCTCACATTGTGAACGCTGCCAGCAAGCATGCAAGCTATTCAACACATGGAAACAGTGAAAGATTAAAATGGTGAACAGACCGAGTGAGGTTGGGACTAAACTAACCTAAAATAAAAACACGTACTTAACGATAGACCTAGAGTGTAGACTTATTCTTCAAAAAAGATACAATAAATACACGTGCTTAACACTGCATTTGGATGCCTTGCAAAACTATGGGTGGGTAGGTAGCCATATACTTACTAAACAAAGATAAAACTAGATTGATGCAGTAACGGACTAAACGGAGAGACAAGAATTTCGGATATTTGAAAACAATAATATAGAATAATAAATACCAGACACCGTGCCGAAACATTCCAGTACATGCCAAACGATGGTCCGTTCGGGTAGCCTTACTAAACAAAGATAAAAAACAACAACAAAAAACACAGTGCACTGGCATGCCTTGCCAAACCATGATCCGTTTGGGTAGCCTTATACTTACCAAACAAATACAAAATCAAAATATGAACTTAACATCCTAACATTTCATTGCACTGAATTGCAAAGCGATAGACACGGTATATGAAGATATTATGCCTAGAATGGACACAGAATAACCACAATCTATCGTTAAAAATAAAGGGTTGCCTAGGATGGCCACAGCATACACATAGAAACGGATTTGGAATGGCATAACGAGCAAAGTGTTTACATAGTTACGAATTTAAGGTGACCATAATTAAGAAATACAGAAACAAACTGAAACCACATCTCTACATATAAAATAAACATGCACCTGTCAACACACCAGCTAGAGGATTTAACGGAGACACACGGGTTCCGGAGATTCGAAAACAATAATATAAAATAATAAAGACGAGACCCCGTGCCGAAACATTCCAGTACATGTGCATGTAAATAACTACAGCACGGGTTACAACACACACAAACAAGAGAAGCAGCAGACTCGGTTATACTGAGTTTGTTCGTGAATATAAGATGCAAACACCTTTTACGTATTAGCACCGGCTTAAAGAAAGAACATCATGATTGGTATTATTTTTAAATTTTTCAAAATAAAATAAATCAGGCATAAAACACCAACAGAAATTATATAAACATATAAAATAAACGACCCACAGAAGGTATTTCCTAACTATGGTGACGCACCAGGGTAGCTATTTTATAACTGGCGGTAAAATAAATCTCAATGTATTGCAATTAGCGATCGTTATGTGTAAATATCGCAGATTTGCTCTGCGTGACAGCTAGTTATAACTTTGGGAATTTTCTGTGAACTTTTAACTTGTTGTAAATTCTTAATTATTGTGCTGTATTACAGGAAGCTGTTAATGTATGAACTATTTCGCGTTTTAAATTGGTAATTTCATAGTGTTTATGTTTTTAAACAAAGTAGGCACCAATGCCTGATGAACTCCCTTTAAGTGGTTTTCTAGCAGTGATTCAAATCAAATTTCAGTAAATATTTCAAGACTCGCCATTTTTATCGATTGCGAAACAAGTTCTTTTAACTTATATGAATCACTCTCGATGGCGTGATTCATATAAGTTAAAAGCAATGTGGATTAATGATCTTGCTCAAGGATAAATAACGTGGCAGCGGCGAGGATCGAACCCACGACCGACGCCCTGCCACTGGACCACGCACTCCACTGTTATAACCATTGACGTACTAGGGATACACGGCAATCTGGAAGTATTTTGACTTTAAACCTGCTTGCAGATATTTAAATAAAAGGTGATACAATTTTGAGTTTTCATTTTCTCGTTGTTATTCTATCATAGGTTTGAATGGAAAAAATGGTTTGACGGCACATAAACAGGTCATACTGTGAACGAAAAATGATGGAAAAAATCAATTATTTAAAAATCAAAACAAAAAACTATGCGTTTAATGTATAAGTAAAACTATTTACAAAATTAATAAGGGATGATAGGGTAAACATATTTACTTATGTATATAAATTGTAGGGCGACAAAAGCCCGTTAACGGGCGTGTAAATAAGTAAATGTAAATATAAACATCTTACAATGAATCATACAGTCTGATTTCTTTTAAAAAGTCTACAAGACTGAATCAATTATATCAAATAACTCTTTCAAACTATTAACATGATAGTATCTTTGTCGCAAAGATCAAAGGATACACAATCTAAATTATATGATTGACTGTTAATGCTATTGTAATTTTAATATAGTATGTGTGCAATATAACCGACAATTAGTAATCTTTCAAAAACTATTTGCTTTGAAGTATTTATAAATCAGTAATGATTTGCAATTATGCAAGTTATATATTTTCTGTAATATTTTCTGTAAAAAATTGATAACGGGGAGCCGCCAGTTAAAAAGAAATCAAGATTGCCGTGTTTCTCTTTATGAGCTTATGTATAATGTAAACGCGAAACGGTTGAAGTCAATCTATGGTTGAAAGTGCAATCGAGACTGACAGCATGCGTGAAGCGATCAAATATGCTGCAATCGCTTGTTACACCATGATCGATTTAGAGATAAAAGTGATAATTCGGTCTCGCTCAGATTCGTACTTACTTAGGGATGAATTTCTAATGGAAATTGGCACAGTTAGCACAGACAAACGTACTTCAGGCCACACTTAAACATATCTTAGATTGCCCAAACCCGACCTTAGATTTTTCAGATGGGTAGGTTGGTAGATAAATTCTTCTTTTTTTTTACTTCCATGTATGCCAGATTAGTTTGTGAATTAATGTTGTTTGCAGTTTAACTGTTGGTTTTGACTACACTACATTACATTTTGTACTTATTAAAGTATACTCAGTGTATCACGGCATTTCGGTATGTTCAAAATCTTGACATTCTGTTAGCCGGAAGGCAAAGGCACAGAAAATAGTGCACTGTTGCTAAGCTGTTCCTACATAAACAATATGGCCGCTTGCCACACGTGTTGATGTATGATTTGCGTTGCATGTTTGTTATTTACAATACAGATGAAGTTTATCACTGCTTTCACGTAAATAAACTATAGATGGAGCAATCGGCTAAATGACATTGCAAAATGTTGAAGATAACTTTGATTTTGAATACAAATTCGTTTTGGCGAGAATCTGACGCTAGTATGACGTAACCAATATGGAAACCTGCGTATTACATGCGAGTCATGCTGCAAAGTAGTGTACGAGATGTTGCGAATGGGTGTGCACGTCGGCCATCTTGGGGTGTATTTTTGCCGCGCATTATGCATGGGTTGTTTACTATAGTTACATTTTAGAAGCTTCATTCATAAATGATGTCAACATTTTTGTGTGAGCAAATTATGCCATCCAAAGGCATTAAAGGGAAATTTGATGTAAGAACCATGTAATTATTACAAATATCTATTAATTTACACGAGCAATAATTACCTTTAATTCTTTTTAGTGATTTATTTATAGTATATTGATAGTGCACACCTGTTTCGTGTGCGCACAAAGTTTACGTGTGTACACAGATTTTAATTGTGTTGCGCAAGTATTTTATGTGCGCTCAGTTATTTTGTGTATTCTGCACACTGTTTTGTTGTGTACTTGTGTGGGTATATAAGCTCCTCTCGCCTTAAAATCGGGGGAGAGACGACTGTGACGCTTTGATATAGAGAATCATACATAAAGAAAAAGAACACATTCTAGGTGAAACATTTTATTTAAAGTATATCTATTTAAATAAACCTGAAAAGTTAAGAAAAAGGGATTGCATATTTGAAAATAAAGTCCCTATGCTTATTGTCCTAAAGAGCATTGGAATATTCAAGCATCATTATTTTATAATCAGACCTGTTGATCAGTTATCAGATGTTATATAAATATATAGAGAGAACCTATTGTTTTACTATTAAAACTATAGAGGTAAATAAAATATATAGTTGAACTGATCATTGTGTTTAATGTGTTTCCCCGATCAATGAGTAAATTATTGAAACACATGTTGGAGTCAATATGAATTTTGACTGATCTCTCTGAGATATATATATATACAAAGTAAATAAAAATAAACGGTCAGCTACCAAAACATAAAAGTAAAAAAAATAAACAGCCAGCTGCCCAAGCGCGTAACATTTTGTTTTTGTATTTATACAAATATTATGCATATATTGTTCCGTAGTTTAGTCGAATATACCAAGGCTGTCTTCCCAACCGCTTGCTTTTCATTCATATGAACACGTTCATATGCTAGAAATTGGGGTTGGGGAACGATTGAAGAGGAAGGGTAAGTGAACATGTATACCAAATATCCAAATATCCAAGCTATAAATGTAAGACCGAAGGGATATTATTTAAATATTTACAAAGCCCATAAAGTCAAGGTCAGTCAAGGTCAGTGATGGATTTATGGGATTGGGCTTTGTCTAATGGGTATGGGCTATTTCACATTTGATACCTCGTAATGCGTTCTATACGTAAACTAAACAAGAAATGTGAGCAAATAGAATCATTATGTTTGTTTGAGAAGCAATAATAATAACGTACCTATGGTTGTAACGACAGTTCCGACGAAGAATAAACTAGTCCAAAAGTCCCAAACCTGTACGGTGGAATTAGTTTTCACATTGTTTTTAAATGCGTCCATGACCGAATATTCGTACTCAACCATCAGGAAGTTCGCTCTGGCCTTCCATTGGTCAATGGTAGTCTGTCGATTACTAAGGTTTAATGACGTCTTCAGAAGTTCGTTTATCATCTCGTTTCTTGTTAATGCTATATTGGATTTGTAAATATTTTCGTGTCTTGATTCTATAGCCATAAAAAGTGCTGCACCAATAACTAAGTAAAACAGAAGTATGACAATAATTCCAACCAAAGATCGAACGACTTTATAAATTTTTCTCAGCACACGTTTTGTTTTCCCGGCACAGCTGTTGTCTAAGTTTTCAGCAGACTGGTCAACCACGCTGACTGGTTCGGTGTCCAGAGTCAACGTGCTACCAGTCTGGCTTTTTGGTAGCTCTAAATTCTCTGACGACGTCGTCATCTTCTTCAATAAAACTGAGTTCTCTGAAAATATATATTAAACACATATGCAATTAAAAATGGAAAAACATCAAAGAACAATGCAAACAACAGTATGCTAGACCGAATAGGTCCGATTATTAACTTTCTTACTCCATCCAACCCCTTCTCCAAGAAGCGAAAACGGTGTTGGCTGGGGTATGAAATAAAACCTTAATTTTGGCTTAACAAGTTTTCATATTGTAAAATTAAAACATTTAAAAGGTAATTTTAAACATGTTATCGCATTATTGTTCTCAAAATTCTCTAAAACCTCCGATTTTCATTTTAATATGTTCTGAATTTGTGTTTTACCGACACATAACTCGTCTACAATTTTACGCGCACTTTTCGATTTACTAAGTTCAATCACATTAATCCGCTTGTCTGACGTTAACACTTTACGCTTCGACGTGACTTTATTTATTTTAATCAGCTGTTAAAAATAGCGAGTAAATATATTATCATCACGTGATATAAACAAATTATTATGTTATCCAATCACTACATCGTATAGTAATTTTAATTTCAAAATTGAAATTATAAAAATTGAAATTATAACTTCATCAATATTAATGAGGGCACTTGACAGTATTGACCAATCCCATCGCCGTATAAAAAATACACTTATGAACAGTAATGAACAATTTAACCTTTTAATATAACGCTCCCAATCACCGATGTTTTCCACATCAATCATTCGAAGGTGATAATTGGTATTGCAACTTATTAATTGATACTTATATTAAATATCTCCTATAGGGGGATGATTACAAAGGCTAATTAGGTTATTGTTGAATTTATGTTTGATCTAGTTTCTGTGTGAATTACCGATAGCTAAACTGTTGGTTTTTTTCAGTTTGATTTTCTGAAGAAAAAAAATTACGGTCGCTAATTGATCATAAAATCGGTCTTTTGGTATGAAAAATGCGGTCTTTGGAAACGTTAAACAGGTGGTCGCTTAATACAGTATCAATTAATAGCAAAACTCGTTTGTGGGGGGTGGGGGGGGGGATTTAAAGTGGTCGCTTATGGCAGGTGGGCGCTTAGACCAGGTAGTCGGATGACCAGGTTTGACTGTAATGCCAAATGAGCGCAATGACAATGCCACTAAAACAGCATGCAGTAAGGAAAATACAAAACCAAATTAAACATACTTAACAATAACAGTTACTACACCTTTTCATACCTCACAAACAGAGCATGACAATTACAAACTAATTTATTCAAACATCCAGACAAACCCTCGGCTTGTTTTGATGCGTTGACAGAAAGTCATATTTTATTAAAGTGTCACATATCAAATACAGTTACAATAAGTTATTACAAATAGTATACAACAGTGTTATTTGATATCCTGCCATCATCGGCATATGAGACACTATAAAACACAGAAGAATATGTTAAAACATAATAAAAGTTACAACTGTATTGTATTAAAAAAATATTCAATAATTAAAAGTTAGCATTTAGTGTTCTTTACAAATTCCCATTAAATACACACATATAGACACACTAACAAAGGTATCAAGTAGCCTGTTAATTTAAATTAATACAAACAGACTCAAAGTTATTCAAAATACAACACTTTTCTGTAATTGTCTTTACAAACAATAAAATATAATGACACGTGTCTCCCCCAATGAATTTTTTATATCTCCACAAGCATAGCGCATCGCACACGAGCAACATAGAAACGTGCGACTAAATGAGCAAGAAGCCATTAGCGTTCATCGGGGACATTTATATACTGAACACAATACATTTAGCACTTAAACTGCATGTCAATTCCACAGATGAGATACAAAGCCGTGTATGTTCGGAGTCAATGATAAACTGACATAGAAATGCTACAAAGACAGCTGTAAACTAAGTCGGTGATAAAAAATAAAGCGAAAATGTTAGAACATTCTTTTATAGGTTATCGAAAATCTTTCTTAGTTCAATGAATAGGAGATGAACCTCTGAACAGTATTCTACTTAATATTGAATGACTTGTGAATATATATATATATTTATTCAAAATACAAAAGACCTTTAGGTCCATGAGTACACAGGTATAACACAATACATATATATACACATGGCAATAAATGGCAACATATATCATTTTTTTTGTCATACATTTTCTCCATTTCTCACTTACTAAGAAGAAGTGTTTCAGTTCAAGATTCGTTCTCTTGGGAGAGTAAAATAGTGTATATTTATATATACTTCAACATGTAATGCATGATTACATACATATATACATACACATATACACATACATATATACACACATTTTTTTTTTTTATTATTACACTCAAATCTGTCTCAAATAGTCACTCCTGCGAAGGCTCAAAATTGGCCGGTAAAAGCGCGTGATATACTAATTGCGTGATTCAAACCAGACACTACGTTAAGAAACTCTTTTGTGTTTGCTTGTCAGACATTTTAAAGAACACAACAGCTACAACAGTTTTCTATGTCCATTGGCTAATTGTGAAAAAACATTTCAGGTAAAAGCACACGATTTGGCAAAGTATTGGGTGATAGGAAATATACTATGGACCACGTCCCACCCACCACCGTCGCCTCTCAGATTAATCTACCCTCGGGCCTCACCAATCTACCCTCAGGCCTCATCAATCTACCCTCGGGCCTTATCAATATACCCTCAGGCCTCTTCAATCTACCCTCGGGCCTCATCAATCTAGCCTCGGGCCTCATCAATCTACCCTCGGGCCTCATCAATATACCCTCAGGCCTCATCAATCTACCCTCAGGCCTCATCAATCTACTCTCGAGCCTCATCAATCTACCCTCGGGCCTCATCAATCTACCCTCGGGCCTCATCAATCTACCCTCAGGCCTCATCAATCTACCCACAGGCCTGCCAGGCTTTAGATTTGCTTGAGCAACCTAGGGAAAACTCACCATGGATAAGTTGAGAATTGTATCAGCTGAAACGAGTATTTATGAGACAAGTGGATGTTTGTTGATGTCACGTTCTCATTGCCATAGTGATGGAATAACGTGTTTTGTTACTAAGGAGATGACTCTAGATACATTTAATGCAATATGATAAACATACATCATCAACTAATATTCATTACGCTATTAACTGTATGGTAATGCATTTGGATGAGTTATCACACAGGAAATTGCATATTTTGGTTATTACTTTCTGTTTTTATAATTATTTATAATCATACAATTAACTTGGGTTACATTCATAAATAATTATAATAACACACAAGATAGTAATTAAAAGATGCAGTTTCAATCCTGTGAGTGATCATATCGCAAGAGAAAGCAATGCAAACTAATTGTTTAAAATATTATACGCATGCTCAGCATTGGATTTATAAAGTAAATTTATTTGATAAACGATTTGATACTAATTTGATAGTATATTACGCAAAAGTCAGTTAATTAACTGGCACACTCACTAATACAGACTGTGTCTACTGCATACAAAGATAGCATGGACTGTTCCTGCCAAGATGAAACCATTAAAGTCCCCATCCTGCCATCAACAGGCACATTTACAACACATGTACACCGTTTCTAAACCTACCGACGAAGAGGTATATATATATCTTACATATTTTGAGAATCCAAACTCTATAGACACAATATAAGCGGGTTTAACCAGGCAGGTCCAACCCGAAAACTGGAGCGTCGAATTAAAGTTACCAACTCATAATTCATTTCACGTATATTCAATCACGCGTTTTTTAAGTGAATAAACTTATAGTTTTAATCGGCATATATACATTATAATATGATATGAACATCTGAGATAGAGTTTTGATAAATTGGCGGGTTAGTTCCTTTAATTGTAGTAAAACAACTGGTAACACGCTCTGTTGGAATAGCCAAATTGATAACATTCTGAAGACCTGATTGTCATCTATTATCTCGCTTAAAGATCTACCTTTCTGTACCTATGTGTAAATTGTTTTTCAATGCTTATATCTTACCCAATATGTATTACTGTTAAAATTGTAATGCTTGTCTAGAAGATTGAAAAATAAATAAATGAATAAATAAAAAACTGTACGACATATTTTATAAAGATTTCCGTTGAACATTTTACTGAAAGAGTTAAATTCCAAAAGGCAATCGTAATGGTTATTAAACATTAAAGAAAAAAGAAGATGAAGAAGAAAGAAAGATGCTTCTCAAATCTACAACTGTACTCCACCAGACCGAATAGTGAGTTTTCAGAATTGTTTTTAGTCTTTTCAGGATCTAACATGTGGTTCTAATTTCCTTACCACAAAACAATACCCACTCTGTTAAGATATGTTAATCATTTCAGAACATTGCGTTTACATTGAAATAAACAACCCATCTATCAGTAAGTCTTGCAACTCTATTTGAAAATATTTCCATTACTGAATATACTATAAATCACGTCAAATGTATGTATCCCATTCTTTTTCAAGTGAGTGGTAATCAAACTATACATAAAACATCGCCATTTCGTCTATAGCATTTTATCATGCAGGTATGCACTTTTCTGCCTAATAAAGGGGTGACCTTATAAATTTTGCTTTAATATGCACTGGCCAATAAAGCAAATCAATGCGGAATCCCCCGGCTTTTATTGTACGTAACGTTATCTAACGTCATGCACGTAATGTTGCCAGACGTCATAACAAACAAAAAACAACTACATGGCGGCGTCCTCGATAAGCGTAACATTCTGAGAAACAGGTAATAATAGTAATTCATACATAAAATTTGGATAATCTACATGATAAATAGAATATTATGTCAGTGCCTTTTACTATCAAGTTTATTAGGGTCGGCATGAAAACGAAGAATGGCTCGGCAGAGCCTCGCCATTCTTCGTTTTCTAAGCCTCGCCTAATAAACTTGATAGTAAAAGGCACTGACATAATATTCTCTATTTATTCCAACGCATTATTTTAAAAATCCTGTAATCCTATGAGTGCAAATGTATATATATAATAGTGCATAAGTCATGTGACGTTTAACTGGGGGGGGGGGGGGGGGGGGGGGGGGGGGGGGGGGGGGGGGGGGGGGGGGGGGGGGAAACACACAAAAAATGTGTTTTTATTAAAAAAATTCAATGTTTGTCAGTAGACGTTTTGGCGTCCGTGGTCGGGTGGTTAGAATCTCTGACTTGAAATCACTTGCCCCTCACCGCCGTGGGTTCCATCCCTCATGGGCCAAAAAAATGTTATGTGGAGAAGATTTACAGCAAGCTTGCGGAGCGTCGGAGGTTTTACCCACATGCCCGCCCGTGCACGAACATTGCCCGGAGTGGCACCTGCAGTGTTCCTCCACCAATGGAAGCTGGAAAATCTCCATATGGCCATAGCTGTTGGTGCGTTTATAAAATTCAATTCAACTCAATTGTAAACTGTAACGTTAGAAACGGATGATAACACATGTGTTTTTATTAAAAAAAATTCAATGTTTGTCAGTAGACGTTTTGGCGTCCGTGGTCGGGTGGTTAGAATCTCTGACTTGAAATCACTTGCCCCTCACCGCCGTGGGTTCCATCCCTCATGGGCCAAAAAAATGTTATGTGGAGAAGATTTACAGCAAGCTTGCGGAGCGTCGGAGGTTTTACCCACATGCCCGCCCGTGCACGAACATTGCCCGGAGTGGCACCTGCAGTGTTCCTCCACCAATGGAAGCTGGAAAATCTCCATATGGCCATAGCTGTTGGTGCGTTTATAAAATTCAATTCAACTCAATTGTAAACTGTAACGTTAGAAACGGATGATAACACATGTGTAGATCTAATGGCATTTTTGGAAAGCAACTCGACACAAATCTCTGGATAACCTCATAATTAACGAGAGCTGCAACATATCGAGGTTAACTGGTCATTTGTGTTGAGTTGCTTTCCAAAAATGTGATTAGAGCTTTACCGCTAAAATGCTTAGTGCAATACAGCGAGGATAAATAAACGCTTATAGACACAAACGATTGTCTTATACTAAAATCATACTACTCCGTCGGAATAGATCACAAAAAATAGTTCGTTACTGCACGAAGCGCAATCATGTATAGCAAATGTTTCGTCTGCTGCAGTATGTATGTTATACTGCGTGTAAGGTTAATGCTGTTAGATAAAACAACGACCCTACTGATAGGTATACTAATTACAAAAACACCCACGCACACACTTAAAGGGAATGTGGCCACAGAACCATACACTCTTTATTCTTGATAGTTCTGAAACACTTGGAAAGATGAAATATTTATCAAAATCGGATGATAAAGATTTGAGACTATGACATCATAGTTCTAATTGAACGTAAATGGAATATTTATGAATATGATTAATTTATTGAATTATAGGGGAAAAAATAACAGGAAATGTATGAAAAATGTGTATACTTAAGAGTAATAATGCATTTTATGACCAGTAAAGGATTTTGCACTATATTATGAATATGCCGTAAAATTATGGTAATTTAGAACTATGACGTCATAGTTCTGAAAATGGCGGCTTCCGTATCCGTTTTAGAACAGCCTTCAAATGGGCATATCTTCTTTGTTTATCATCCCATTTTGATAATTCTTTCACCGTTTTTCAAGCTTTTCAGAACTCTAAATGAAAATGAGCGTTATGTGGCTACATATCCTTTATAGTAGCTAAAACAGTCAAAGTTCATGCGGCCAGAAGTTAACATGATATTCGATATTCGTATTCGATATTCAAACTGATTCGTTATTCAACAATTACGTTTTGAATATATAGAAAAACAAAAAACTCGAGATTCGTTATTTATCAATTCAATTTTAAATATGATAAAAGAAATCTAAATTCTTTATTCAGCAAAAAAAGCTTTGAATATCTAAAAAAACACACAAAAAAACACTCGAGATTCCTTATTCATCAAATTTAATTTTAAAAATCGAAAAAAAAAATAGGAAAAAAAATGGGAGAGATTGGTAATTCAACAACTATGTTTTGACTATCGAAAAAAATAATTGAGATAGTTATTCAACAAATATGTATTGAATGTCGAAAAACAAATAAATCGAGATTGGCAATTAAACAAAATATGTTTTGAATATCGAAAAAAAAAAATCGAAAAATAATAAATAATAAATTCTAATACACCCGCAATATATAGCTAGTTTAAAATATCTCGTTATATTGAACGATATATCACTGTACTTTTTGCAACGTTAGGAGAATAAGCATTGCGCATTGCGCATTACGCATTGTAACGTATGCAACGTTAGGAGAGTAAGCAAAGCAATGCGAAAGATTTCAGATGTGTGCGTTATTTTCACATTTTAGGGTATTAGAATAGAAATATAACATCGTTTACGGTGAATTATCTATACTATATCACGGTTTGCCGTTCAATCCGTGATATATTAAACGATAATTCTTAAATAAAACGAGATTCGCTGTGGGTTCAAGCCCTCATGGGACCAGGTATCTTTATGTGAGGAAGCTATCCAGTTGGCTTGCGGAAGGTCGATGGTTCTAACCAGGTGCCCGTCGGTTCATGAAACTTGTACGGAGAGGCACATTGGGTCCATCAATAGAAGCTACTAAGTCGCTTAGCTGTGCGATAATAACATCCAATTCGACAATGTAACAGAACAGCTAATCATTAGACAAGAAGCATATTGCCGGAACAAAACAAAACAAAAACAAAAATGCAAGTGGTTAAATGTGTCTGCATTATTAATTATGCCATTAAGAAAGCGCGTTTCATATTTCCTTTTTGCGCTAAGTACAAAAACAATTAGAAAAACTACAGTTTTTGCTCTAGGCTTGAATGTTACGCAAATTGCAACAGTTTTTGCTCTAGGCTTGAATGTTACGCAAATTGCAACCTTGTAAAAGTGAATGGTATTCTACGTCGTTTTAAGCACATTTTAAGCCATAAATGACAGTCGATTTTTTTCGTGGTAAAGTAGAGTAACACATTTTCCTGGGTAGAATCAGTACTGTATATCTCCCGACATCCGTAAGAATCGACACTTTCTCACTTACATGTTGAGCTCCAGTGCCTTTCCCATGGGATTCGAACTCGCAGCCGTGAGAGGCGACAAGGTTTACAACGCAACGTTGTTAATCCCTCGACCACGGACGCGTTCAACTTTGTAAACAAAAATATTGAGAGTCTATGCGCTACATTAAACTCGAGGAAATAAACATTCTTTCAAACTATTAAACCATATCAGTTGTAATCATTTTTGCATACAAAAACGTTAGGGTTAGGGTTAGAGAAAGGGCTAAGGTTAGAGTTAGCGCCTCCCATCTGTTAGAGTTAGCGCCTCCCATCTGTTAGAGTTAGCGCCTCCCATCTGTTAGAGTTAGCGCCTCCATCAATGTCGTTCCTTCCCTGACCCTGATGACTGTAATCTGTCCGTCCGCTTTGATCCGTTTTTCATATAAGCAAATTCAGTCTGAATTAGTTTTAACTTACTGAATTTACTTAAGAATAGCAAACTGTTTATATTTTAACAATTCTGTTTATGCACAAAAGCATACTTTGATAGTTTACTCAATTAAATAGTTAAAGGGAATATAAGCATACAGTCTAACAGCTTTATTATTGAAAGTTCTGAAAACTTGGTAAAAGGGTGAAAGATATACCAAAATCAGAGGACAAACAAAACAGATGTGAACTTTTGTTCTAAAACGTATATGAAAGCCGTCATTTTGAGAACTATGACGTCATAGTTTTAAATTAACGTAGATGGCATATAGATAACTATCATTTAAAGCAAAGAAAATCTTTGCAAATGAATGCAACATCATGAATTAATCGTATCCTACACTATTGAAGTTATACATTTCCTATACATCTGTAAACTATCATATATTCCATATACGGTATCCCTAATTTAAAACTATGACGTCATAGTTATTAAAATGGCGATCTCCATATCCATTTTCGAAGAACCTTCTGATAATCATATCTTCATTGTTTATCATTCAATTGTAATAATTATTTCTCATTTTCTCCCACATCTCCCACATGAACAACCATCGATGGCGCCCTTCCCATGTCTCCAACATGAACACCCATCGATGGCGCCCTTCCCATGTCTCCCACATGAACACCATCGATGGCGCCCTTCCATGTCTCCCACATGAACACCCATCGATGGCGCCCTTCCCATGTCTCCCACATGAACACCCATCGATGGCGCCCTCCATGTCTCCCACATGAACACCCATCGATGGCGCCCTTCCCATGTCTCCAACATGAACACCCATCGATGGCGCCCTTCCATGTCT
The DNA here is from genome assembly GCA_037043455.1 of Cyrtodaria siliqua. NCBI lineage: Eukaryota > Metazoa > Mollusca > Bivalvia > Adapedonta > Hiatellidae > Cyrtodaria > Cyrtodaria siliqua. The sequence goes on along the minus strand of JAWPHD010003246.1, from coordinate 4,075 downwards.
CCCACATGAACACCCATCGATGGCGCCCTTCCCATGTCTCCCACATGAACACCCATCGATGACGCCCTTCCCATGTCTCCCATAAGGAACACCCATCGATGGCGCCCTTCCCATGTCTCTCACATGAAACACCCATCGATGGCGCCCTTCCCATGTCTCCAACATGAACATCCATCGATGGCGCCCCTTCCCATGTCTCCCACATGAACACCCATCGATGGCGCCCTTCCCATGTCTCCCACATGAACACCAATTCGATGGCGCCCTTCCCATGTCTCCCACATGAACACCCATCGATGGCGCCCTTCCCATGTCTCCCACATGAACACCCATCGATGGCGCCCTTCCCATGTCTCCCACATGAACACCCATCGATGGCGCCCTTCTCCATGTCTCCAACATGAACACCCATCGATGGCGCCCTTCCCATGTCTCCCACATGAACACCCATCGATGGCGCCCTTCCCATGTCTCCCACATGAACACCCATCGATGACGCCCTTCCCATGTCTCCCATAAGGAACACCCATCGATGGCGCCCTTCCCATGTCTCCCACATGAACAACCCATCGATGGCGCCCTTCCATGTCTCCAACATGAACATCCATCGATGGCGCCCTTCCCATGTCTCCCACATGAACACCCATCGATGACGCCCTTACCATGTCTCCCACATGAACACCCATCGATGGCGACCTTCCCATGTCTCTAACATGAACATCCATCGATGGCGCCCTTCCCATGTCTCCCACATGAACACCCATCGATGACGCCCTTACCATGTCTTCCATGTGAACACCCATCGATGGCGCCCTTGCCATGTCTCCCACACGAACACCCATCGATGGCGCCCTTCCATGTCTTCCATGTGAACACCCATCGATGCGCCCTTCCCATGTCTCCACATGAACACCCATCGATGGCGCCCTTACCGTGTCTCCACATGAACACCCATCGATGACGCCCTTACCATGTCTTCCATGTGAACAGTCATAGGTGGCGCCCTTCACATGTCTCCAACATGAAACATCCATCGATGGCGCCCCTTCCCATGTCTCCCACATGAACACCCATCGATGACGCCCTTCCCATGTCTCCACATGAACACCCATAGATGACGCCCTTCCCATGTCTCCCACATGAACACCATCGATGGCGCCCTTCCATGTCTCCCACATGAACACCCATCGATGGCGCCCTTACCATGTCTCCCACATGAACACCCATCGATGGCGCCCTTCCCATGTCTCCCACATGAACACCCATCGATGACGCCCTTACCATGTCTCCCACATGAACACCCATCGATGGCGCCCTTCCCATGTCTCCCAACATGAACACCCATCGATGGCGCCCTTCCCATGTCTCCCACATGAACATCCATCGATTGGCGCCCTTCCCATGTCTCCACATGAACACCCATCGATGACGCCCTTACCATGTCTTCCATGTGAACAGTCATAGGTGGCGCTCCCTTACCATGTCTTCCATGTGAACACCCATCGATGGCGCCCTTTCCCATGTCTCCCACATGAACACCCATCGATGGCGCCCCTTCCCATGTCTCCCACATGAACACCCATCGATGGCGCCCTTACCATGTCTTCCATGTGAACAGTCATAGGTGGCGCCCTTTTCAGGTTTTCTACATGAACTTACATAGGCGGCGCACTTCCCATGTCTCCCATATGAACACTCATAAATGGTGCCCTTCCCAGGTCTCCCACATGAACACCCATAGGTGGTGCCTTTCCCATAACAACCCATAGGTGGTGCACTTCCAATGTCTCCCACATGAACACCCATAGGTGGTGCCCTTCCCATGTCTCCCACGTGTGAACACTCATAGGTGGTGCCCTTCACATGTTTTCCACATGAACGCCCATAGGTGGCGCCATAGTGCAATTATAAGCATGACGACTGATCTGATCATGATCTCAATCCCAACCCGAACTATAAACCTAGGGAAGAGTCATAAACAAATACTTTCAGCATTTCACTATAATTTCCCTGTAGCAAAGTCGTTGTCATAGTAACCAACTGTCACAGGAGAGTCTCTATGTCTCCAAGAATGAAATTGGCTTTCTTGATACTGTTGATGTCTCTTTTACACTAATTAGTTCCTTTGCCAACCGCTTAGCTTTTTAACAATAATCATTGAGCATTATGTCATTAAATAGAGGATCTTACATGAGTTCTCATACATTATTGAATTTATTAAACGAGTTGGCAAAATTATATAATGCGAGGCTCTTGCCGAGCATTATATCATTTTTGTTAACGAGTTTAATAAATTCAATAATGAATGAGAACAAATGTTAGATTCTATTTATCACATAACTTATAACGTCACATTACGTCAGAAAACGTACGGACGTCATTAACGTTATGTTAGTACCACTATTGGAATATCGAAAATATTGAAATAGTGTTATTACACTCCCACACCGCATGTAAATAAATTAATCCACATGTAAAATGTAATTATCAATTATCTGGCAATAGTTGTGCTGCTATACATTTCAGATTTACCTCATTTCCCCGTGCAGTCACGCAGTGGTAAAAGTAGTATCTACGTCATGCAAATAATACTTATTTTTACATACAACTTAGTAGCGGTTTTAAGTATATGTTTCTCTCCGGGACTATCAAGAAATGTTCATATGATGTTTAAGAGTTAAATTTTTTAATTGATAATACTACAAAAAGGGTGGTCATTCACCTTTAAAAGTGGTGCTTTTAAGTGCATGTTTAATCAGATAGAGCTGTCCGATAGAGGCTCTTCGTTTTAATGTATTTCTTAAAAAGAATGAATGTTGGAAGTTTATGTCTAAATTATTCATATTTATTCATATTTAACACACGATGTATACAGGTAGTTTAGCAAATGGTCAGACACAATAACTGACGTAAATAGTACTTTATTCTTAAATATTGATGTTTTTTCCTGAAAACTATAGCTCTCACCATTAGTTTTAGAAAATACACGTTTGAAGACGTTTGTATTGTATTGATGCATGTGTGAACATTTGTAAACATATTTCAAAATTGTCATGTGTCTCTTTAAGATGTTTCATCGTGATATGGGGATGAATGTGTTATCAGTAATCATTCATCGTGATATGGGGATGAATGTATTATCAGTAATCATTCATTGTGATATGGGGATTAATGTATTATCAGCAATCATCATCGTGATATGGGGATTAATGTATTATCAGTAATCATCATCGTGATATGGGGATGAATGTATTATCAGTAATCATCATCGTGATATGGGGATGACTGTATTATCAGTAATCATTCATTGTGATATGGGGATTAATGTATTATCAGCAATCATCATCGTGATATGGGGATTAATGTATTATCAGTAATCATCATCGTGATATGGGGATGAATGTATTATCAGTAATCATTCATCGTGATATGGGGATGAATGTATTATCAGTAATCATTCATTGTGATATGGGGATTAATGTATTATCAGCAATCATCATCGTGATATGGGGATTAATGTATTATCAGTAATCATCATCGTGATATGGGGATTAATGTATTATCAGTAATCATTTCATCGTGATATGGGGATTAATGTATTATCAGTAATCATTCATCGTGATATGGGGATTAATGTATTATCAGTAATCATTCATCGTGATATGGGGATGAATGTATTATCAGTAATCATCATCGGATTATGGGATGAATGTATTATCAGTAATCCTCATCGTGATATGGGGATTAATGTATTATCAGTAATCATTCATCGTGATATGGGGATTAATGTATTTATCAGTAATCATCATTCGTGATATGGGGATGAATGTATTATCAGTAATCATTCATCGTGATATGGGGATGAATGTATTATCAGTAATCATTATCGTGATATGGGGATTAATGTATTATCAGCAATCATCACATCGTGATATGGGGATTAATGTATTATCAGTAAATCATCATCGAGTAATCATCATCGTGATATGGGGATTAATGTATTATCAGCAATCATCATCGTGATATGGGGATGAATGTATTATCAGTAATCATTCATCGTGATATGGGGATGAAT
>JAWPHD010003245.1:0-224329 GCA_037043455.1 Cyrtodaria siliqua | reverse complement strand
CATTATGTGATACGTCATTTATTTCTATTGGAACTACAAACAATCAGATTTCAAAGTTACTGAATATTAAGGTAAGAATTTAATTTGATCATTTATCCAACAATGTGTGATAAAATTCATGAAAACTGCGAATTCAGATATATTTAAGTCTAAACATATTTTATTTCAGCATTTGTACAGAAGATATATACTGAAAGGAAAAAGAAACGCAGGGTGCGTATTTCCGCTATATATTCCATATACTGCACACATAATTCCTTATATATTCCAAGGAAATCCCAAGATGTTTTGTAAAAAAAAAGAAGTGCAGTTAGTTAGAGAAAGGACACAACTGTGATGTTGTAGACGTTTTAATCACAGTACACGTTGTAACAAGAAATTCATAAATAATGAAGTTCCTCTTTGAAAAATTGAGCCAGTTCAGTACTGTATTTAATGTTAAGTAAATTGCAACATTTAAGGGTGCCCTCTGGTGAATATCAGAACAGTAAGACTTTTTAATTTCCCTGTTTTTTATGAAGACTAACATATTACTAGTTAGTTTCTGGAAAAATAATGATGGGTCGGTGATTTAACTTTTTCGCAAAATTCATCTTTAGTAATACACTCTCACAGTGTGGTTTTAAATTCTGAATCAGCTGCAAATTGTGTATGGCAACTTATATGTGTGTAGTGTGGTTTGCAGAACAGGTATCGATTTTCCGTCTTTTTTAATGTAATAGTTCATACTTTAGGACGAAAAATTAAGGGTTGTGGTATTTTTATCACCATCTGAAAAATTATTACATCCCTTGTCATTACCCCACCCAGTTTACTATAAATTGCATTTTTAAATTTGTGATCAATCAATTTTTCATGATAAAGGAACAGAAAACTTTTTGAGATATTTTGTCTACAATATATACAAGACCTGAGTTTTAAAATGAAAAAATAAAAATTGGGGGTCGGTGTGCATATAAGAAAGATATTCAATAAAAACTGAGAAAAAAATGTGCTTTTTTAGATTTCGACGAGCTCTGACATATAACGGCATAGGTCTGCAACAAATAATAGGAACAATACTTTTTATTGCTGTCTCTGTATATCCTAACACATGTCTTTGTAATAGTTTAAATTAAGTGAATATATTAAACGGTTTTTGAGAAATACCATCTTGTGTACCCCTACCCCCCATTTTGGCTTATGATAAAAATTGTCAATTTTGGGCACAAAATGTGAGGTCAAAATCTTTTTTATAAAATTTTCATTTTTGAAATATAACAAAATTAATGTAAATTTCCGGAAGTGCAAAAATCCAAAACCTCAGCAGTGGCCACCCTTAAAGCCTAAGTTTGCTCACCTGCTTGAGCCAAATGCGCATTCTGACGATAATGAAACTTTAAAGGGGTAACCATTGGTGTGTTCTGTGCTGTTTAAACCTTCTTTCTAAAAGGACAGGCCTAATGTCGCCCTGTACCATTCGATTAGCAGTAGCATATTAAACATACAATATATAGCGGAAATACGCACCCTGCGTTTCTTTTTCCTTTCAGTATATATTGCTAGAGTACAATGTTAAAGACACATTTCGAGCCTATTGTATTTGGTGGGGAGAGAATTTCTATAGGTAACTGTAAATCGCTGTTAGAAATACATTTGCACAAGAAAATTGAGATTATTAGTTTTTTGTCAAAGGATGAGGCCTGTCCCATAAAGAGTGTAAAATAATGTAGTAAAAATTATAACGTTTTGCATTTTATGTGCACTTGTATATATGTTAAAACAACTATGTATAGATGGATTTTCTTAAAAGACCCCTGTTAACAATTAATAGTTTTTGTATTTTTAGCACAATATACTCTGTTATCAGTTACTTCTCTGCCATGTTTTAGTAAATCTCAAATGCAAGAAACTCATCGGGACTTCAAAAGTCAAAAATCGTTGTCATCTGTCAGTGTTGTTGATTACCTGAGCCGAAGGCTCAATGTGATGTTTTGGAATCACTCTTCGTCCGTCGTCCTTCAGTTGTCTTTTGCTTCTGACGACCTTTTCTCAGAAACCGCTTGTCGGAATTCAACCAAATCTTCATCTTCATTAAACTGGATTTTATAGTTGCACCAACAGCTAAGGTCATTTGGCGACATCCCAGCTTTTTATTGGTGGAGGAAGACCCCAGGTGCAAACCCGGGCATTTTTTGGTGCACAGGCGCGCACCTGACTAGAACCACCGACGTTCCGCAAGCAAGCTGGATAGTTTGATACTCACATACTGAACAGTCCTGGCCCCATGGGTAATCGAACCCACAGCCGTGAAGGATATGTGATTTCAAATCTGAGACCACTCGACCACGGACGACCCCAAGTTTATGTGAAGCATCATTAAATGTTTGTTCATAAATGCCCCCGAAAAATTAATCCGTAATTATCCCGAGCTATTATGCTCGGGATAAGATTTTTCAAAAAAGGGAGATAATTAAAAAAGTAGTGAAGCTAGAGTTATGGTTCCTATGAACTGCACTCCGTCTCATTGTCCTAATCATTCACACGAACTTTAAGCAAGCATACTTTTTGAGTTATGCTCCGGACAAAAAGTGTGACGCACGACCGCACCGACGCACACACGGACGGATGGAAAAAGCGGCGACTATATGCTCCCCCATAATAAACAATCTAGCGTTTTTAGTTACAATATATGTTATATCAAAAACTAAGGTAATAGTTAATGAAAAGAAAAAAACTGTGATGGGGCCTCAATATAATGTCTCTGTGTTAATCAGTCAGCGAGAAGTAAGCAGTTAAAAAGCATGCTATCCATGATTTTTCAACGACTACATTCAGCTGGGAAATGTGTCTTTAATAAAGAGAGAATGACTTGCCCAACACACGGACGACACAATGGTGCCAATTAGGCGTGAACCCGGACAGTCTTAATAAGGCATTGTTCACGGTATTTGCGTATCAATTGGATTTGGGGTGAAGTTTGTATATATAATATGAGTTATATTCAGAAATGACTGACTGATAAGTTGACGTGTATCTGTCAGTGCAAGTCATACAAGAATACTCAAGAAACAGGTTGCAGTATGAACAGGTTGCAGTATGAATAGGTTGCAGTATCAACAGGTTGCAGTATAAATATGTTGCAGTATGAATAGGTTGTAGTATGAATAGGTTTTGGTATGAGCAGGTTGCAGTATGAACAGGTTGCAGTATGAACATGTTGCAGTATGAACAGGTTGCAGTATGAACATGTTGCAGTATGATTAGGTTGCAGTATGAATATATTGCAGTATGAATCGTATTTGGAATAGGGCGGAATCTCAATTATAGTAACCGGAGGCCCCGGGTTCAATCCTCCGTGGTGCCACTGAGTTCCGTTGGTGTGTTCTTGGGCAAGACACTTTCCCTTAGCCTCGTCCGTCGGATGGGGACGTAAACCGGGCGGTCCCGTGTATCGGTCTATCCTCCGAGCACGTTAAAGAACCATAGGAATCTATTCGATAATAAGAGTAGGGCAGGTTCCGGGATTCCTATGTATCCTTCCCCTCTCTCTGGGGCGGCTCTAAGTTACCTATACTGTGTTGATGAGCCGTTAAACAACATTCAGTTCAATACAATTATAGTACGTTCTAAAAAAAAATAAACGGTCAATAATTTCGGACAATTGAATTGAATTGAATTGGATTTTATAGTAGCACCAACAGCTAAGGTCATATGGCGACTTATCCAACTTCCACTGAGGGAGGAAGACCACAGCTCCGGGCAATGTTCGTGCACGGGCCGCCACCTTGGTAGAACCACCAACCTTCCTCAAGCCAGCTGGATAGCTTCCTAACCTAACCCTAACCCTAACTCAGATTCCAAGGCCCCTGAGGGATCGAACCTACAGCAATTTCGGACAAACAGTTTTATTACTTACACGGTATAACAAGAGTATATGTATTATTTCATATTGGAAGGTTTATACACTATCGCGTCAATATGATTTAGTCCAGATTATCCCGATTAAATGTTATAATTGTTTTGCCTTCTTTGTCGTATATAGGAATGATTTATGTCAAGAGACAAATCGATGATCATTTATTCTCCATACAGTGTTTTATAACAGTCATATCAATCAACAGATATAGGGCTTCCAATAGAACAATAGAATGTGTGTCATACTCGCGTTTAACACATAACCACCATTTAGTAGTGAAGAACACGTCTTTCATCTTATATTTGTCCAATCTGGAATTGATAGGCCAAGCATGAAATGCATTGACTCTGTGACAGTTTATATTATACCTCATTTGCATATTTCATTCTTTGAGCAACCCGGTCACTATTCTGTGATGGTGACCGGCCCCGGTCCTGGAGCTATAGTTTCGGATGTGTAAAAAATAATCGACGTCAAAAAATAAAACATAAAACGTATTGCTTTAATTTGTTGGTCAGGTTAGGTATAATATAACAAATAATGTATGGTACTTCGTGCTTCAATCCATATGCAAGTTTATCGCTTTGAACCATATAACATTCTAGGTCTGACTGCACAGGCTATAAACTTGCATATGGACCCAAGAAACATACATTATTTGTTAAATCGGAACATTGTGTTAACAGGAATAAGTATGTATAGTGTTAAGTATATATAGTATTATATATGCATGCGGATCTACGTTATAAATCTATTTTCTATAACAACTGATAACGGCGGTTTTATGTCCATTTCTGAATCACTTTTTTATTACAAACTCAATATGAATTATTTTTATTTTAACTCGCCAAATGCCTCGTTAAAATTAATTAATAATATATATATTGTGTAACAAAGAACTTCTCTATTGATTGACGTCATTTCTACTTTGACACGCCGAGGACTGACATGTCAAATCTATATTATTATACTTCAAAAATCAAAGTACTGAAAGTACTGAGCGGCGTAGGTTGGTCGAAGAAGATTGACTCTCTAGATCCTTTGTCATGTTGAAGGGGCGTGAAAGAAGCACGGTTATACAAGATAGATTACGTTTTGATACGTGATGAGTGTAGTATTGTAATGGTTGCCATGGAAATATCAGTTGCTGTAATATCCTTTGATATTTGTTTCATAATTATCCTTTCTATCGTTTGTCGTATGTGCCATTTGTATTCAGGTAACATTATGGTTTAATTAATTTCAGAATCAGTTACAGAAATTTTTAAAAGTAATGGCATTTGTAACTTTATGCAGACGATAAGTTTTCAATTTGTTTGTATCACTTTTCAATAAATAACACCGTTGCGATATTTGTTTTTATCATGATTTTAGCATTTCCATAAATTTCCGAAAATGTTATAGTATTCGGTAGGTGAATACAAACGCTGTTACTCGGACTTTATCACCAGACGGTATATGGAAGAGTATACTGGTGTACGTAATTTAAACTAAATGTTTCCAAATTGGTGTTTTGAAATAAGGCAACGTATAACGGCACATTAGAATAAACATTTAGTTATTTGGGATAATTCGTTTTGTAAAGTAATAAAGTCAGCTGAACATCAGCGGTAAACACCGAGTCTAAGACCTAGCCAAATGTGGAGGTGTGTCCGTAATTGGTCACTGATTGGTAACATTCTTGTGACGGTGTTATGCGCAATTTATGTATGGATATTGATCTCTTGTAAGGTAAGTAACATAGTGTTTATCTGTTCTGTGCTTAAAGTATACGTTAACAGAAAGTGGGTTATGTCTTCTATTTATCCACAGTTACAAAGGACTGTCTGTTAGATTTGATGGTCTAGTGAACTGCATGTAGTCCTTAGTCGAGTGTACTGTATCTATGTTATGCGATTTCCAGTGTAAAAGTGTTTTGGACTTACTGTACGGTTATAATTAAGTCGATTTTCGAAAATGGGGAGAGATGCAGAATATTTCGTATTTGTTGGTAGTTCATTCCAGCCTCTAAAAGTAGAATGAAGGAATGATTGGTAGTAGAGTACAAACCATAGTTCGATTATCGTTTGAGTTTGAAGATTGTAAGAGACGGTGTCGCTGATGTTAGCGGGAACTAGTTCAGTTGACTAACACTGTTAAGCCAAAAGCATAAGTGTTTACATACAAGATAAAACAAAATGCAATTTCAAACACATTTTAAAAGACAAACAAAGCAAGCATATATTCTACACCAATATTACGCTTTTAAAAGATACTTGTGGATCTATAATTTCACGTTTATTGTTCACTGAATGTGACACACGTTGCTGCGTTTGTAACCTTCTCGCATCTCTCTGCTGCAGTTTCGAATGCCCGACACTGGAATCTCGAATTGTAAGTGTGAAAGTGTCGATTCTTACAAATGGCCGGAGGTCATTACGTGGTCCCGCCTTAATTCCATTAGGCGATTGGAATCCTTATATTAGCATGATTTTATAACGGATATTTCGACAATAAAACACGTTTAAAACATTGTTTTACTGAAAATATGCGATAACCTATTTAAAATGTCCTTTTAACTGTTTTACTTTTACAATATACAAACTTTTTAAGCCAAAATTAAGGATTATATTTCATACCCACAGTCAACCACTTCTTCGCTTCTTGGAGAAGGGATTGGATGGGGTATGGAAGTTAATACTCGGACCACGTAATAATATACTTCTGATTCTACCCAGGTAAACGTGGGTAGTCTGTCTCCACCTCTATAAAGACGACCGTGATATTTAAAACGACCGTGATATTTAAAACGACCGTGATATTTAGCAAAACATGTGCTGAAAACGACGTAAATCATCGTCAACCAACCAACGTCATCGACCCATTTACCGTAGACATTGTATAAACTGTTGATCAAGTATGCTATGCTATCATCAACACAGTATACAGCTGGTTTATTAATCAATAGGATCTGACCTTTTTCCCCTCAGCTAAAACAAAAGACTAGAAGCACTGCCAAGATTACATCATCCTTAAAGAAAAAGAAAATTATTATTCAGATCAACGACTGCAACGTATAAGAGGCGCCTTGTTTGACAGAATTACTTCCCAAGAAACAGTGCAAGTGTACAAGTCCGATACTTGACCCTGTATTATCATCTGGCAAACTGCCAGTGTTACATTATGGTTTCCACATCAGCACAGGGTTGTGTCGTAATTGACATGTCGCCAGCATTTAGATATCTCCGCCCTATTGTTGATGACAATAGTTTATATAACATAGGTGCACATGCTAAGCACGTGCTTGATACACGTGCTGTTGTTTGTCGGAGGTATCGTTCTGGTTTGATTGGTTGAAATGGATTAATGATTGACAACTGGCGACATGTTAATTATAACTGCTAACAAGACGCATTGCACTCGTATTGTGACTAATATGAGCGTTTTGAATAACAAGTATGCGAAAATCATGGAAGTCGAGTACTTTCAGATATTGTAATGAACACTGTTTTCATTATCAGGTTAGTACATACAATTCATAATTAGGATACTGATCAAGACGACTTCACGATATTGTTTACTATAAAACAATAGCACCACTGCAAGCCTTAATGAGAGCTCGAAATCGTGCACGAAACAAAAGCACTACTCTATACCTTAATAGTGCAACACAAAATCAGTGCATTAGTACGGCGTCGAGATATAGGTAACTTAAAATCGTCTGCTTGAAACGTATGAGACAATTCTATTTAAAATTTAAATGAAGCTTTAGTTGACGTGTTGTTCACATAGAGAATTATGTTAAAACGAAAGTCCGTGGGTTCAAACTGGTCACGCCTGGAGATCAGGTGACTGTTTATTGAGATATCAATGAAACACATCAAAAAAGAAAAGACCAGTGCCACATTGGTCGCAGTGGTTTATTTTGAGATATAACGGAAATATGTAACACAAAATATTCATATAATTGAAACTGCTGAGCCAAAAATCAGTATTGTTTTAGTGTGTGTTTTTTTCTTCTAGTCCTTTAAGATCATCGAGGCCAATATAGGTGGCTTTGAAATAGAATTCTGCTTAAGCCGATGCTAGGGAGCGTGAGAAGTGTTGCATCTTACATTACCTCTCATAAACAGACTCAGCGTGAGAAGTGTTGCATCCTACATTACCTCTCATGAACAGACTCAGCGTGAGAAGTGTTGCATCCTACATTACCTCTCATGAACGGACTCAGCGTGAGAAATGTTGCATCCTACATTACTTTTCATGAACAGACTCTCTATCGACACAACCGAGTCTGCTATTGTATTCTCTTGGTTGTGTATGTTGCTTGCGAAGTATGTTTTTTTTTATCCCCCGCCAAAGGCGGAGGAAAATTAATTTGGCGTTGTCCGTCCATCCGTCCGTCCTTCCGTCAGGTTGGATTTTCATTACACTTAATAATAATGTTAATCCTGATAGTGGGGTGACACGCGACTATTTTTTTCCGGAATCGCCCCAGTAACGCCGGAGTTATTTCCCTTTAATTGATAAGAAATACTTAATTTTGTCCGTCCACAGCGCTATCTTGATAACCGCTTGTTGTCTTTTCATTAAACTTCATTGTAATGTTTATCCCAATAGTGGGGTGACACGCGACTATTTTTTTCCGGAATCGCCCCAGTAACGCCGGAGTTATTGCCCTTTAATTGATAACAAGTACTTAATTATGTCCGTCCACAGCGCTATATTGATAACCGCTTGTTGTCTTTTCATTAAACTTCATTGTAATGTTTATCCCAATAGTGGGATGTGACGCGGCAAATTTATTTCGGAATCGTCTTAGTAACGCCGGAGTTATTGCCCTTTAATTGATAAAAAGTACTTAATTATGTCCGTCCAGAGCCATATCTTGATAACCGCTTGTTTGCTTTTCATTAAACTTGATTATAATGTTTATCCCAATAGTGGGATGTGACGCGGCAAATTTATTTCGGAATCGTCCTAGTAACGGCGGAGTTATTGCCCTTCAATTGATAAATGTCCCCTTGAATTATTCTGGTCGTGAGTTCAAATCTCACAGGAGGCATATTTTTCTCTTTTTTTTTTTTATTAGAAACCTTGGTTCATGGGTTAAATCTTTCTAAAAACAACAACAACATTCTCACAAGAAAGCTTGGTTCATGGGTTCAGTTCTCTTTAATTGGGAGCTTAGGGCCCTTGTTGTGTTAGCTTTACATAGAGTTTTATTTTTATTTATTTTTTTTATTTATTTTTTTATTAATTTTTTTTCTCATCAGAAGATTTGGTTCATGGGTTCATTTTGACTTTAATGGGGAGCTAAGGGGCCACTTGTTGGATCAGTTTTACATAGAATTATAGGGAAGAACTTCAAAAAAAAATTCTGAAACTACAAGAGATAAAGGTTTAATATTATTTTATTTATTATCAGATTATGGTTCCTCTACCAGTTTTGTTCAAATGGTGACCCTGGGGTCAACTTTAGCCCCGCCCCAGTGGTCGCAGTTTTACATAGACTTAAATATAAGGGAAAAATTAAAAAATCTTGTCTGAAACTACAAGAGCCAACAGTTTAATATTTTGTATTTACACTACGCTTGTGGTCCTCTACCTAGTTTGTGCAAATGGTGACACTGGGGTCAAATTTGGCTTTGCCCCTGGGTCACATGTCAAACTTGGTTTGAGGGTTTATATGAAGGAAATTTGATTTATTTTAAAGTGAATCAAACTTGAGCCAAATACATCCCTCGCCCCTAAATAACAAGATCATCTGATAGTAGCCGTAGTAATGATATGAAGTAATCAGATTGATAAATATCACATGGCCAGGTAATTAAAAAGTAATCATTGATATACGATACTACATTTCTTCTATATTACATTTATTACTATATTATAAACACCTGCTAATAGTACACCCAGTCCAGCCCTTTTATTCCACTATAAAAGTCAATACCTTAAAATGGTACATCTTTTTTCAAATCTACTATGGTGATGAATTTAAAAAATACTATCTTGTAGATATTCGAATTTATTTAGGCTCAAGGTCATGATTTATACTAATTAAATAAAAATCCGAACATATTTCTTCCACTCGAGGATAATACATCATTCGGTGGGGGATATCAATTCCTCGCATTTGCTTGTTTATTTTAGTAATTGTATTCAGTTAATTACAGGAAACATCGTATTGCTTGCTGACATAAAGAATCAAGATTGTAAACATGATGTCTCTCGACAATTTCATGTACATGTTGCAGGCATCAGCCTATTGACAAACATGTTCTAACCTGATCAGCCAGTATCAGCTAATATCGGCCAATATCAGCTAATATCAGCCAATATCAATCCCCTCTTACTGGCATACGGAATCGGTATAGGAAATGACTAAAACACATATTATAACAGGGTATATTGTAACCCTTAACCCGCTTCATATATATAATGGACTGTTCTTTCTTTGAATTAAGACCATTCCATTTATGTGACAAAGGGGTGTTTGGGTAAAATGACTGATCAACAGCCGGACATTGTACTCCTAGGCTAATCTGGGTTTACAATGGACGCAATGGCTATTATAGTCGTACTTAGCGGGTTAAGGGTTAACAATCTGGCAATAAAAATGAGAAAAAATGTCCTATCAAAACCACAGCACCAAAACGCATTTTCATCGTAGGTCCGCATTGTACCACACGCAAAGAACTATTAACTTAAAGTAAACATACATTGAAAAGGACAATACACAACACAAAGAGTGAGTGGTCAATACAGGGTTACCGACTTGGAATGGTCAGTAGACAAAATAGTCTACTGGTTAGCTTATGTGTACACAACCTCGCTATTATACTGTCTTCAGCACCCAAATTGACAAGACAGTGTAAAGAAAAGTACATGCTATCAAAAGGAAACTCACAAGCACGTTCCACGATGCCACACGGAGAATCACGTCTGGTAGCAGATACACCCGAGATCGCATAAAAAAAATTGATAGAGAACATTTAAAGCTACAGAGTCCCAATATCAATCGATTTCTTCTTTGTAGTCGTGTCTTTATTTGTAACTTCAAGTTCACCAGCTCATGTCAAAATCGGGTATTTAAGCGAGGAAATATAGCGTAGGAAATCATTTACTGTATATACATAGACCAGTGCACATCGTACCTATACACAGGTAACAGTGATTTTTACAGACAAAAAAAGTCAGCTTCTTGCGGGGCTCGAACACACGACTTTCTGATTTCAAGTCCGGTGCTCTATACACTGAACTACAACGTATACTAACTACCATATATTATGAGGCAAAATAACTTAACATATTTGAACGCAACTAAAGATGGATCAATATAATGTAGCCCATATTGTCGCACGTGTAAATTAACATTGCCTGGTGTAATACTGTATGTTATCAATATGAAACTGATACTTCGCCTCAAATCAACCAAATTTCTACTTGTTATTTAGCGCTTGATGAGTTTTTGTGCGCTCGCTTGTTATTATGTAATGCCTGTTTAGTGTTAAAAATGCTACAACATACCAACAAATATCCGTGGTCTAGTGGTTCAGCGTACATCTTTCAAAACTTACAAGTGCAAAGCTGTGGTTCAAATCCCGTTTTTATCACATATATTCTGGAGCCGTATATTTATCGATGTTACCTGTACGGAGGCTAAATAAAAAAGTGAAATTTTACGCATCGATTTCCGCTTATAAACCGACTGTTGGAGTGTTCGTCGATTTGAAACTACTTCAGACATGACTCATTCATATTCATGAGTTATTACCAGTTAAAATAGGGACTGTACATCTTTAAAGAATCATTTTCTATGAATTCTCTGAAACTCGTTATTAAAACATGTAAGCAGCATAAATCGATAAGGAAAACAAAGCTTCATTATTTGCGTACGATGATGTATGTCAGTTTTAGTTAAATATGATATCGACAAATGGAGATATATAGATTTGCGTCCGGCTGACATAGCTTTGGTTTGTTTACTGTTTCTTTGTATTATCGATAACGATACGTTTACGTGCTCTAGTGTCATTCATTTGTTCCGATATTTGTATACTTATCTTAGTCTGGATGATCATATTTTCAGGATCTGAAATGATGTCTTGCTTCCATGCCGTTAATTTGGGTATTTTCTGAGCAGAATACGGTGTGTGTTTGTTCTTTGACATTGATTAGCGACTATTACAGCTTTAAAAATAAAATCCGTAACATTTCGACATTATTTGATGCTAACCAAAACCGCGGTAGAGATATATAATACAAATATTCTCAATGGTAAAACAAGGTTTATGAAATAATTATTTTACGCTGGCACCGGTCGCAAAACATGTTATGCTAGAATGGGGGAAGTTTTGTCCCAACTTATATAGCTTAAAGGTAAGAATACACTGGCCAAAAGATCTAACTAGACCACTAATACTATTATAAATAACTCAACCAATTTTCAAGGTATCGTGATAAAATTTTATACACAGCTTTATCAATCAATTATACACAGACTGTGGAAATTTCATAAAAATCCATTGACTAAACTAAAAACTAAAAATTTTAACATTTTTAAAACTGACCCACGAAATCAAAAGTCACAGATTTATGAAAAATCAGTCAGTATTTAGTGTGGCCGCCGTTTGCTTGTATTACTGCCAAACATCTCTGTCTCATGGAGTTAACATTATTCATTCCGTGGCCGAGTAGTCAGAGTCTCTGACTTGAAATCACTTGCCTCTAGCCGCTGTGTGTTCGAGTCCTCATCGGACTATGAATCTTTATGTGAGGAAATATAGATATAAAAATCGAACAGGAAAAGCAGCATTCAAGGACGACAGTCAACAACAAACACACACAGAAACAAAGAACACACATTTAAAGATGTATAAAAGGCCAAATACGACATCACAAACACAAAAAGGTTGATAATAGGGCTACCGCCTTGGAACTGTCAGTGGCAAAAAAGGCCGCTGGGGGTTTAAATGCAGTAATACAAGCAAACGGCGGCCACACTAAATACTGACTGATTTTTCATAAATCTGTGACTTTTGATTTCGTGGGTCAGTTTTAAAAATGTTAAACATTTTAGTTTTTAGTCAATGGATTTTTATGAAATTTCCACAGTCTGTGTATAATTGATTGATAAAGCTGTGTATAAAATTTTATCACGATACCTTGAAAATTGGTTGAGTTATTTATAATAGTATTAGAGGTCTAGTTAGATCTTTTGGCCAGTGTATTTGTTATATATAAATATAACTATAGAAACACAATTGTGTAAATGAAAAACGTTATATTATAAACTCGTTATTATGTTGTTATAAATAAGAATAGTTGTACTTTTGTCAAAACTGATTACATACTTATTATAAAACACGGATTTTGATTAAATTTACAACTTTAATATTTATAATACAATATATGCACAATAAAATATTTATGCCGGACTTTATTTAAATGAGTAAATGTCTACACTCTTCGAGCAAGCTTGAAACTGTTTGTATTATACCAGTGCTAAAGTTGCTGTTTTCGCGTATCAATATCCAAACACACACACAATAACACGCACACACACACACACAACAACAAGATAAAACAGTTGTCTTAAAACAAACACAACACGTAATCTCAGTCACTCCATTCCAATTTAAAAGAAATTGTTGATTCTCATAACATTTAATCTGTAACCATACCCAAAATTAGATATAAAAGTATAACAGGAAATGTAGCATTGAAGGACCACAGTCAACCAAAAACACGCACAGAAACAGATATGTATTTATACCATTCAAGTGTTTTTATAAGAGTTCTCTAGGAATTCAAGTTGTAAAGCATGCTTATCGTCAACCACATGAGTCACAGTCAGTTAACCGTAGACAAATAAAAAGTACATTTAAGAATCAGCTGCCTTTGGCCATTTTGATTAATTTGTTAACACGTTTAATAAAGATTGTATGAACGTGATTATGACCAAGGATCTTTAGAATACGAAGTTTGTAAATCACATCACCATAATACGTCAGATTGTGATAATCCTTAACGCAGAAGAGTTTTTAAATTACTTTTGTATTTATCAAAATAGATCAGGTTTGCGATAATAACATTTTGCAAAGGTTTTTCAAAACTTAAAGTCAATGTAGCCCTGCTAGAGTATCGTTTTAGTTTTACAAATATTACGCATATGAAAGTCCTCAACACGTTTACAAGCACTAGAAAAACGAATAAGGTGAGAACCATAAGCCCCATAAGAAGTAGCTCGGGAAACATCCCGATCTAAGTGGGGATAATTAACAATATCAAAGTTAAAAACATCTCTCTTGTCAATATTTACTAACTATTTCACCACTTGTAATAGTAAAATGTAAATCTAGAAAAGAAACGACAGTATCAGAAATGTTAGTTTTGTTGAGTTGAAGTTCTTTAGGATAGATAGTATTAACCGTAGTAGAAAAGAAAGGGTTGTCAATGTTCAATATGTCATCCAGATACCTAGAGGTGTCATTACAGGCTTCAATAACATCTGCCGGCGTATCTGGTGAAAGACTCAACATGAACTATCTTTCATAGCAATACAAAAACAAATCTGCGACAACCGGTGTACAGTTCGTACACAAAGGGATACCAACACTTCGTCTTTAAAAGTAGTTTCATACCTATCGAAAATATTATCTAATAGGAAAGCGAGTGCTTTACAAACTTCTTGTCAAGTCCACAGTGTAACTGTCTAAACTGCCTTTAGGAAAAAACGCTTTAATATTTTATAGGCCAAAAATGTAGTTTTTCCTTTAGCAAAAGTGTTTTAAGTTTTGTTAACTGAAACTATTTTATGTATTATGAATTCATCCAGATCTGTCATGATCGTATTTTTTTAAAAGTCTCCGTAAAATGACCTTTGTAAAAACTAAAACACGAACTTCACAGGGGGAAATGACTGATCAACAGCCGGACATTGTGCTCCCAGGCTGATCTGGGTTTACAATGGACGCAAAGGCTATTATAGCCGTACTTAGCGGGTTAAGGGTTAACAATCTGGCAATAAAAATGAGAAAAAATGTCCTATCAAAACCACAGCACCAAAACGCATTTTATCATAGGTCCGCATTGTACCACATGCAGGGAACTATTAACTAAAAGTAAACATACATTGAAAAGGACAATACACAACACAAAGAGTGAGTGGTCAATACAGGGTTACCGACTTGGAAAGGTCAGTAGGCAAAATAGTCTACTGGTTAGCTTATGTATACACAACCTCGCTATTATACTGTCTTCAGCGCCCAAATTGACAAGACAGTGTAAAGAAAAGTACATGCTATCAAAAGGAAACTCACAAGCATGTTCCACGATGTCACATCACGTCTGGTAGCAGATACACCCGCGATCGCATAAAAAAATTGATAGAGAACATTTAAAGCTACAGAGTCCCAATATCAATCGATTTCTTCTTTGTAGTCGTGTCTTTATTTGTAACTTCATGTTCACCAGCTAATGTCAAAATCGGGTATTTAAGCGAGGAAATATAGCGCAGGAAATCATTTACTGTATATACATAGACCAGTGCACATCGTACCTATACACAGGTAACAGTGATTTTTACAGACAAAAAAAGTCAGCTTCTTGCGGGGCTCGAACACACGACTTTCTGATTTCAAGTCCGGTGCTCTATACACTGAACTACAACGTATACTAACTACCATATATTATGAGGCAAAATAACTTAACATATTTGAACGCAACTAAAGATGGATCAATATAATGTAGCTCATATTGTCGCACGTGTAAATTAACATTGCCTGGTGTAATACTGTATGTTATCAATATGAAACTGATACTTCGCCTCAAATCAACCAAATTTCGACTTGTTATTTAGCGCTTGATGAGTTTTTGTGCGCTCGCTTGTTATTATGTAATGCCTGTTTAGTGTTAAAAATGCTACAACATACCAACAAATATCCGTGGTCTAGTGGTTCAGCGTACATCTTTCAAAACTTACAAGTGCAAAGCTGTGGTTCAAATCCCGTTTTTATCACATATATTCTGGAGCCGTATATTTATCGATGTTACCTGTACGGAGGCTAAATAAAAAAGTGAAATTTTACGCATCGATTTCCGCTTATATACCGACTGTTGGAGTGTTCGTCGATTTGAAACTACTTTAGACGTGACTCATTCATATTCATGAGTTATTACCAGTTAAAATAGAGACTGTACATCTTTAAAGAATCATTTTCTATGAATTCTCTGAAACTCGTTATTAAAACATGTAAGCAGCATAAATCGATATGGAAAACAAAGCTTCATTATTTGCGTACGATGATGCATGTCAGTTTTAGTTAAATATGATATCGACAAATGGAGATATATAGATTTGCGTCCGGCTGACATAGCTTTGGTTTGTTTACTGTTTCTTTGTATTATCGATAACGATACGTTTACGTGCTCTAGTGTCATTCATTTGTTCCAATATTTGTATACTTATCTGGATGATCATATTTTCAGGATCTGAAATGATGTCTTGCTTCCATGCCGTTAATTTGGGTATTTTCTGAGCAGAATACGGTGTGTGTTTGTTCTTTGACATTGGTTAGCGACTATTACAGCTTTAAAAATAAAATCCGTAACATTTCGACATTATTTGATGTTAACCAAAACCGCGGTAGAGATATATAATACAAATATTCTCAATGGTAAAACAAGGTTTATGAAATAATTATTTTACGCTGGCACCGGTCGCAAAACATGTTATGCTAGAATGGGGGAAGTTTTGTCCCAACTTATATAGCTTAAAGGTAAGTATATTTGTTATATATAAATATAAATATAGAAACACAATTGTGTAAATGAAAAACGTTATATTATAAACTCGTTATTATGTTGTTATAAATAAGAATAGTTGTACTTTTGTCAAAACTGATTACATACTTATTATAAAACACGGATTTTGATTAAATTTACAATTTTAATATTTATAATACAATATATGCACAATAAAATATTTATGCCGGACTTTATTTAAATGAGTAAATGTCGACACTCTTCGAGCAAGCTTGAAACTGTTTGTATTATACCAGTGCTAAAGTTGCTGTTTTCGCGTATCAATATCCAAACACACACACAATAACACGCACACACACACACACAACAACAAGATAAAACAGCTGTCTTAAAACAAACACAACACGTAATCTCAGTCACTCCATTCCAATTTAAAAGAAATTGTTGATTCTCATAACATTTAATCTGTAACCATACCCAAAATTAGATATAAAAGTATAACAGGAAATGTAGCATTGAAGGACCACAGTCAACCAAAAACACGCACAGAAACAGATATGTATTTATACCATTCAAGTGTTTTTAGAAGAGTTCTCTAGGAATTCAAGTTGTAAAGCATGCTTATTGTCAACCACATGAATCACAGTCAGTTAACCGTAGACAAATAAAAAATACATTTAAGAATCAGCTGCCTTTGGCCATTTTGATTAATTTGTTAACACGTTTAATAAAGATTGTATGAACGTGATTATGACCAAGGATCTTTATAATACGAAGTTTGTAAATCACATCACCATAATACGTCAGACTGTGATAATCCTTAACGCAGAAGAGTTTTTAAATTACTTTTGTATTTATCAAAATAGATCAGGTTTGCGATAATAATATTTTGCAAAGGTTTTTCAAATTTAAAGTCAATGTAGCCCTGCTGGAGTATCGTTTTAGTTTTACAAATGTTACGCATATGAAATTCCTCAACACGTTTACAAGCTCTAGAAAAACGAATAAGGTGAGAAGCATAAGCCCCATAAGAAGTAGCTCGGGGAACATCCCGATCTAAGTGGGGATAATTAACAATATCAAAGTTAAAAACATCTCTCTTGTCAATATTTACTAACTATTTCACCACTTGTAATAGTAAGATGTAAATCTAGAAAAGAAACGACAGTATCAGAAATGTTAGTTTTGTTGAGTTGAAGTTCTTTAGGATAGATAGTATTAACCGTAGTAGAAAAGAAAGGGTTTTCAATGTTCAATATGTCATCCAGATACCTAGAGGTGTCATTACAGGCTTCAATAACATCTGCCGGCGTATCTGGTGAAAGACTCAACATGAACTCTCTTTCATAGCAATTCAAAAACAAATCTGCGACAACCGGTGTACAGTTCGTACACAAAGGGATACCAACATTTCGTCTTTAACAGTAGTTTCATACCTGACGAAAATATTATCTAATAGGAAAGCGAGTGCTTTACAAACTTCTTGTCAAGTCCTCAGTGTAACTGTCTAAACTGCCTTTAGGAAAAAACGCTTTAATATTTTATAGGCCAAAAATGTAGTTTTTCCTCAAGCAAACGTTTTTTAAGTTTTGTTAACTGAAACTATTTTGTGTATTATGAATTCATCCAGATCTGTCATGATCTTACTATTTACCTACAACTTATAATACAAAATTAACTATACAAATCAGTTTGTATTTTTTTAAAAGTCTCCGTAAAATGACCTTTGTAAAAACTTAAACACGAACTTCTATGACGTCACAGTGTTTTTGGCGTGAAAGGACGTGATTTTGACATTTTGGTTGAGGTCGTGGGGGTTTGTGTCCATCTGTATTATGTTTTACATATCTGACTGTAATGGTGTTTTACGACATGTCGACACATAATTATGTGCGAAAACCGATGAAAATGAAATGGTCAAATATTACAAATGCTAAAAGATATAGGTTAAAGTTTAAGGTATAGGTAAAACTATTAACAAATAAGGGATGAAAGGGTAATAATAAAAATCAACTATGTATATGAAGGTAAATACTATGGAATGGGAACTTGCTTAAGAACACATATGTGTTCAACCCATTTTAACATAAATTCAAATATGTATTCATTATTTTTTCAGTTTTAAGACATTTTTTATTTTATGTTATGATACAAAATAAGTAGCCTATTTCTGACCTGACATGTTTCATAAGACGAAAATGATTGACGAGTATGCCAAATATATCAAACACATCATTAGGTTCTAATAGTAGATAAAAGGTTTTAAGACGTATAAGAACGAGTAGCATATGAACTGTACATCATACATTGAAGTGACATTTCATTTCCTGACATATCCTTCAAATAAAGAAATGTTTTAGAATGACTTATGACAGCAACACTGATACGAAGTTTTGCCATATATAGAAATAACAAATTCCTATGAAAGTAAATCATGTAGACCAACTGACAACTGGAACTAAAGATGGTGTTAATGGAAATAACGGGGGATTTTTATGCGGTATATGAGCACGAATGTGCATTTAAAAAAAGGGATAAAAGTCGAACAGGAAATGTAGCTTTCACAGAAGTGTGCCATCCAGAAACGCGTTAAACAAACAACAATGGCAATGCTAATAAAAAACAAGGCAAGTGACATCACAGACACAAACGGGTTGATAATAGGGCTACTGCGTTGGAACATTCAGTGACATTAGGACACTTGAGGTGCTAGAGTGCATCAAACTTCAGTCTTACCCTATCGTCCTGCCAATAAAACGAGGCGGTCTGAATAAATGAATCCTCACCAGGCTATATTTGGTAACAAACATGGCAGCGGTAATAGGTAATATAACATATAGCTGATCATGTATATATGAATATCACAAAAAAAGCCTGGAAAGCCACGATGCAATTACTCAAAGACTTGGTAGAATCCAGAGCAACACGAGCACGACAAGAACATATACTCGGCAAAAGAAGTTTTGGACCAGGGTATATAAAGTCATATAAAAAATAAAACTAGTGGACAGAATTTAAGTATCTTTTTTTAGTAACCAAGGTCTACCCTACCCGGATAATTTGGTACCAGATTCATTAAATTTTAAACAAGATTTGATTTTAAAAAAATATCGCAAACACACAAAGGGTCTGTAAAAATGCTGCAAAGTCCATACAAAGTAACGGTTACGGACACATTCGAGTAACCAATAAAAATATTATTATTTTTTCACAAACTTTCATTGTAAACGATAATTATTGTTGATTATTGATCTATTGTGAATTATCAACTGAGATAATAAGGGTTATGGTCGAATGTCATGGTTCAGCGATCATTGTACGGGTTCGAACACTGCCATGGTCCAAAACTTTTTTTACAGAGTATATTTAGGACAACCATCAAACGCTACCGTCCTTTGAAGATTTACTTAGAAGTAAAACATCAACAAGAACGTACATACACATCATAAAGCAAGTAAATATATCACTCCGACACATGCATTTAATCAAATGTCTTACCAAAAACACACATGTTCACTTTATAGTAAACGCACACACGGCTGTATTTTATCAATAGTTATCAAAGATTACAATTACATCTCGATTTATTTGACTTTAAACATGTTTTATATATATTATTAAATAAATGGTAATAACATTTTGACATTTATCTTTCGTTTCTTCGTTATCCTACCCGCTATATTGAGTCTGGTACCCGTTATATTGAGTATGGTACCCGTTATATTGAGTCTGGTACCCGTTATATTGAGTAAGGTACCCGTTATATTGAGTCTGGTACCTGTTATATTGGTACCCGTTATATTGAGTCTGGTACCCGTTATATTGAGTCTGGTACCCGTTATATTGAGTCTGGTACCCGTTGTATTTGTACCCGTTATATTGAGTCTAGTACCCGTTATATTGAGTATGGTACCCGTTATATTGGTACCCGTTATATTGAGTCTGGTACCCGTTATATTGAGTTTGTTCATGAGAGGTAAGATAATTATGGTGCAACTCCTCTCACGCCCCTAGCATCGGCTTCTAACGGCGGTATTCTACTTTAAAGCAACAATGATTGGCTCGGAGATCCCAAAGGACAAGTAACTAACAACACTAGGCCTGCGGATTTGTAGGCGTGGCGACCTTTTACATCTCCTCCGCAAGTCACTAAACGACCGTTATATCAAAAACAATTCGAAAGAGGATCCATTGAAAGCAACGCACACCAACAAGAGAGAAAAAGTAGCATTTAGTGTGTTCATGTGAGGTAATACACCTCTTACGTCCACTAGCATCGGCTTAGGCGGTATTCTGCTTTAAAGCCACAATTATGCTGAAGATCCCAAAGGATCATACAAGTAATATCACTACTGACTCTTAGACGAGACGACATTTTATATTCAGGAATTCCTTGTCATCGATATGATTCTTTTTAAAAGTGATTGCAATTTTGATATGTATAATGTTGTTTAATTCAAGATTTGTTTAGCCGGACTTTTTATTAGGGTAAAATGCTATTGTCACCATTTGATCGTCGTAGGGTCCTCAGCATCTTCGTCCCCTGGTTAAGTTTTTTACGTAAGTGTTGTTGTCTCGGAAACAAAATTGTTTGAAACTTCACTCAGGTATTCACCGTCATTAGGCACCATCGGAGAGACAAGTTCTATAACTCGTGTTTGAATGTAGGCTGGTTGAAGTGGTGCATGTAAGCTTGTATCTCGGAAACTGCTTCACGTAATGGATTGAAACTTCGAACATGTCTTTGGCATCACTTTACAGTATCAATAAGTCATGTTATACAGTTCAAGATTTTATTGTGACAAAATTATGGCCCATTTTGTACTTAGAACATTTCGTTAACGTTATGTATGCAAGCTTGTGTCTCGTAATCTGGTTCACATAACGGACTGAAACTCCACACATCTATTTGGCATCATTAGACAACATTATAGAGCCAGGCTCTCTTATGCTTTTATTTTAACAAAACTACGGCCACTTTTGTACTTAGAAAAGTTCATTAAAGTTTCGCATGTAAGCTGGTTGTGTATGAAAGCTTGGAACCTATATCACACAATGTCCCTGTTTCACAAGTCACATAAATATTCCAACTATCAATCAACATGCAAATGTCCAGGGTAACACCATTGGATTCAGTAGAAAGTATGCAGCATACCGGTAATACCACCGGCGCATTACACATCAATGTAGACCAAAGCTGCTAGAGGCCACTCTCCAGAACAAAGAACGATGAGAAAGACGACTTGAGAAGAGCCACGGAATCTATCATTGGTTTCACAAACCCCATTCCGGGTTGATATCAATGACTGTTGCTGACGATCTATTACAGCATCAGGCTGGGACGACTATGACATATTTGTCAATGACTTGTTAATTTACACGCCGACCCGATCTATAACACACTAAATATGGTTAATTGTTCCCGTATTGATCAGGCATAAGACAGATCTTAAGTTGAAGGTCATATCCTCTAGGCTCAGTACCATGGTCCCTTGCAACAGCTGGTGGAAATTCAGTTAGAACTGACAAAGCAAAATTGCTCTACTGCTTTGAAGTTTCAGTTGAGCCAGCTACACAGCGACCCACTGAATATACTGTGTATGTGTGTGAAGGTAACGCAACTCCTCAGTCAGCTTTTAGTTCCTGTTACTTTTGACAATTTGGCAGAGCTGGTGTTTGACATACTTACAAAAGCACCTTGAGTCGACTTTGTGACAGACCCTTGCGTCCCTAGATCTATCAAGTAGTTTGAGTGCAAGAGGCATGAGAAACCCCAACTTTCCTGTTGCCAGGGCCGAAAACGAAAACCTATTGTGATTTGAAGAGTTACATGAGTAATCACGACAATACGACACAATTCATTAATCTCATTGCGTCCGATGGAAAACAGACAGATATGCACCAAACCTCCAAGGCCATAAAACCTACTTTGTCTCGGAAAAAAATGTCCCCGGCTTACCATTGCAGTAACAGATCTGTCATTGTCGATGATCAGAGAGATCTGTATTCATCATAGGAGGAAGCAGATATCAGAATGAACATGATCAATATTCACCAACATCAGAAACATCAGAAACAATCGTGGTGCGTTCTCCTGACACAGACATACTGATCCTGCTTTCAAAATTTGTTTCAGTTATACAACCGTATGTCGGGTTTGGCACTGAGATGATTAAAAAAAGATGTTGAATTTGAAAGAAATTGTAGAGGCTAAGGGATCTGATATTTGCTCTGCACTACCCACACTACATTGCTTTACAAGCTGTGTTACAACAAGCGGCTTTGTAGGTAGAGGCAATGCTGTCCCATTGAAGATGATTAAAAACCACAGAGAGCTTGTGTCAATTTATCTTGCTCGAACAGCAGCATGAATGTTCAGATGATAACGTGCTGCCTATATGGCAAACCTCTTTACACGGATGTCAAATACGTTTTCGCGAAAATTCAAAGGCCACAACATTTTGCCGCCGTGTCAATTTTCTATAATAATGCATTGGACATGCACACTTTCAAGTGTTGCTGTGGCACCATACTGACCAACATTAAACAGACCTACCACACGCAGAAACAAATGAGAGAAGACAAAGTTATTGAATTTGACTGGACTATTGGTGATATTGCGTCCCAATAGTTGGTTGACGTCATGTTCAAAGAGCCTGACACTGAAAAAGGGAGCAATAATGGGAGGGAAGATATGGAAGCCAACGTATGGAAGCCAATAAACTGATTGCTATTGAGTCTGAAGAAAGTGATGACGATATAAAGGAATTATGAGCTCAAATGATGTAATATATTTCCATGAAAATGCATGCTATCTCACAGAGCTATACATTTATATTTGTTAGTAACGTAAGTATATGTTGAAATTGCTTAATTTGTTACATTTTAATAATATATGAATACATTAGCAGTTAACATTATGCGTATAATTTGCTATTTTACTTTGAATTTGATAACGTAAAACATACGGAAGAGTCGTGTAAATTATATGCAAACTTCATTTCATTCAATGTTTGTCTAAGTATAAACAGTATATAAAGGAAAATAAAGATATATATCCATGTTTTTATTTGATACTTAGATGTGGTATTTAAATGAAATTATGTAAACTTAATTGGTAACATATGTAACGTTTAATACATGAGGTAACGCATATTAGAACTGACATTATTTTACGTCTGTTCAAACTTTGTTACCATCGATAATGTGTAAAGGAATGTTGTAGTAACATCTTTATAAGCTAATTGGCTGAATTTTTTAGATTTCTGATAACACACGGACAATTGTTATTAATTATTTTAAAAAATACGCAATGTAACGGATCATACAAGAACCAAACATTGTTTTCTATTATAATAATAATAACTAAGATGTTTTAAATAATTCTTGGATATAAAATATATATGTTCTTAATTTTTTAAACCAAACACCTTCATTCAACAAGGTAACGTAAATTACAGTAACGTAGGCTTAATAACGCAGGTATCAAAGGTATACAAATTAAGTGAAACGAAATTTCATAGCTTAAAAAGCATAAATAATGTTCAAAATGAGTTCAGTTATGTCTAAAGGAATGTTGCAATAAAGCTTAAATAGTTTATTCGATGATTTGTTCTAATTTCTTTTAGCATGCGGAAAATAGAAAATGACACACAATGTAATGAACATTACAAGAACCAAACATTATTAACATCATGTACACGTATGTCTGTGATATGTGTAAGGTTTGTAATAATTTTCGGATATAACATCATTAATGTTCTTAATGTCTTACGTTAAAAAAATTAATAAAACAAGGTAACGTAAATTACGGTAACGTAGGCTTAGTAATGCAGGTATCCCGGGTTTAAAAAGTAAGTGAAACGAAAGTTTGTATTATAAAAGGTATGAATAAGACAATTTAAAATACAAACCCTTTCTTCCATACATTTTAAGTCTTCAAAATGCAGTAAAATTAATTATTATTTTATAAGTAACGTATTCTACACCATATAACACGATAAAGCCCCAACGCTCAAAAGGCACACAAGTTGAAAAAGACTACATACATAATGGTCTTTTAGAAAAATAGGGTATATAAAATTCCCCCGAAGTGGGGTGGGGGTTACCGTATTAGCTCGGTATTTGTATAGGCGGACAAAAGCCCCTTCATGATAGTGTTCATGCGGACAATAGCCCCTTAATCATTTTGCATATGCGGACAAAAGCCCCTTCGCACTAGGACATTATCCCCTTCACTCTAGGACAATAGCCCCTTCATGATTTTGTTAAGGAGGACATTATCCCCTTCCCTAGAACTTGTCATATGGAACATCAAAGAAGTTTGGATTGACAGTTTGTATTGATAATTTTATTGATAATTAGTGTTGAATATATGAACAATGCCTTAATACAACTACTTTAACAAGTATTTCATAAAAAAGGAACATCAAGAAGTTTGGATTGACAGTTTTTATTGATAATTTTATTGATAATTAGTTTTAAGTTTGTATTGACAATTTTTGTGATAATTAGTGTTAATTGATAATGAATTAATTGGTAATTTATATAATTGTGTTTTTAACAAATGTGTAAAGGTAAGCTTTAATTATGGACACATGTCACTCATTTTCCAAACTGCTATGCCAAAGCATATATAATGTTGGGAATATGAAAGTTCCATCATTACATTCTGTAAAATGGAATTCATTCCAACTTTTCGTGGTGCAAGAAAGCTCTGCTATGCAGGCCATGCATATACCTTCAAAGGTCAGTCCAAGACAAGCCAGAGATGGGAATGTTCCCAGCGAAGGGGGTAAACAGTGTCGTGCCCTACTCACAACAGATGTTAATGTAAGTATATGAGTACAATGACAAATTCTGTATAATAATGTAATCAGTGTATCTCACCTTAATATTATGCATAATACATTTATGGCAATTCCAATTCATTCAGCCATTTAAAGTGTTAATTATAGCCAATTAGTCAATTAATTGATACAATAAATTTATTTAGTGTTTAACTTGTTGGTTAACACCTAACATGTGAAATTATTGGGAAATATGCTTGAAATGTATTTTAAAGTGTATTTATGGAAATTATTTTTATTTTCTTTGTGTAATAATATTAAAAAATATATGCATGTACATGTGCTCATGCAAATAAAATTTCAACACCATATACAGACTGATTATTTCATGCTATCAAAGAAACATTATTAAGGGGCTAATGCCCTACGTTGAAGGGGCTTTTGTCCGCATGTGCAATATCAAGAAGGGGCTTTTGTCCGCCTGTGGAAAATCATGAAGGGAATAATGTCCTAGGGTGAAGGGGCTATTGTCCGCATGAGCACTATCATGAAGGGGCTTTTGTCCGCCTATACAAATTTGAGCTTAGGGGCTAATGTCTTAGGGGCTAATGTCCTACATTCTATTAGCTCACGGCCTAGAATTACAACAAACGGCCTAGAAGTACAACAAACTTGCTTGCTCTCAAACCGTTTTACAGGGCAATTTATATGACTTAAAGGTGAAATATAGCGTGTCTTTTAAGCATACATTCTGAAATATATGTATATAATATACAATCTGTTTAAATATTACACTTATTGGTTGTCCCGTTTTGTCATAGTAGCCAATTATACATCATAGCGCACACGCTCCGAGTTTCGCCCTTTTTGAAGACAGGTAAGTGTCACGAGAACTGTGACGTCATTGGTACAAAGCGATTAGCGGCTCCGCATTAAGTCTGCATTGTCTATGTAGGATTACGTTTTATGGTACGTGTTAAAATGCCGTGTACTGTTACTGGGTGCAAACGTGTACATACAAAAGGACAGTATAATAATATCAGTTTATTTCGTGTTCTAAATCAGGTTAATGATTAAGATTTGAAGTGTGGGTGGACCGTTGCCGACGAAAATCGCCCGTCTCCTCAAAAAAGTGGGAACCTTCGAAAGACGCGCGAGTTTGTAGTAACATTTTGAGTTGGATTCGTGGGAAGTCCATCTTTTGGTTTCTTTTTCGTTGAATTTGGAGAACAAACGGCCATGCCGATTAAAAAAACAGCAGTACCAACAATATTACAAAAAATGAGAAGTGCCTAACCCCGCCGTCTCCGAGCAAGTTTTATTCGCCGACTCAAATAATAATTAATAAATCAAATTGAGGTAAACATAAAAGTTTTTGTTCTATTTTCTTAGCACTTTATCAGGTATACGTATGCTAAATTGTAGAAAGGTATATAGTCTTAGACTTTATATACACCGTGATTGTTTAGCTGTTGAATTAGAAGCATGCGTCCTTACGTGAATCAGTCAACGAGCTTATATAATGTAGCCGCTTTTTTCAAAAGATTGCTAAAAAAGGTTCACCATATAAATTTAAATAAATCCGGTGAAGGAAACACTACATGTGTCTTTGTTTCAATATATATTTTGTAGGTTTATTTATTTTTTAACTATATACCCTCTTCTGCCAATAGTGTTATAGATCTATATCTATTTATATATCGCTGTCCGTCTACATATATCGGTCTCTGGATTTAAAAAAAAATGACAAAATACAAGGCAGAAAATTGATAATGTTACTAACTATAATATTAGTTCAGTAATGTTTTATGGCAAAACAATAACGGCTCTCAGCTCATGCGATAAGTGAAATAAGTGTCTTACAATATTTAGTGTTTGCCCTACTTTTTCGTCCAATCAGACGGTGAGGAATTTTAAAAAAATGGCTAACTTATTCATGTAAATTTCTAACGATCACCAGTTTTAACCATTTAATCATTAAGTAATCGCTTACTAAATGACACGCGCTAGTTTGGACAGAAGAAGGCGGATTTAGTAGACGCGCGCGTGGTTTTGTAGAAGCGCGGGGAAAAAGTAGGGGAAACACTAAGTCAGTGCTCCTTCCCTTAGGGTTTCTTAATTGTTAAAATGTCACTTCATAGCCTCTAACTAATACATACTTTTTTTATTATGGTAAATTTGATCTGTTGGGTCTGGTGTTTCGATCTCTACATGTGCATAGTACATAATTTAATGTTTGCCCTACTTTTTCCTCCAATCAAACGGTGAGGAATTTTAAAAAAATTACGAACTTATTCATGTAAATTTCTAACAATCACCAATTTTAACCATTTAATCATTAAGTAATCGCTTATTAAATGGCACGCGCTCAATTTGGCGCGAACGTGTTAAGACGCGTGGTTTCGTAGAAGCGCGGGGAATAAGTAGTGCAAACACTAAGTCAGTTAGAGGCTAACTAATAGCCTCTAACTAATACATCGTGCTCATAATACATTTGACTATATTATTTAGACCATAGTATGTTTATCTCTTTGTGCGCGATAAACTAGTTTCCCACGCATTATATATCCGTATCATATATCCGTCTTGTGCAGTACGCGGCTCGCCGCGGCGGTATTGCACCGCTCACGAAATTGCAATAAACAGGAAATGTGTCATAAAACTATGTTTACCTAAATGGTGCGTGCTTTTGTCATATACCGACGTATGTACCCACATTAGGCTATACTTCAATAGGGCACAGCAATAGTTGATTAGTCGGTGTGTGGTTTATTGTTAGTTGGGGGCACGTGGAGAGCGTGTCATACTGCAAATCCAAATCTAATACTTGCCACTCCTCGAGTGTTTTGGTCACCAGGCGGGGGCTTAAGGCATATATATACTCCCTGGTACTATAGAAATTAGATGCTGTGTCATTTATTATGTGTTTTTTTTGTGTGTTTTTTTTCATCAATTATGTGAAAAATAAACATGTACTAAATATATTTTTTTTCAATGTCTACTTTTCGGCAAAAGTAAAGTCCTTATTATCTGACGCTCGAATTGATGTACAAGTATTAGACCATGTCCATGCATTCGGAATATGCTGCATTTCGCGCTTAGTGTACACTACTCAACTTTTATAATCGGTCGCCCTGGTTTTTTGAAAATAATACGAATACTATAAACTGGAAATCACCGAAACACATACCAATATTTTATTAAGTTTATCAACAATGTAATCTGGAAAAATATGATTTCCGATTACATTGTTAATAAACTTAATAAAAAATATTGGTATGTGTTTCGGTGATTTCCAGCTTTTAGTATTTGTGTTATTTTAAAAAACAAACTGGGTTACCGATTATAAAAGTTGAGTAGTGTATATGTACCAAGATATGCGGTGTTGCCGGTGACTTACTGTCAGAATTTCGATAAAATTTCGATATTTTCATACACACTATACCGTTTTTGCGTGGTTTCCCTATATACTAATGGCTTGTTTTGTTCCCAATGACGTCACTTCCGGTTATACGAGGAAGAATTTTTCCCCTTTGATTTTTTTCGATTTTTTGGCAATGCCTGTTCGCCTTTTCGATTTTTATGTTTAAAAACATATTTTCACTAAGCATACATCAATAACATAGTAAACATCGTATTTATAATGATATTTAATAATTAAAAACATATCAACAGCGGATTTGTTGATTTAGGACAATTTTCATCTTTAAATGTTTCTTGTTTCATGAAGCGTTTATACACAAGAGTTGGACAATGTGCCATGTTGCCGTTGTATGCAGGTTACACTTACACAGTTAAGTATGATGTCATGCTTCTCAATAATAATGTACCATGTTGCCGCGTTATGCAGCACTTGGTTGTTTACGATTTTATGGTTACTTTATAATAAACAAGAGCTCCACAATGTACCATGTTGCCGTTGTATGCAGTGGTTGGTTACACTTACACAGGTAATTATTCCGGTTTTAGTACAAGTTCCTATTCCGTTCAATAATGTGCAATTGAACCGCGTTATATATTATATGAAGTGGTTATTTACGCTCACAGAGTCATACAATTATAATTTCATTACGCTCTGCTACTCAGAATGCCGGGATATACATTGGTTGTATGCGCCTTCATAGATATCATGACGCGTTCCTACTAACAGGTTCAGTAATGTGTCATATAGCCGGGTTATACAGCGGTTGTATGCGCTTAAATAGATACATTATTCGTATTTTGTAACGCGTTCCTACTCAGAAGTTCAGTAATGTGTACCGTTGCTGCGTTATACAGTGGTTATATGCGCATCCATATAATACATTATTCTGATTTCATGACGCGTTTCTACTCACAAATCCAATACTGTGTCATGTTGTCGGGTTATACAGTGGTTGTATGCGCTTAAATAGATACATCATTCGTATTTCGTGACGCGTTCCTACTCAGAAGTTCAGTAACTTGCCATGTTGCCGCATTATACAATGGTTATACGCGCTTCCATAGATACATTATTCTGATTTCATGACGCGTTCCTACTCACAAATCAAATACTGTGTCATGTTGCCGCGTTATACAGTGGTTGTATGCGCTTCCATAGATACATTATTCTGATTTCATGACGCGTTTCTACTCACAAATCCAATACTGTGTCATGTTGACGGGTTATACAGTGGTTGTATGCGCTTCCATAAATACATTATTCTGATTTCGTGACGTTTTCTTGCTCAGAAGTTCAGTAATGTGTCCCGTTGCTACATTATACAGTGGTTGTATGCGCATCCATATAATACATTATTCTGATTTCATGACGCGTTCCTACTCAAACGTCCAATAATGTGCCACGTTGCCGCGTTATACAGTAGTTTTATGCGCTTCCATAAGATACATTATTCTTATTTCATGACGCGTTCCTACTCACAAGTCCAATAACTTGCAATGTTGACGCATTATACAATGGTTATATGCGCTTCCATAGATACATTATTCTGATTTCAATCGCGTTCCTACTCACAAATCTAATACTGTGTCATGTTGCCGCGTTATACAGTGGTTGTATGCATTTTCATAGGTACATAATTCTCATTTTATGACGCGTTTCTACTCAGAAGTTCTATAATGTGCCATTTTGCCGCGTTATGCAATGGTTGTATTTTCCAAGATTTTACAAAGCACGCGATAGCTTTGCCAATTTTATTCTCCTGGACATATATCCACCCTAATACGTTGTAGGCGGTTTCCTTGTGCTTAAGGTTCGGGTCGTCTTTGATCACCCACTCCATGTTGTCTACGGCGACTTTCTTGTGTGCGTTCTTGTTCAGTTGTCTATAAACGAGGTACTGCATAAAGAAGAGGAACACTTTAGCGTCAACCGCCACCAAGCTATACCAGGCGTCCTCAAAGGCATGACGTGATCCTGCTGGTGTACCGACCGACCGGAACATTTCATACCTTAACGCGTCAGGTAAAAGTGTACATGCCTGTGGTGGAAACAATACGCATGCAATGAAATACGGTGCTGCCTCCTGCAAAGTAACATTACCGTCAAATATTGTGTGGAGTAGCGTCTCGTTTGAAGTATGTCTTATTGTACGAAAACGACACCGACATGCAGTTGTCATAATTGAAATACACCGTTCTTGTTGTTGTAACCATTTTTCACAAACATCATACCGATCAAGCACTTGCAGAATGGAAATATACCCGAGACATATAGACATATCATTTGTACTGTCATACATACTTGTGTTTAAGTACTTCAGTATGAGAGACAAACACATTCTTCTGGTTCGGACGTCTTCTATGTTTTCTATTCCATATGCCAGAATAGTTTGGGCGATGATTGGCTTAATGTGTGATATAAGTGACATTATTGCGGACTTTGTTTCTTCTTCTGAATGTTCCGACAGGACATCTATACTTTGTAGCCTACATAGATGTGATAGTGATTTTTTTAACGAAACGCGTAATTCTGTGTCCATGCATGTATAGTGACACCAAACCTTTTGAAATTGTGAAATAATCATTTTGTTGTTTACTCTATTGGAATATAGAAACATTGGATTCCGTATAACCGGGCAAGGGGTATACGGGTTACAAGCTGCACGTGCAAGTTGTTCTCCCAGACCGTCACAGTGTATACGGAGTAAGAACGTACATCCCTCTGATAGTAGCCCGTGTATAACTTGGTACAGTTGCACTCGTACATCTCCCTGGATCTTCCTGGCAAACATATTCTCCTCTTTAATGAAATAGTTTGGACAGAAGCCGACATTGACCAAATACATTAAAGTGTTCATACAGTAGAACACACATGTCATTAAATTATCAGGCGTCCATAATTCTGCTGGTAATATTTCCACCATATACAATATACATGTCTTACAGTGGTACGAGCTGAGGGAATCTTGCCTCATTTCACGTTTTATTAAATCCTTCTTAATGATCTTTAATAGGACGTAACACTTGAACTGAACAGGTGTAAGTCGGAACATGAGTTGTCTTTCTTGGAGCGAGAATGATATCCTCCATTCGAGATTCTTCTCCTCGCTAAATGGGTAACCGATTGGAACAAAGAAGCACCCATATGAGTTTAACAAATCGATAAATTCTTGTGGATATCTATTGCTGAGACGGAGGCGTGTGATCCAGTTGGAAGCACAAGATGGACATGTCTTACATCTATAGGCTTCCACCATGTCTACTGATGTGTATCCTGGTTGAGCACGACGAGTGGCAGCTGGTCCATTTTCTTCATCAACTAGATCATCATTACGATATGATGATTTATTGTTCCTCACCCATCTGCCATATCGGTCAACACTGACTCGATCATCTGCAAACCGTGCGTTGATTACATTACGAGGAACGCTATCATCAACCACGTGTAGTTTCACGTACCCCGGTGCGGTAATATCATCGCTAATAAGTAGATGACATATTCCATCAGGCAGAACTTCACACATATTCTCAAACACTGGGTAATCTTCGGCACATATAAGCCAATCCATATCCGAATCTAAGCCAAACGTTGATGAAGCTTCGGATGCACTACCAAATATGTAATGTGTCTCTTTGTAATCAGACAAATGTCTGCTTAATGTGTCCGCTATTTCATTCTTTATGCTTGTTTCCATGCACATCTTTCTTATTTCCTCGGAGACGCCGATATTGTCCATAATCTCGCACAGTCTCAGTGACAACGAACGGATGTAGTCGCTCATTGTTGATCTGAAAAAATAATAATATACCGCGTAATGACACTGTTATAAACTAAATAATTATAATGCTAATACTAATTATAGTAGTATATTAATAAGGAAAATTTTATATCGGTAAATTATTATTACTGTTATTATTATTATTATTAGTAGTAGTAGTAGTATTTTATTATTGTTATTATTACATGTGTTATTATTATATTATATTATAATTATTACTAATATTATTTTATTATTATTTTATTATAATAATTATTATTATTATTATTATTATTATTATTCTTTATTTTATCATTATTATTATTTTATTATTACATGTGTTATTATTATATTATATTATAATTATTACTATTATTATTTTATTATTATTTTATTATAATTATTATTATTATATTATTATTATTAGTAGTAGTATTTTATTATTATTATTATTATTACATGTGTTATTATTATATTATATTATAATTACTATTATAACTATTATTATTATCATTATTATTATTATTATTATTATTATTTTATAATTATTATTATTTTATTATTACATGTATTATTATTGTAGTAGTAGTAGTAGTAGTATTTGTAGTAGAAGTAGTAGTAGTAGTAATATTACATATAAACGATATGGTTATCGACTGATTAACACGTGTCAGTAGTTAATTGACATATACAGCAGAGTACATGTCAATTTACACATAAACGTATAAATAAGTCTGCTTACTCATGATAATCGACAGCTGCGAGAATCATATCTCGTATGGTGTGTACCTACCATAGAGCTACGATGCCATCCTTTATAGAATAGGTTCATACTATGTACCATGTAAGAGCCATGATTCTTACGTCATGATAATCAACAGATGCGAGAATCATAGCTCGTATGGGGTGTACCTGCCATAGAGCTACGATGCCATCCTTTATATAATAGGTCCATATTACCATGCCAGAGCCATGATGTGTGTACCTACCTTAGAGCTACGATGCCATCCTTTATAGAATAGGTACATACTACCATGTAAGAGCCATGATGTGTGTACCTACCATAGAGCTACGATGCCATCCTTTATATAATAGGTACATACTACCATGTAAAAGCCATGATGTGTGTACCTACCATAGAGCTACGACGTCATCCTTTATAGAATAGGTCCATACTACCATGTAAGAGCCATGATGTGTGTACCTACCATAGAGCTACGATGCAATCTTTTATAGAATAGGTACATACTACCATGTAAGAGCCATGATGTGTGTACCTGCCATAGAGCTACAATGCCATCCTTTATAAAAATAGGTACATACTACCATGTAAGAGCCATGATGTGTGTACCTACCATAGAGCTACGATGCCATCCTTTATAAAATAGGTCCATACTACCATGTAAGAGCCATGATGTGTGTACCTACCATAGAGCTACGATGCCATCCTTTATAAAATAGGTCCAGACTACCATGTAAGAGCCATGATGTGTGTACCTACCATAGAGCTATGATGTCATCCTTTATAGAATAGGTACATACTACCATGTAAGAGCCATGATGTGTGTACCTACCATAGAGCTACGATGCCATTCTTTATAGAATAGGTAAATACTACCATGTAAGAGCCATGATGTGTGTACCTACCATAGAGCTACGATGCCATCCTTTATAGAATAGGTCCATACTACCATGTAAGAGCCATGATGTGTGTACCTACCATAGAGCTACGATGCCATCCTTTATAGAATAGGTCCATACTACCATGTAAGAGCCATGATGTGTGTACCTACCATAGAGCTACGATGTCATCCTTTATAGAATAGGTCCATACTACCATGTAAGAGCCATGATGTGTGTACCTACCATAGAGCTAAGATGCCATCCTTTATAGAATAGGTCCATACTACCATGTAAGAGCCATGATGTGTGTACCTACCATAGAGCTACGATGCCATCCTTTATAGAATACGTTCATACTATGTACCATGTAAGAGCCATGATGTGTGTACCTACCATAGAGCTACGATGTCATCCTTTATAGAATAGGTCCATACTACCATGTAAGAGCCATGATGTGTGTACCTACCATAGAGCTACGATGCCATCCTTTATAGAATAGGTCCATACTACCATGTAAGAGCCATGATGTGTGTACCTACCATAGAGCTACGATGCCATCCTTTATAGAATAGGTACATACTACCATGTAAGAGCCATGATGTGTGTACCTACCATAGAGCTACGATGTCATCCTTTATAGAATAGGTCCATACTACCATGTTAGAGCCATGATGTGTGTACCTACCATAGAGCTACGATGCCATCCTTTATAGAATAGGTACATACTGTGTACCATGTAAGAGCCATGATTCTCATGTCATGATAATCAACAGCTGCGAGAATCATAGCTCGTATGGGGTGAACCTACCATAGAGCTACGATGCCATCCTTTATAGAATAGGTACATATTACCATGTAAGAGCCATGATTGTCACGTCATGATAATCAACAGATGCGTAATAGGTACATACTACCATGTAATAGCCATGAGTCTCACGTCATGATAATCAACAGCTGCGTATTTGGTACATACTACGATGTAAGAGCCATGATTCTCACGTCATGATAATCAACAGCTGCGTAATAGGTACATACTACCATGTAAGAGCCATGCTTCTCACGTCATGATAATCA
Source organism: Cyrtodaria siliqua (assembly GCA_037043455.1). Taxonomy (NCBI): domain Eukaryota; kingdom Metazoa; phylum Mollusca; class Bivalvia; order Adapedonta; family Hiatellidae; genus Cyrtodaria; species Cyrtodaria siliqua. Next base: position 189,017 of record JAWPHD010003245.1, on the reverse strand, counting down.
ACAGCTGCGTAATAGGTACATACTACCATGTAAGAGCCATGCTTCTCACGTCATGATAATCAACAGCTGCGTAATAGGTACATACTACCATGTAAGAGCCATGATTCTCACGTCATGATAATAAACAGCTGCGTAATAGGTACATACTACCATGTAAGAGCCATGATTCTCACGTCATGATAATCAACAGCAGCGTAATAGGTACGTATTACCATGTAAGAGCCATGATTCTCACGTCATGATAATCAACAGCTGCGTAATAGGTACATACTACAATGTAAGAGCCATGATTTTCACGTCATGATAATCAACAGCTGCGTAATAGGTACATACTACCATGTAAGAGCCATGATTCTGATGTCATGATAATCAAGTTCTCCCATATTATATCTACACCTGGTAATTAATGCTCCTCCTTACTCATGGTAATCAATAGATCTCCTTACATAATTAATCTACACCTGATAATTATTGCTTATCCTTACTCATGAAAATAAGTATTTCTCCATAAAATATAAGACTTACCAGCAAAGAAAGCAGGATTTGTTTTAATTGTATATACATCCACTACTGTCGCCTCCTAAATCTGTAGGAATAGCAAGGACAAACATGAGTCATCGAAAATGTCGGAAAAACCATTACACAAACATCTAGTTTCGTTTTCAAGTGTGGTTTATATAGTAAACAGGCCTGTCAAACTTTTTAAAACTAAATCATGAGATTTTTAAAATTTAAGAATTAAAGCTCGCAAAGAATATTTTAAATGAAAATTTGAGAACGCGAATTGATTTTCGCAATTTTTTTTTTTAAAGCACACATTATTTATGCAAAATATACATATGCATTGTTTTATAGATATAGAAAATAATATATTAGCAGACTACAATATGCACAAAGATATTAGTTTAGGAAGGACTTTCCTCTTAGAAAGGCTTGAATTCATTTTGTTTTTATGAAAGTTCACATAGCATTTTACACTGATGCGTGCTAAAGGCAAAAACAAAGTCTTCATAACTCTTAAACAAATTATGATCATCGTACACAGCAGAAACTGTTGTTTAGTGATGCCACATAGAAGGATTCCCTAGCTCTTAAAACTTGTTATTTCAATTAGGTCGACCAATTAAAGAAGCCAAAGATACAATACTGCTATTGCACATGTTGTTAGTCACTAAAGGCACTAATTATGTCCTTAGGTGTTAGTTGTATATTCAGTGCATTATACTGATGACCCCCGTGATTTGACACTTCTAAATACTTTCATTAGGGAGCGTAACAGGACCAATGCAGGAAAAGCTGATCAACTGTGAACATATAGCTGTTAAATCCTTTTAATTTGTTTAATCAGATCTGATGGAAAACCCGAGATTGTACACTTAAATGAGATCCGTAGAGCAAATGACAAATCTGGAGAGAACGATTTTATCCGGAGATTTGGCAGGCCTGAGTAAACAAACCCCTGGTTACCTTGACGTCATTAAGTGTATTCGGTTAAAGAGACAGACGACACTCTTGAGGAATGTATTACTCGTACACTGGGTTGAAATTATGTTTAAAACAAGAGCCATCATATAGAGTCTAGCACGGCTCGATTATAATACGAATGATTATGTACTGGGAACTTGGTAAACAAGGAGAAAATAAAACAAGACACGCAGAGGGGATCAGAAGGGGTTTATATCACTGAGGCCCTACCAGGGGGTTTGGGGATCTGGGGAACATGACCATATACTTTTAGGGATCTGGGGAACATTGCCAATTACTTTAAGGGATCCAGGGATCAAAGGCCTACTTTCAGGGATCTAGGGAACAGTGTCCTTCAGGAAAGAAAAAATGAAAAAGTACCAAATTTTGTATAATTGCTATAATTAACATTTAAAACATGACATTTGGACTGCTGATCTATACATCTGACGATTTTCACTCAGTATTACCTTTTCAACTTTCCTGTTCAACTGAAAGCGTTTGTACATCGATGAACATTTGCCATGTGTGTCCATTTTAGCGCAACTGATCACGGATCAGCAGAGCTTATGCCGTGGTGCGTCGTTCGTCTGTCTGTCCGTCCGTCCATAAATTCTTTTGTGGCGACTACTCCTCTAAAACTATTAAATGGATTTTTTTGAAACTTTACAAGAATGTTGCCCATAAGGTCTAGTTGATCCTAGCAACGATTCAGGTTGATGTGAAATCAGGATGGCTACCAAAGCTAAACATATTCTATTTTAAAAATATAATTGTGTGGCGACTACTTCTCAAAAGCCATAAGGGTTATTGATTTGGAACCTGTGGATGATGGATTTTCATAAAACTTTACATAAATGTTGCTCTTGATATCTAGTTCGAAGTGCTAAGTATCTTTGTTTACATAGATTTATATCGGAGCAACTTATGGGACTGCTCCTCTGAAACTTTTTGATGGATTTTCATCAAACTTTACATGAATGTTGCCCTTGATGTCTAGTTGATCCTAAGTAAAAAAAAATAGGTCTGCCGGAAATTCAAGTTGTAACTGAACTGAATGTTGTTTAACGGCTCATCAACACAGTATATGTTATTTAGAGCCGCCCCAGAGAGAGGGGAAGGATACATAGGAATCCGGGAACCGTGCCCTACTCTTATTATCGAATAGATTCCTATGGTTCTTTAACGTGCTCGGAGGACAGACCGATACACGGGACCGCCCGGTTTACGTCCGCATCGGACGGACGAGGCTAAGGGAAAGTGTCTTGCCCAAGAACACAACGACGAAACTCAGGATGGATTGTCATGAAACTTTACAGGAAGGATGCTCTTGATGTCTAGTTTGTTCTAAGTATAAAATCAGGTAAGCCGAAATTTCAAGATGGCCGCCATAGCTGAACATATATTTTAAAATACAGTTGTGTTGTGACTACTTCTCAAAAAGTATAAGGGGTATTGATTTGAAACCTTTACCAAATTGATTGGCATGACATGTAGTTGGTCCGCCAGCGGACATCTTTGTTTGCATAGAGTTATATATAGGAAAAAGTGTGGGGACTACCCCTCTGAAACTACTTTATAGATGTTTATGAAACTTTATAAAAATGTTGCTCTTGATGTCTAGTTGGTCCTAAGTAAATAGCGGTAACTTTAAGATGGCCACCACAACTAAAAGAAGATTTTAAAAATACAATGCATTTTGTTATTGATGTCAAGCATGGCCATCTTTGTTTACACGAGTTACATGGCCACATGCTTGACATCAGCAGCCATCTTTGTTTACAAGAGTTACATGGCCACATGCTTGACATCAGCAGCCATCTTTGTTTACACGAGTTACATGGCCACATGCTTGACATCAGCAGCCATCTTTGTTTACACGAGTTACATGGCCACATGCTTGACATCAGCAGCCATCTTTGTTTACACGAGTTACATGGGGAAAAACTTATGACAACTACTCCCCTGACACTACTTGAAGGATGTTCATGAAACATTACAGGAATGTTACTCATGTTACAAAAATGATTTTCATTTCGGAAATGCTGAAATAAAATTAACAATTAACAAACACTACCCCTTCAAATAATGGCAAACATATAAAAGTTACCTTTCCAATGCCTAGCTGTTCAGATCTTCAAAAGCGCATTTCAAGGTCAAAGACCTCTTGTTTCTTCATCGTTTGTTTTGTGAAAATGTAAAAAAAGGAGCCAAATACGTCAAATCGAATCTGAACGTTATAACTGTACCTGTTACTGTGGCTATATAATACAAATGGCTAAGAAAAAATCACAGAACACTGGTGTTTTTATTAGATCACCTGCGACGAAGGATTGGGATCACTCTTCGTCCGTCGTCCGTCGTCGTCGTTAACCTTTGCTCCAAACGATGTCTTCTCAGAAACACGGATGATCCATAGATGAATGCATTTTAGATTTGTTCAAATTAGGTCAGCGCGACATCCAAGATGGCCGCCATTACCATATATGGTCGAAACCTTAACAAATCTTCTTTTAAAATGTTCGCCAACGACTAGACTAGCAAGTTTGTTTGTTCAAATGAAGTCCCAAGGGTCAAACATGTTACAGAGACTTGTTTAGGGAAAACAATAAAAAATCTTCTTCTCTGAAACTGCAAGAGCCAGGGTTTTAATATTCTGCATTTGCTATAAGCTTATTGTCCTCTACCAAGCTTGTTCAAATTGTGACCCTGGGGTCATATTTGGCCATGCCCCAGTGGTCGCATGTTTTATATAGACTTCTATTGGAAAATACTAAAAAACTCTTTTTCTCTGAAACTGCAAGAGCCAGAGGTGTAATATTTTGCATTTGCTATAAGCTTATTGTCCTCTGCCAAGTTTGTTCAAATGGTGACCCTGGGGTCACATTTGGTCATGCCCCGGGTCACATGTTTTACATAGACTTGTATAAGGATTTTTTTTAATATCTTCTTCTCTGAAACTGCAAGAGCCAGAGGTAGCATGAATCAATGATTTTTTATTTTTCGAGATAATATCACCAAATTCAGTACATAAATACATCCATTTATTACAATATTAGAACAGCTGAGTTTGTAAAATTTGGATTATAACTTTTTTTTTTAAGATTTTTTTTCTATGAATGTATTTTCAATCACAAATACTCACCTTTATTTCCTTGTCAAAAACTTGTCCAAGCATGAAAAAAGCAGTTTTTCAGTTAATAATGTTTATTAAATGAATATCCTTTGTCATAGCAACATATTTATACAACATATACATATTTTGCACTTAAAATGACTTCATTTATTAGCTTTAGCACACATTGTTGTATACATATATACCGGTAGTCATGTATTATAAACAAAATATCACTATCAGCAGGTATTTCGAATATTGCAACATATTCAAGAATCAAAGTTGTGTCAACAGGTTGTCAGTGTGTGACGACAGGTGTCTGCAATGTGTTAATTGATGAACCCAGTAACTTGAATGTTAACAACTTAACACTCAAGATCAGTACCATACAGTTGATACATACAAACAGTATATAATTCTTAAAAATAAATGATTCATCATCAGAATACTTCATATAAGGCATATGCAACAGAATATATACTCATTTACACTCACAGTTCAAACAATCAATCAAATTCAGTTAAAATACAGTTTGTTTGCAATCTAAACGGTGGGCGCCGCCATTTTTATATATATTTTTTTTTACTTCCGGTTCAGACCCCCGTACAGTTAAGTCATCATAATTTTACAGAAAACGGGTACTTATCATCGCAAATTATGTCTGAATTTTTTAAATGTATATTAAACTTCAAAATGATATCAAACTTACTTGGGTACCTCTTCTCAAACAAAACAAAAAATAAAATTCAATTTTTATATGGCAGTTTTCTTCTACTTTCACACCTGTTTCTGCGTCAATCTGACGTGGTGCTCCGACATCTAGGGTCCGTGAATGCTGATTGGATGTCATTTTTAAATATCCAATCAAAATAATGGGAATAATAGCCGTAATGGGAAACCCCATTTTCGCGCATTTTTAGGAACAGGAAATCGACATGGCTATTTAAAGACGACATAGATTATGTCCCTTGTTGGTTCTCGCTACCAGAGGTTTAATATTTTGAATTTGCTATAAGCTTATGGTCCTCTACCAAGTTTGTTCAAATTGTGACCCTGGGGTCACATTTGGCCCCGCCCCAGGGGTCACAGGTTCTATATAGACTTCTATAGGGAAATACTCTTTTTCTCAGAAACAGCTTGGTCAATTTTGACCAAACTTTACATGGATGATCCTTAGGTGAATGTTTTTAAAATGTGTTAAAATTAGGTAAACACGATCTAAGGAACAGTGTATATACTTTTAGGGGTCTAGGGAACATGGGCAAAATACTTTTGGGGAACTTTGACAAATACCTTTGAGGATCTGGGGAACAATGGCCATTACCTTAAGGGATATGGCGACCCCCTCCCCCCCCCACCCCTGTGGAGGGCCTCATCAGTGTGCTTGCTACATGGATGTAAGACAAAGGAATGCGAAGCTTGTGTAATTAGAATAATAGTTAATATTACTTTTTTATATTTGTGTCTATATTTAATTATTGTTTTAACGAATAGTCAAACAAATTCTATCCACTAGGCACTGAAGATTCATTAGTGATATTTCTCTAATTTATGAATTAATAAAACAAAAGTGATTATTATCAGTGTCTCGTGGATCACAGTGTTGGAAAATCTTTACTATTTTTTTCTGTAACTACAAGAGAGGTCTAATATTTTGCAATTTAGCCCCTCCCCAGGGGTCACATGTTTTACAACAACTCCGGAAATAGCCGATAAATTGTGAAAATACAGCTGTTAAATAATGAACGTTTTGTTTTGAAGGAAAGTCCGGAGATTGTAGACTTAAATCCGGCGATCCGGGGAGCAACTGAAAAATCCGGAATTTATTCAGAGATTTCGAAGGCCTGTTAAAACCAATACTTCTTAAACCACTGTACTGAAGGGTGAGTGCCCTATCCACAGGCCCTCTTGTTTTCTTGTTCTTTATTATTATTAATGATCGCTAACCCCTGGTCTATCAAGTTTGCTCATTTGAAGTCCCTGGGATCAAAGATGGCTGCAACCTCTGGGTCCAAAGATTGTATGTAGAGATTTTGCACGTTTTTACATAGACTTACATCAGGAAAGACTTAAAAACATCTTCAATCAGTATTTGCGAGACGAACATCTTTTCATCATTGCAAATATTCTCAGGTGATCGATTTAGGACCATTGTGCCCTCTTGTTATGAATGTGTAAAAGTTAAAAGCAGTCCAGAGAAGACAACATGCAGTATGTGTTTTACATAAGGTTTATCAGCGAACAATATTTGATACTTTTAGGGAACTATGTTTAACACTTTTGGGGATCTAAGGAACAGTGTAAATACTTTTAGGGATCTAGGGAACATGGGCAAAATACTTTTGGGGAACTTTGACAAATACCTTTGAGGATCTGGGGAACAATGGCCATTACTTTAAGGGATATGGGGACCCCCTCCCCCTCCCCCCGGGGAGGGCCTCATCAATGTGCTTGCTACATGGATGTAAGACAAAGGAATGCGAAGCTTGTGTAATTAGAATAATAGTTAATATTACTTTTTTATATTTGTGTCTATATTTAATTATTGTTTTAACGAATGGTCAAACAACTTCTATCCACTAGGCACTGAAGATTCATTAGTGATATTTCTCTAAATTATAAATTAATAAAACAAAAGTGATTATTATCAGTGTCTCGTGGATCACAGTGTTGGAAAATCTTTACTATTTTTTTCTGTAACTACAAGAGAGGTCTAATATTTTGCAATTTAGCCCCTCCCCAGGGGTCACATGTTTTACAACAACTCCGGAAATAGCCGATACATTGTGAAAATACAGCTGTTAAATAATGAACGTTTTGTTTTGAAGGAAAGTCCGGAGATTGTAGACTTAAATCCGGCGATCCGGGGAGCAACTGAAAAATCCGGAATTTATTCAGAGATTTGGAAGGCCTGTTAAAACCAATACTTCTTAAATCACTGTACTGAAGGGTGAGTGCCTGATACAACCAACATAATGTTGTTGTTATTAATTTGATATTCAATATGCATGTTACGGGTAAAATTTAACACGAAAGGAAGCAAAACCAACAACAGCTATTTTTAAAATATAATCAACAATTTATTCAAATAGTACAATCAAAAATATTCTCTTACATAATACATATAAATTAGATCCAGTATTTCCTTTACATCCATGAACGCTGAAAAAAACAACTCAATCTCATTAAAATCATATCCTAATTTCTCTTTGATAATCTCTGCTATATGTAGTAGTGTAGAGTAACGTAGCGTGATAACGGGTCTGATTTTAATGAGATTGAAAATAGCTCCCCCGCCTGTAGAAAGCTGAATGAGAAAACAGCTCATCCACCACAGCAGAAAGCTGAAAAAGAAAACATTCACCACTAAAGAAAGCTGAAAAAAGCCAGCATATCCTCCGTTGCAGACTGCTTACAAAGAAAACAACTCATTCTCCACTGCAAAAAGCTAAAAAAGAAAAAAAATCAACGGCTCCACTGCAAAAAGGTGGACAAGAAAATAGCTCATCCACCACTGCAGAAAGCCGATAGAAAACAGAAAAGGAGACAAAGGGTGCCCGTACTCTTCTCAAGGTAATATTTTGAATAAGTGTTTGCAATTTAGGGTTGTTTACTCTAGAGAATTTAAGATGAAGTTGAAGAAACTGCTCTAACCATGAAGATGAATATTCGGTCCTCAGCCACTGATTTCCAATTCCCCTGATTTTTGCTAAAAATCCCTATTTTTTTCCTGACCGTGGGAACCCTGTCGTAGGGTCGCACTGCACCACAGAGCAAACACAACGCAAATAATTGAATTGGGTTTTAAGGCGCACCAACACAAGAAAGGTTATATGGCACCTAACAGGAATGAACATGCCAGGTTCATCCTCCATTTACATTGAGATAAAATATGGAGAATGGGCCTAGAACCGTCTCACCTGCAGAACCGAGAGTTGCTGCAAATTCTATTGTAGACATTCCATTTACGCTGAAGCCATGTTTAGAGTTTTTCTGCCACTGCTCTAGTGATTTGAGCGAGATGGCACCTGAAACAATGCAGAGGTCATGATGAAGACCTTTAATGAGCATGAACAAAAAATGATAAAATGAACATGAATTTTGGGGAGGGTTCTACGCCTCTGCCTACCCGCCTAACGGGAACCACGCGGGGCACAACACAACGAGCGATGAAGACAGGGTTACCGACTAGGCAATAAGGCCTACTGGTTAGCTTAAATCAATTGATGTACATTAATTGCCTTTGTTTTCTATACATCAATACTTGATAGTGACAGTGCTTCAGGAGTAGGCGACACAAATTTCACAACATGTTTTGGATAGTAAATTATTTTGGACTGACCTGCTCACAATCACAATTATACTCTTCAACACATTCAACAGGGTTTCCTCTTATTGTATAAAGGCTCTAAACCGCCAAATATCAGCAAAACGACACTATAAAATTGTTTATCTATACCTAATACAGGTGTTCAGGTCATAAAATAATGTATATGTGCCGATTAAACATATTTTTGTTCATGGGTTCTTAAAATACCATTGATTGAAAATGCGTACAATGTTTATTAGTTGGTAACTCTTACTTAACACTCCAGTTTTGGGGTTTGGCCTGGCTGGTTAAAGACGTTCATATTGTGTCTATAGAGTTTGTATTCTCAAAAAACTTAAGTTGTTTATATACCTTGTCGTCAGTATGTTTAGAAACGGCATACGTATGATGTAAAATGTGGCTGCTGTTGGCGGGATAGCTACTTTAAGAGTAGGCACCACACATTTATTAAGGGCAATCACTCCAGCAATGTTATCTGCCTTACCTTCTCTTGCTCCATAAACATCATGCCAGTAATGCTGCACACCAAGTTTGGTGTAAGTAGCAGGGATCACCCTAGGATTGAATTTCAATGAGATAAAATGTCCCATTAGCTTGATTTTAATGAGACATTCACAATTTTCGCGAAACATTTCGGATTCAAAGTTAATTGCTTGCACCAGTACATAGTTAATCACGTCATTATAGATCGGAGGATAATGGTCAGACATGAAGCAAAAGTGAACCGGAGGGTTACAGACATAACAATCTCCTTTTGATGTGTTTTCGAATAATTTGATATTTTCTCATTTTATATGTTTTAATCGCGAATAATTGGGTCTGAACAAATTAATTTGAGATTTTAAATGAAATATAAATCAATATATTTGCATTACGAACCGAAATGGTGAAAATGGATTTCCAGAATTCGATGCGGCAATTTGTTCCATTTGTCTTTTTTTCATGCGATTTTTGAGATTTTAATGCGAGAATATCGCAGAATCGCGGCCTAGAGTGATCCCTGAAGTAGGTATAATAATTGTGCGGAGTTGAATTGAATTGAATGTTGTTTAACGGCTCATCAACACAGTACAGGTTATTTAGAGCCGCCCCAGAGAGAGGGGAAGGATACATAGGAATCCGGGAACCTGCCCTACTCTTATTATCGAATAGATTCCTATGGTTCTTTAACGTGCTCGGTTAATAGACCGATACACGGGACCGCCCGGTTTACGTCCCCATCCGACGGACGAGGCTAAGGAAAAGTGTCTTGCCCAAGAACACACCGACGGAACTCAGTGGCACCACGGAGGATTGAACCCGGGGCCTCCGGTTACAAATCCGCCGCGCTACCGACTGCGCCACGCCAGCCCTCCCTGTGCGGAGTTGAAGAAACTAACGTGCCAAATATCAGCAAAATTACACTTCAAAACCGTTCATCAAAACTCTATCTAGGGTTTTAGGTCATATAATAATATATATGTGCCAATTAAAAGTATAGGTTTATTCACAGGTTTTAAAATACCTGTGACTGAAAATGAAATAGGAGTTGGTAGCTCCTAATTTGACACTCCAATTATGGGGTTGGATTAAAGCCGTTTATATTGTGTCCAGGGTTTGGATTCTCAAAATATATAATATAATTAAATTGGGGTTTTAAGGCGCACCAACACATGAAAGGTTATATGGCGCCTAACAGGAATGAAAATGCCAGGCTCATCCTCCATGTACATCGAGATAAAATATGGAGAATGGGCCTAGAACCCTCTCACCCTGAACTGTAGAGTTGCATCAAATACTATTGTAGACACTCTATTTACGCTGGAGCCATGGGCTAAACTTGGCTGAATATGATGTGTAGGCCGAGTTCTAGGGGGGTCCGGGGGCATGCTCCCCCTGAAAAAAAAATTCAGCTAGACTGTCGGAGGTGCGTTTTGGCGTATATTTCGTACCGGTGAATATGTCTATGAGCATCAATAACCTTACTTTTTACCGTAAATTATATATCTTATAACTAAAAAGAAGCTGAAAACATTTAAAGTAATTTAATGTTATTATATTAACACGAAGTACTAGTATACAATTTAGCCCCTTACCCCACTAGGCCTCCGAGTTTTATTGCATTTTTGACATTTTTATTTTTTCGATTTCTCAGAAAAAAGTGTTATAGGAAGCTACGCCCCTGGGAGCCACGTTGTAGAAGCTACGCCCCTGGCAGCCACGTTATAGTTTTTCTTAGCGAGATGAGCGAGCTGGCACCTGAAACAAGGCAGGGGTCATGATGAAGACCTTTAATGAGCATGAACAAAAAATGATAAAATGAACATGAATATTTTTTTTATTTTTTTTTGGGGGGGGGGTGGGGGTGTCTACCCCTCTGCCTCCGGTTACAAATCTGCCGTGCTACCGACTGCGCCACACCAGCCCTCAGGAGTTTTTGAGAAGGCGACACTTAATTGGGATGGTCAGAAGACGGAACAGGAACGGACAACGCCAAATCTATATTTTCATGCAGTTTTCTGCTGTTGATAATTATAAAGTCCATTTATAAACTCAAACATACTTGGAACGACACCTCTCACAGAACATTGTTTATTTGTTTCAGATGGAATATTTCAGAAACATCAGTATACTAGTACAATAAACCTTATGTATCAGTAAATATATTTATAGCAGTGGCGGCCATCTTGAAGTTTCGACCGACCTGCAATTTGCTAGGATCAATTAGACATAAAGAGAAACATTCCTGTGAAAATTTATGAAAATCCGTCAAGTAGTTTCAGAGGAGTACAAGAAATTGATAGCGCTCTGTAACTAATAGATAAGTGGCCCCAACAGCCTTACTGCAGGGCTGCAGACATCGAAATTCGAGCTGTGGAGGTGGCATTGTTTTATGGGAATGTTCGTCCCTTTTTCTCATCTGTTCCAATACGAGCACCGTACATGCTTTGAAACCGATGACAAATCTTATTCAAACAATTCCATTTTTAGTCGCAATACATATTTAAGAGATAATGCGGTTTGTGAAGGCAAGTGTAAAATTGCACTCACAAAGAAGAAAATGTTAGGTAATTTTAGCCTGTGAAAGAGTGATGCAGATTGACAGACAAGAAGGTTTAGCGATCACAACACATATAGTACTCGTCGTTAAAATGAATTTCACACAGATGTTTAAACTTCAAATAAATATGAATTTATTATTACAAGAACCACAATAAATTACAATTACCGTATTTCCCTTAATAAGAGGGATTCTCCCAATAGCAGCCCCCAACCACTCCCCTCAAACACATTTTCAAAAAATAAAAAGTTCTTCAAAATTCAATAGATTTTTTTATCTTTTTTTATCCAAAAATGCCCCCCAAAAGATTTCAATAAAAACACACACTTTTTTTATAATTTATTGACATTTTGCATAGCATTCTGGTGCTACCTTTAGTAGGAATACGGTTTTGCTTTTAATACATATGTTACAGTTGTTTAGCAAGTCAAACCATTAATGTATCATATCTCCCAAAATGTTACAGTATGTGTATACAGTCAGACAACATCAGGAAGCATATCCAGTCAAATCATTCATTTATCATCTTCCCCAGTATGTTACAGTATGTGTATACAGTCAGACAATATCAGGAAGCATATCCAGTCAAATCATTCATTTATCATCTCCCCCAGTATGTTACAGTATGTGTATACAGTCAGACAGTATCAGGAAGCATATCAAGTCAAACCATTCATTTATCATCTCTCCCATTCTGTTACAGTATGTGTATACAGTCAGACAACACCAGGAAGCATATCAAGCCAAACCATTCATTTATCATCTCCCCAGTATGTTACAGTATGTGTATACAGTCTGGCAACACCATGAAGCATATCAAGTCAAACCATTTATTTATCATCTCTCCCAGTCTGTTACAGAGTGTGTGTACAGTCAGGCAACATCAGGAAGCATATCAAGTCAAACCATTCATTTATCATCTCCCCAGTATGTTACAGTATGTGTATACAGTCAGAAAACACCAGGAAGCATATCAAGTCAAACCATTCATTTAGCATCTCTCCTAGTCTGTTACAGTGTGTGTGTACAGTCAGGCAACACCAGGAAGCATATCAAGTCAAACCATTCAATTATCATCTCTCCCAGTCTGTTACAGTATGTGTGTACAGTCAGACAACACCAGGAAGCATATCAAGTCAAACTATTCAATTATCATCTCTCCTAGTCTGTTACAGTGTGTGTGCGTGTGTACAGTCAGGCAACACCAGGAAGCATATCAAGTCAAACCATTCATTTAGCATCTCTCCTAGTCTGTTACAGTGTGTGTGTGTGTGTGTACAGTCAGGAAACACCAGGAAGCATATCAAGTCAAACCGTTCATTTATCATCTCCCCAAGTCTGTTACAGTTTGTGTATACAGTCAGACAACACCAGGAAGCATATCAAGTCAAACCGTTCATTTATCATCTCCCCAAGTCTGTTACAGTGTGTGTATACAGTCAGACAACACCAGGGAGCATATCAAGTCAAACCATTCATTTATCCTCTCCCCCAGTATGTTACAGCATATGTATACAGCCAGACAACATCAGGAAGCATATCAAGTCAAACCATTCATTTATCCTCTCCCCCAGTATGTTACAGCATGTATATACAGTCAGACAACATCAGGAGGCATATCAAGTCAAACCATTCATTTATCCTCTCCCCCAGTATGTTACAGTATGTGTATACAGTCAGACAACATCAGGAAGTATATCGAGTCAAACCATTTATTTATCATCTCCCCCAGTATGTTACAGTGTGTGTATACAGTCAGACAACATCAGGAAGTATATCAAGTCAAACCATTTATTTATCATCTCCCCCAGTATGTTACAGCATGTGTATACAGTCAGACAACATCAGGAAGCATATCAAGTCAAACCATTCATTTATCCTCTCCCCCAGTATATTACAGCATGTGTATACAGTCAGACAACATCAGGAAGCATATCAAGTCAAACCATTCATTTATCCTCTCCCCCAGTATGTTACAGTGTGTGTATACAGTCAGTCAACATCAGGAAGCATATCAAGTCAAACCATTTATTTATCATCTCCCCCAGTATGTTACAGTGTGTGTATACAGTCGGACAACATCAGGAAGCATATCAAGTCAAACCATTCATTTATCCTCTCCCCCAGTATGTTACAGTGTGTGTTTACAGTCAGTCAACATCAGGAAGCATATCAAGTCAAACCATTCATTTATCATCTCTCCCAGTCTGCTACAGAGTATGTATTTGTTTCCATATGAATCGACACTTTCTCATTTGACAAGTCGAGCAGCGGTGAGAGGACTGAGGTGATAAAGTTTTAGATGCAGCGTCTCTAACAGAGTGTTTACAAAGTCAGTTGACATCTGGAGGCTCTACCAAGCTTATTCACGTGGTGACCCTAGCGATACAGGCCCAAGAATCTTGTTTGACATTTGTATGTGTATTGCCTCGGGCGATAATCATTTCCTCAGGGTGAACATTCTGACTATCACCCTCTCATGAATGTGATATTTATATATTATCAACCCTCGAAATGATAATGTCGACCGGCCGACATTACATGTTCATTATCGAGTATATTAGTTTATTATCCTATCAATAATATATGCATAGTACCTTCATTTTCTTACAGCGGAATACAACAACCTGTATCACACTACAGGTTATCACTATGCTACTAAAAATAGAATTAGTATCACTATCTTACTAAAAATAGAACAGCGGTTTTTCCAATGATTCAAGCAAGTTTTACGCCACAATGCGCAAGAACGTCAAGACGACGTTACGTCATACAACAAAACAAATAGGTTAGACCAATGAACACCAACACCTTAAAACTACATACATTTACCCGCTGCACTTTATCGAGAAATAGTATGCTTTATTGAATGTGTATGCAATAGCAATGCAAATAATTCTATGTTAATGATGTGTAAGAGGTATATAATAAAAGGATCATTACTAGAGTAACGTGTTCTGGAAGTCTGTATCACCTCTCGTAGGTAAATGCCAGATCTGGATCACACTCGAGGCTCCGCCTCTCGTGAGATCCTTGACCTATCATTTACCTACTCGAGGTCATACAAACTTCCAGAACACGTTACTCTAGTAAAAATCCTATTTTATCACATAACGTCTCTTGTTAGCAGTGCCGAACACCCATTTAATATTCTATTGTATGACACACGTGTAATACAACCTGGAACGATTTTGATTGGTTGAGTTAAACCTGTAACACTACGCAAGTTTATTAACTGAAACTATTTTATTTATTACAAATTCACTCAGATCTGAGTCATAAACTTATTATATGTGACAGCTTATAAAAATAATGCACGTTATACAAAACATTGTTGTTGGTTTGTTAAAAAGTTGGCGTAAACTGCTATTTTGTAAAGAGGTAAAATATGGAACGCCATGACTGTCTTATGATGTTGCCGAAAAGTATTTATATGCAGTAGATTAATCATTATATGCGATAGATAAGTCATTATATGCAGTAGATAAACCATTATATGCGGTCCAGTTATCGTTATATGTGGCGCATTTATTACTATATGCAGTAGTTTATCTAATATATGAGGTCCTTTGAACATTATATGAAGTACGTTTGTATTTATATGCAGTGCTTCTGTTGACTTTATATGTGGTACATATTCTAATATACGTGGTGGATATGTCTTTATATTCGGTGGTTTCAATTGCATTATATTCGGTACAAACGGCTTTATATGTGGTGCATTTCTTATGATATGCAGTGCATTTTCTATTATATGCGGTGGTTTTTTTCATTATGATGATGAGATCAATCGGAACACTCGTTTTTAAAGATGTTACGATTTAGACTGCTACACAGCGTTTAAAATAAACGACTGCACATAGAACGTTGTCATTATCGATTATTTAAACCCACAGCGATTGGCCAGTGTATACACACGCTTTACGTAATTAGAGGATTTCCAGTTTTATAAATAGAACAAAAACTGTCTTACTTTTTTCAGTCCAAACCAAGACTGGATTCATTTTAATAATATAAAAAAACACAAACTGTTGAATACAATTAGGTCAAACATAGACACCCCAGTGGGCACATGACGTCAATGTGACGTTGTATCCAACGTTGGGCTATGACGTTGGATTGACGTTGGATTTTGGTTGAAAATGAAAGTCAGGTAGACGTCATATTCCGACGTTGATACAACGTCAAACCCCGACGTTGGATTGACGTTGGACTCTGACGTTGATATAGTCTCGATCATCCAGACCTCTCGCGAGACTTCTCTCAAAGAAGTCCAAACGATGGTCTGGACTCACTGTTCTTTAAAAATTTTGACATCAAAACGAGGTGTGTACAAAAAAAAATCACCGGCCTCTGATTGGTCAACTTCAGTTTGTTATGGAAATCCGTGGGAATCACCCCCTACGTCACGACGGCGTCAAAAAATACGTGACGTTACGCGCAATGTTGTGCAATAAAATTACTCTAAACATAGTCAGCGGATCACAATTAATGCTAAAAATTAAATTTTAAACATCATTTGGTAAGATTATATTATGTTTTTAGAGAAACTACAATAAAACGAAGTTTATTGTGTATTTAATACGGACGTACACACATCCCATTGGAACTAATTTTGCGCGTAATTCAACGTGCACTTTGATGTTGCAATCAAAATGACGTCACGTCGCAGTCAGTTTTGACGGTTGGCGCCGTCTATCGGTCACAATTTTTAAAGAACAGTGAGTCCAGACGCTCGCTAGCGCTCGCAGTCAGCTTGAGTGTGTCTGGATGATAGAGACTAACGTTGATACAACAACGTCAAATCCCGACGTTGGATTGACGTTGGATTATGGTTGAAAATGAAAGTCAGGTAGACGTCATATTCTGACGTTGATACAACGTCAAATTACGACGTTAGATAGACGTTGGATAGTGAACACAGATAATCTAAACACATTTAAATACATTTATTCATTGTATAGACACACAGTTCAACAACCGAATAGAACCCCACGGGGCAACGACAAACTAATTCATTCCATTCAACTGACCCAAGCCGAGTTGTGTTTACACTATGAATAGTACTTCTACAAGAAATGAACAAAATGGCGCCAACTTGGCCAAGATAAACAATGAAAATTTGTCATCACGTTTGGCAGATGCATCGCTCCCTCTCTATGTATAAGTCTATAGCAATAATTAGTGGTATAATACCTACATAGAGTATGGTCTCGTCGAGTTGGTTGATTTAAATATCGATATTGGCGTACCCACAGATGTGTTTAGATTACCCAACGAGATGAGACCAAACTCTAATTGATTTGTAGCATGTCTATTTTATGTGTCTGCCATACTCTAACTTCCGATAACTGGTATTTAGAGTACACCATTTATTCTGACAGTGTGTTATTTTCTAATACACCAGCACTATACAGCCTAGTTTAAAATATCTCGTTATATTCAACGATATATCACTGTAACATCTGCAACGTTCGGAGGATAAGCAAGGCAATGCGAAAGATATCACTGTAACGTTTGTAACGTTCGGAGAATAAGCAAGGCAATGCGAAAGATATTCACTGTAACGTTTGCAAAACGTTAGGAGAATAAGCAAGGCAATGCGGAAGATATTCACTGTAACGTTTGCAACGTTAGGAGAGTAAGCTAAGCAATGCGAAAGATTTCAGATGTGTGCTTATTTTCACATTTTAGGGGTATTATAGAATAGAAATAGAACCTCGTTTACGGTGAATTATCTTGTTATATATCACGCTTTCTCGTTCAATTGTAAACAATAATTTCACCCTTCGGGCTCATGAAATTATTGTTTACAATTGAACTCCAAACCGTGATATATTACACTATAATTCACCGTAAATGATGTTCTATTTATTAATAAAACAACTTACACATGTGCAAATACAAAGGGAATTTCAGTGACCGTGCTACAAAATTACATATAACACTAATATATTTTTTTCAGTATACATAACAACATGTAGTCCATTGGAATATCGACAATACCATTTTAGTAGAACATACAATATAATGTAATTTTAAGAGTTTATCACTAAGTATCGGAATACGTAACTCATTTATACACATTCTAAATACGTCTCCGTGGCCGAATGGTTAATTAACGACGTTGCGTTGTAAACCTTCGCCTCTCACCGCTACGGGTTCGAATCCCACTGGGAGCGCGACTTGTAAGTGAGGGAGTGTAGATTCTTACGGATGGCGGGAGGTGTACAATACTGGTTCTACCCAGGAAAAGTGGGTGGTGTGCCCCCACCACAAAACATCGACCGTCATATTATAGGTTATTGAATTTGTATGGCTAAATATTACTTGGAACGAGTTGTTTTGGCAAAGGACGACGAGCTTGCGAGTCGTCCTGCGAAGCGAGTCGTCCTGCGCCAAAACAACAAGTTCCAAGTAATATTTAGCCATACAAATTCAATAACCTTTTTATTGTATACTTTCATATTGTTTTTGATCAATGTTAATTGTATGACTATTACTTTTCATTGTATTTGTGTTATTTTTATAGCTTTTGATGGAATTCCTATCTTGCCATTCAGTTTCATTTTGTGTGGATGATTATTTTGCGCGAAAACGACGTCGACGTCGGATGACGTCATTAAAAACATCAAGCGAATTTCTAAAGTTTGTTTACCATTCGATAACGTTAAAAACAGTGGGTGAGTGACCATTTGAATTATTTTATCAATTTTTGCCATAAAAGGTTGAAAAAAAACCCGTATTTTTTTGTTGACACTTTAGGAAGCATTCCGTTATTTTTATTTGAAAGTAGTTCCTTATTTCTATTTCGCGGCTCTTAGCAAGCACGAGCAAAAGTTCCCGTGCAATATCAATGTGTGCAATATCGTAGAATATTGCACACTTAGCTCAATGCAAACTAAACGAGACAATATGAAAGTATACAATAAATAACCGTACATGTGTTGAAAATGACGTAAAACACAATACAAACAAACACATTCTGAAACATGTAATGTCATTAGTAACCACGACCCTGACTATTACGTAACAGCTTATACAAATCAAAATTCTAACGTGTATTAAAACAAATAATCCACCGAAAAACTTAAAAAAATAAAATAAAATATTGTTTATTACCTCAAATCAGATTTGAAATGAAGGGATTAACAATAGCTTTACAGGTATGAAACCACCAATTAGTTTCCCCATTGACCACCAATTATTTTCCCCATTGACATCAATGTTAAAATGTCACATATTAATGATGAGCTGCAACTTCACATCAAGTATGGATAATGCAGCAGTGGAATTTTCGTATAGAAAAACTAGCTTTCCACTTGAAAAATCACCAGATGTGATCACAAGACATATAAGAAAGTTCTTGTTTGTTTACTAAAAGCTCTGGCTAGTGAGAAAGATATGTATACAGTGCTGGTTTTACCCAGGAAAGACGGGGTGGTCTGCCTCTACCACAATATAATCGACTTTCATATATGGCCTAACATGTGCTAAACTTGTAGTTAAACACCATTCAAACAAATGTTTATGTTTATCAAAAATATCTATATACATTTCATGACAACACCAGAAAATTGACCAGCAGTCAATGAAATACGACCGCGTGCAAGTGCTATCATTAATTCACGATCATATATATCCATAAGTCATTTTCAGATACATACACTTCGATTTATGGAAATAAATATTTAAATGAAATATGGATTTCTTAAATTAAAATATAATACAACCATAACTGATGGTGCATTTATAATTTCAGTTATTGAAATATGCATATCCCTCAATCGATTATAAGATATCTATAAATAATTAATGATATCCATAAATAATATATTGTATTAGCTTTTTGTATATCTATAACGGAAAGATCTATATCTATAATTCGTTTATGGATAGATATCCATAACATTCGTTTATGAATATTTATCCATTACCGGTGAATAAATAATAAAACGACGCTCCATATGTGTCCAACTCCGCTCACATATTGACGGATTGTCTTTAAACTTTAAAGGACGTATTACATTAGCTATGACAAGTGTGTTTTTTAAATGTAATATCAATTTCTTACGTTTGTCTTTACTTAAACTGTTATGCTGATCATTTCCAGAGAAGCACATGACGATCGATATTGCACTGGAGGCATTCATCCGACACATTCCTTGTATTATAGGTCGTGTTATTTGTTTAGTAACGCATGCTTAGCCATAATTCAACGATATCTTTTCAGGAAAGTGGTCTGATGGAGTGGTAACGTCACCTTAGAGATAACATCTTTAGACAAACCCTAGACTGTTTGAAAATGAATGTTCCATCTCTTCTGTATACTCTGCAGAATAACGTCGTTTATGTCGGTGCTTCAAATCTAGATGCATGCACTGTGCAGGCAATATTTGTCGGCAGGCAGTTTATTTTGTTCTACAATTAATTCTGTGTCAGTTTTTTCCTCCCACCCCCGCCAAGTCTGTCGGGAGCATACTTCAGGCAGTGGCCCAATGCCAAATTAATCTCATGCTCCGTTGTGGGCCTGGTGGCATTCCCTTTCATCACGCTTTCTGTAAAAATATATATGAAAGAATGAGATAAGAAAGGAGATTACATGCAGAAGGCTGAAGGCAGAATGAAGAATTACAACTAGTGTAGATTGTACTATTATATTATAATTTATATACTTTTATTTAAATGTTTACATATGGAGCAAACTGCAATGCAGGCCACTAAATTTCAAATTGTTTAAATCCACCAAAACTGAAGTACGAACATTCTCAAAAATCTTAGATTTAACCCTGCATCGCAGCATGTATTCTTTGAAGTTAGTGTTAATGTTAGCAACAGATGACACCAAAAAGATACCCATCATACAACAAAATCACATGCCATACTTAAGTAATATTGAATTCTATAAGTGTAAATGTTATGACTGATGAGCTTTAACAATGGCCTACCAGTAACACTGTAAAAGACTTAAGGGACACTTTGGTCTAGAAAGAGCATTAATTTATTATATTTTGAAAATGCAGATTTCAAGTTATTGAAAAAGTTTGATTTTTGTGTTTTGTGAAAGAGTTACTTCCCTTTAAAAATGATGACGTCACCAGAGAACAAGTAAACTTGTAGTATATTTAGTGCAAATTATTTTAAATGCAAAACTATATAACATATGTTGCTGAGCATTACTTTAGATAATATTGATCTATTTCAATACAATTTTGTTGTTAAAATTTAAAGAGGGGCGGTGTTATATCAGGTCAGATCAATAATTTAACACTAATTATACACAAAAAATAGTTTAATAATAACTGTATTGCAATACATGACTTACATTCAAGTATAATGTTCATTCAACCAGTATTATAAATGTAGACAGCCATACAAAAGCAGCTAAGATTATAGATATAACATAGTCAAGTCAGTTGTTGTTCCTTGATGAAACATGCAAGGGAAGTAACTCCGCAGGTAGACCTCACAAATGTTAGTTTGCAGTAACTCAAAAACATATTGGAATATTTTGATGCAGTTTTTAGCATTCTGAACCTGTTTTCAAAATCTACAACATGACTTGTTTCTAGACCGAAGTATCCCTTAATTTATTACAATTCGAAAGCGGATATGAAACTGGATACTCAAAGTATTTTTCACCTATATGTTATGGTCACTATTGTCATGTACAAACCTTTTACAACTTGGTACAGCCTAAGCCTTAGAAAGGCAAGCTTGGAGTTCTGGCCCTTCATGTTGAATTGGCCCATAACTTCATTCGTCATCAGTCTGAAAGACACAATTAAACATACTAAGCAAATATTGTACGAAATTGCTATTATACATTTGCTGTTTATTACAAAAGTTATATATACTACTTTCAAGGGGGAAATGTGTAATATAACACCCAACAGAGAAAGGTGAAAATGGGGTAAACTATGGAAGGGCATAGCCGCCATAAGTCTATGTTGCTTTATTGCTTATTGCATATATGTATATGGCATCTTGCTATCATCTCTAATGTTATTTTCTCAATGCGTTGTATTACATTTCATTTTCTTAATTTGTTATTTGTATTTCCCCAAAATCCCATGTATGTATATGTTGCATACTTCTTAATTATTTGTGACAAATGCGACAATGCAACATTGTAACTTGCAACCGCTAAGTCTTAACGTGTTAATTGTGTTTCCCTTGTGTGTATATTTCTTGTTTCTTTGTGACAATTTCAACATTACAATATTGTAACTTTCTAATGGGTGTTCTTCGCTAAATGAGATGTTTTCTTATTGTATTGTACAAAATACATTATCAACCGGTATGTTTCGATTTGTTTATCGACCGTAGCGCCACTTAACGTCTCAATTGTATTAACTCACCATTATGACGTTCAGTGTCGCTGCGAAACTACTAACTGCTCCCTGCATAAATTCGAGACGTTGCGAATGGGAGATTCTACAAAGAAGTTCGAGAGGATGCGGATATGAGAAAGTCCTGCGAATATTTCAGGAACCGAACGGTAACTAAACCATATTTCTTTATTTGGCTAATAGTTGAACTTGTATATTTGGCTAATAGTTGAACTTGTATTTTTGTTTTATATACTGGAGTCTGAAGTTGATTAATTTTAGCATAGATCGGATTTTTATCTACCATATATATCAAAGGGAAGTCACTCCGAGTTTTAATATCACCTGTTTGGCAAACTTTTAATGGACCCTCGGCTTTCTAAGAATAAATATTAAAAGTACATTCCTAGTCAGTCAAATCAACTGCATTCAACCCTAGAAATAATAGTACTACTAGACAGTAAATAAGACTTCACAGGCAAGACCATTTGATACTACAACACTATTTGAAAGTATTTGAAAAGTGGGCTGACATTATGTACATTTACTTGATGCGTTTCAACTGCTATTTTAAATCAGTACCAGCCAACACTGTTAACGGAGTACTGTCCTCTCATGGTGACGGCAATGGTTTGTATTGTGCTGTCTCGTGAATGCCATGGTCAGCCCGGTGTCCGTATAATGTGACTGGGTGGTGTATCATGCAATGTGTCTATGGCATGATATTCCAGTGAGGCAGCACTATAAAATGAGCATTGATCTCACTGCTACAAGTATACACAGTCGTGATATGACTGAATTTTTTTTGAAAGCAACGTTAAACACCAAACAAACAAAACCAAATCAAAATCATGAAACAAACTCAACAATATATATTTTACCTAATCAAAAATATAGATACCTACATTGTTCCTGCTTCAAGGCATACTGTAAATACTATGTATTTCTTGAATTTTCTCTGATTGATTATTGTCTTATTATTTAAGGTCAGACATGGAAGCAGTTTTGGAGATGAAAGAGCTGGTGCGTGCAAGACTTATTTTTCTTTCACAGTGTTTAGAAAACCACCGAACTGAAAACATACTCCAAGATTTAGAAATATTATTGTCTATGATGATACAACTGTCGCAAATTTCAGATATAGACAACAGCTTGAATTTCATTGAAAAAGCCATGAATCATGTTTTAAAGTTTTGTGCAGAAAGTGACCGCAGTGACAATATTATTAAACCAGAGGTAGAAAAAGGTGCAATGGGAAGACCCAAATTCTTCATTCCTCGTCAGACACTGGAGTTTTATTTAGAAAATGGGTTTAAAGTCAAAGACTTATCCAATATGTTACAAGTTAGTCAACGAACAGTTGAAAGAAGACTCCATGATTTTAACTTGTCGGTGGGACAACAGTACAGTAAATTAACAGATGAAGAGTTGGAAGTAGAAGTATCAAAACTAGTTCAGCAGTTTCCAAATGTTGGATATCGTACAGTTGGTAGTTTGTTAACTAGTCAAGGTCATCGAGTTCAAGAAAGAAGAATTAGGAAGGCGATACATAAAACAGATCCACATGGCATTCTTTTTAGAAGATTGTTTTTTACAACATACAGAGTGCAGAGAAGGACTTACAGTGTTAGTGGTCCCTTGGCACTGTGGCATATCGATGGACATCACAAACTGATAAGGTTTGTACAAATTACATAACATCTGTGCTCTAGTTAGCTGAGCTTTTTGTTTCATATCAAAGGGTATTTCACTAAATAATTTTTTTAATCTACTTGCTCTGGGCTAGTCCCGATTTTAACTTTTCTTGGAGCACTGAACATGTATATATATATATATATATATTATGTTTATAATACAATACTCTCTTCTTTAATAAATTGTGAGATGATGCGAAAGTCTGTGTACATGGTCTTGTTGAATCATTCAAATTGGACAACAAATGATTGAGTGTTACCGTATTCCATTTAAATTTTACACCTACCCCCAACTTTTAAAAAAACACACCAAAAAACACCAATTTATGCTTTTACTCCACCAGTGGCACCAATATTGGGCCACATAAAAAAATATGTGTGGTTCAGGTAACCCGACTGACCCTATTTTAAGGGGCCGACCCTAAAACTTTTTATGCAAAAATATTTTTTTGTTGATAATGCAAAAAAATCGAACACAAGGTACTCATCGGGGGCCACTTTCCGTCACTTATGTAAACATAAACTAATTTTTCAGACAAATCTATGTATCCTGACAATTTTTACTCTATTTTCTATAAGGTTACCTCTTCCTGGAAATTTGATACCAAAGAATTTTGTTTTAAATAAATTATCGAAGTGGCACGTGACCTGTTTATAAATAGACTAAAACTGAGAAATCATTTTGTTTACAAGCCCAGTTTCCGTCATGTATGTTATCGAGTGATTCAACTAGGTCAAGATACAGTTAACTTTTATGAATTAGAAACTTGTTTGCAAGTCTATTCAACAATTTCATTGTAAAAATGGTATGTTTGCATTGTTCCATCAGTCACCTCGATCGTTATAACAATGCACCTGGAATCGTCAATGTAGAACAATTTTACACTGTAAAGATGGGTAATTTTATAAACTATATATTCACGGTCTATTTAACCAGAATGATAAAATTATGACGTCATTACAGTGTTATTTTTTTAATAGTTTATTATGCGCGCGCATCCCCAACATAAGGAAGTAAATACATTTTTCGGAGAAATCCCTTTCATTTTTGTACCGCTTATTTACTTTTTGGTGGTTTTTAGCTCTACTGATCAGAGATCAGCAGAGCTTATGCCGTGGTGCGGCGTCCGTCGTCCGTCTGTCTGTCCGTCCGTAAACTTTTATTTGTAGCGACTACTCCTCTGAAACTACTGGATGGATATTCATGAAACTTTACAGAAATGTTGCCATAAAGTCTAGTTGATCCTAGCAAAAATTCATGTTGATGTCAAATCCAAGATGGCCGCCAAATCTAAAAATAGTTTTTTAAAAAACAAGTTTGTAGTGACTACTTCTTGAAAACTCTAAGGGATATTGATATGGGACTTTTTCTAAAATGATCAGCATGACATGATGTTGGTCCTTGTCGAAAATCGTTTTGATTCGAAGTTAAACATGGCTGCCAGTGGCCACCTGGTTGGCCGGAAATTCAAGATGGCCGCCACGGATAAAAATAGATTTTTAAAAAATAAGTTTGTAGCGACTACTTCTTGAAAACTATAAGAGATATTGATATGGGACTTTTTCTAAAATGATCAGCATGACATGATGTTGGTCCTTGTCGAAAATCGTTTTTATTCGACGTTAAACATGGCTGCCAGTGGCCATCTTTGTTTACATAGAGTTATATAATGAAAACTTGTAGTGACTACTCCTCTGAAACTACTTGACGGATTTTCAAGAAACTTCAAGGAATGTTGCTCTTGATGTCTAATTGATCCTAGCAAAATTTCAGGTCTGCCGGAAATTCAAGATGGCCACCATGGCTAAAAATAGATTTTCAAAATACAACTTTGTAGCGACTACTTCTTGAAAACTATAAGTGATATTGATATGTCACTTTTTCTAAAATGATCAGCATGATATGATGTTGGTCCTTGTCAAAATTGTTTTGATTCGACGTTAAACATGGCTGCCAGTGGCCATCTTTGTTTACATAGAGTTATATAATGAAAACTTGTAGTGACTACTCCTCTGAAACTACTTGACGGATTTTCAAGAAACTTCAAGGAATGTTGCTCTTGATGTCTAATTGATCCTAGCAAAATTTCAGGTCTGCCGGAAATTCAAGATGGCCACCATGGCTAAAAATAGATTTTCAAAATACAACTTTGTAGCGACTACTTCTTGAAAACTATAAGTGATATTGATATGTCACTTTTTCTAAAATGATCAGCATGATATGATGTTGGTCCTTGTCAAAATTGTTTTGATTCGACGTTAAACATGGCTGCCAGTGGCCATCTTTGTTTACATAGAGTTATATAATGAAAACTTGTAGTGACTACTCCTCTGAAACTACTTGACGGATTTTCAGGACTTCAAGGAATGTTGCTCTTGATGTCTAATTGATCCTAGCAAAATTTCAGGTCTGCCGGAAATTCAAGATGGCCACCATGGCTAAAAATAGATTTTCAAAATACAACTTTGTAGCGACTACTTCTTGAAAACTATAAGTGATATTGATATGTCACTTTTTCTAAAATGATCAGCATGATATGATGTTGGTCCTTGTCAAAATTGTTTTGATTCGATGTTAAACATGGCTGTCAGCGGCCATCTTTGTTAGATAGAGTTATATAATGAAAACTTGTAGTGACTACTCCTCTGAAACTACTTGGACAGATTTTCATGAAACTTCACACGAATGTTGCTCTTGATGTCTAATTGATCTTAGCAAAATTTCAGGTCGGCCGGAAATTCAGGATGGCTGCAATGGCTAAAAATAGATTTTTAAAAATAGTTTTGTAGCGACTACTTCTTGAAAACTATAAGAGATATTGATATGGGACTTTTTCTAAAATAATCAGCATGACATCATGGTTATCCGAGTCGAACATTATTTTAATTCAATGTTAAACATGGCTGTCAGCGGCCATCTTTGTTTACATAGAGTTATATAAAGAAAATTTGTAGCGACTACTCCTCTGAAACTACTTGAAACTACTTGAAGGATTTTCATGAAACTTCACAGGAATGTTGCTCTTGATGTCTAATTGATCCTAGCAAAATTTCAGGTCGGCCGGAAATTCAAGATGGCCGCCACGGCTCCAAATAGATTTTCAAAAATCAAATTTGTAGTCACTACTTCCTGAAATCAAAATCAATCAGTAGAGCTTCAATTGACCCTGTTTCCAATCTTCAGTTATAAACGTCTGACAATAAGTGACATCGCATAAGTAATTTGCACTGTAAAAACGTTTTTTAAATGAGAATGACGGAAACTGGGCTTGGACGGAAACTGGCCTCTGACGAGTATAGTAATTGAACATATTAAATTCATTATCAAAATTTAATTCATTATTGAGAAAAAGAAAAAAAAAAGAAACCTACCTAGCCTATTTTTTTGGCCTGTGTTACCTGAACCACACATATTATTTTGTTTGGCCTTAACAAGAACTGATTAATGCTCACTGATTGAATTATTGACAAGAACTAGATTGTTTTGAAATGACATTGAAAAGAAAATTTAACAACAGTAACACAAAATTGATGAATAAAATTACAAAGGGAAATAACTCCAATATGATTCGGATATAGTTATAATGCTTGTATTTCCACTTGTTGAACTTTATCATTTTTCCAAGTTTCATTCAAATATATTCAGTAGTTTTCAATTTATGCTCTGGACAAGAATTACAAGTATAAAATCACTAAAGGGCAATAACTCTGATATGAATAAAGTTTTTGTGCACTACAAAGGTTAATTTGATTTGTTTTTTTAGGTGGCGTTTTATTATACATGGTGGGATTGATGGGTACTCCCGGTTGCCTGTCTTCTTTCAAGTAAACAACAACAACAAGGCACAAACAGTTTTACTGGCATTTGTACAAGCAGTTGAAAAGTATGGTTTACCCATGCGAGTACGAGGGGATAAAGGTGGCGAAAATGTTTGTGTTGCCGAGTACATGCTACAGAAAAGACCAAGTACAAACAGACCTTTCATAGCTGGGCGTAGTGTTCATAATCAAAGGTATAACCCAGGTTTATATAAAATTTCGGAATGCTATTATTATGGGTGTGTTACACGATTTTGAGTAATGACTTTGTCAATATTTAAAACCCAATTTGTAAGAGTTAAAGCAATATAGGAATCATTTTGTCTTGTTCTATAGACCAGAAAATAACATATTTTTTGTGTCGTCTGCTTTAGCTGGCAAGACACTTTGACCGTCGTCTGTCGTCATCCGTCACACACCTGCAACCTAACCTCGGCCATAACTTGAAAAGTATTTTTGACCTATGATCATGCAACTTCATACACATCTTCTTATCCCAAGGAATGAAATGATAATGATCATTCTTGCTCAAAGAATGCATTGACACATGTGCCATAACTCTAGCTTTCATTTGACAGAGTTCTGCCTCTTTCACAAACTTGCAACTTAACTTTGGTCATAAGCTGAAAAGTATTTGACCCATGTTCATAAAACTAAATACATATATTACTCTTTATTTTTAAGAGTGTATGGAAATATGTCCAATAACTCTAATTTTTATTTGCGAATAGATTTTGACCGCATCTGAAGAAGCATGAAGTATCACCGATGTTCTTTTTATAGAACTTTGTCTATGCATTATCATTGATAGAAGTATTTGCAATTCAACAAAATTAATAATACATAATTTGAAGACGAAAAAAACAGACAAAACACTATTCTTTGATTAATAGAATATATATTTATATAGAGGGACATTTTTTCTGTCTAACTCCTCATTCATGTGTCGGCGGATTGTTAGTTCTGCTGGCCTAAGGCCGGCAGAGCTTATGGGATGACGAGTTGTCCGTCGTCCGTTAACTTTTGCTTGTGAACACTCTTGGGCCTTCATTATTATTTGGATCTTTATGAAACTTTGCCAGTATCTTTATATCAATGAAAGCTCGGACAAGTTCGAAAACCAGCCAGATCGGATTAATTTCACCGGCGTTATGGCCCTTGTTTTGCTGAAAAATGCAATATTAAGCCTTGTGAAAACTCTTGCACCTTCATTTATTATTTGATCTTTACCACACGTGCACAGATTGTTAATATCAATGAAAGCTCGGACAAGTTCGAAAAACAGCCAAATCGGGTCAGTAACAACGGAGTTATGGCCCTTGTTTTGCTGAAAAATGCAATATTAAGCCTTGTGAAAACTCTAGCACCTTCATTTATTATTTGATCTTTACCAAACTTGCAAAGATTGTTAATATCAATGAAAGCTCGGAAAGTTTGAAAACCAGCCAAATCGGGTCAGTAACACCGGAGTTATGGCCCATGTTTATGCTATTTTCTGCCTTGTGAACACTCTAGGGCCTTCATTATTATTCGCATCTTTATGAAACTTTGCCAGTATCTTTATATCAATGAAAGCTCGGACAAGTTCGAAAACCAGCCAGATCGGATTAATTTCACCGGCGTTATGGCCCTTGTTTTGCTGAAAAATGCAATATTAAGCCTTGTGAAAACTCTTGCACCTTCATTTATTATTTGATCTTTACCACACGTGCACAGATTGTTAATATCAATGAAAGCTCGGACAAGTCCGAAAAACAGCCAAATCGGGTCAGTAACAACGGAGTTATGGCCCTTGTTTTGCTGAAAAATGAAATATTAAGCCTTGTGAAAACTCTAGCACCTTCATTTATTATTTGATCTTTACCAAACTTGCAAAGATTGTTAATATCAATGAAAGCTCGGAAAGTTTGAAAACCAGCCAAATCGGGTCAGTAACTGTCACTAACACCGGAGTTATGGCCCATGTTTAGCTATTTTCTGCCTTGTGAACACTCTAGGCCCTTCATTATTATTCGCATCTTTATGAAACTTTGCCAGTATTTTTATATCAATGAAAGCTCGGACAAGTTCGAAAACCAGCCAGATCGGATTAATTTCACCGGCGTTATGGCCCTTGTTTTGCTGAAAAATGCAATATTAAGCCTTGTGAACACTCTAGCACCTTCATTTATTATTTGATCTTTACCAAACTTGCACAGATTGTTAATCTCAATGAAAGCTCGGATAAGTACGAAAATAAGCCAAATTGGGTCAGTAGCACCTTAGTTATGGCACTTGTTTTTCAGAAAAATGCTATTTTCTGCCTTGTGAACACTCTAGGGCCTTCAATATTAAGCGGATGTTAACGAAACTTTGCCAGTGTCTTTTTATCAATAAAACAGCTTGGACAAGTTAAAAAACCAGCCAGATCGGAATAATTTCACCCGAGTTATGACCCTTGTCTTGCTGAAAAATGCCATATTAAGCCTTGCGAACACACCATCATTTATTATTTGATCTTTTAATACCAAACTTTCACCTAATGTTAATATCAATGAAATCTCAGACAAGTTCGAAAATCAGCCAAATTGGATCAGTAGCACTTTAGTTATGGCCCTTGTTTTTATGAAAAATGCAATTTTCTGCCTTGTGAACACTCTAGGGCCTTCAATATTAATCGGATCTAAGACAAGTTTGAAAACCAGCCAAATCGGATCAGTAACACTGGAGTTATGGCCCTTGTTTTTTCTGCCATTTTAAACAAAGTAGGTCACATGTTTAAGCTCTACTGGCCAAAAAAAACTTATGCGATCACTTCGTCCGTCTGTTAGCAATTTTATAAAGCACTTTTTTTTTCCGATCACCACTTGGGTGACCCGTTTATTCTCCCCGTAAATAGGTGTGTGATGGGTCGGGGAGGACCATCCCACCGCACACCTTACAAATATAATGATATATCTTAATAATTCATGACTTTTATAAAGCACTTGATACAAGTAGAGTGTCTTGTTGCCCACTTGGGCCTCTTGTTTTTGCAAATTAGACCTCTTTTTTTACATTCAGGATTGAACGGCTATGGAGGGAGATGTGGAATGGATGTACTCTTACCTACTACAGTCTGTTTTGCAGCATGGAGGACGAAGGAATCCTTGATCCAGACAATGAAATGCATTTACAGGTGTTACATTTGGTGTTTCTCCCTCGTATACAAACACACCTGGACATATTTTGTGAAGCCCTGATAAGAAGACCACTTCGCACAGAATGCAACAGAACCCCACTGCAGCTTTGGATATCGGGTCAAATACATAATCCCCAAGAGGCACCCGAAGATGAGGCAAATTTGCTTTTTAAATTGTTCAGAATATTTGTACCATATTATAATAGCTTTGATAACAAGCCATATTGTAACAGTTACACTAACAGTCCTTGAATTATGAAAACAATGCAATGTATTTAAGAACATCATGTTTTATGGAGGTCCATTGTCTTAATAATATGATCAGGTCTACGGTGTCATATTCCAGTGTGGCAGCACTATAAAGTTGAGCATTGAGCTCACTGCCTCAAGTAGACACTCTCGTATAAATACAATTCAACACCCATGTCCACTCACAAATACCCAGCAAAATGAAAACTTTCCTTATGGTTAATTCGTTGATATTAATTAATGTATATTCTGTGTTTTAACAGGCTGATTTGCAAAGATATGGGATTGACTATGAAGGACCGGCTGTTACCGACATTGATTCTGTAGAAGTTCCTGAAACTACCAATTTTTCGGATTTATTTGTGTCACAGTTTCAAGATGCGTTAAACAAGGAATCTTCTTGTTTAGGAGTAGATATTTATAAAGAAGTTTGCAACCTTGTGCTGGAGACATTATAATCTTTAATTGTAATATGTTTAAATGTGCATTACAATTTGGGATATAGTTGGACATTTTGAACTTGTTAAAATTTCCATCCACTAATACAAGAGGATGTAGAAATTATTTTAGATATATGCAAAGTGATTGGACACCATCACTGAGGGCCCTGCAGTGGAATATTGTCGTGCAGGCTTTTATCATGGTTATACAAAAAACAACAACACAACAGCACAAAAACAGCCAATTTTAAAAGGACTGAGGGCCATGTGAAGGATATTAACTAGTGTTATCTGCTGAACTTTTCATCTTCAGCTCAAAGTGAGCTATTTAATTGGGACAGCTTTTTGTCCGTTCGTTACCTTTTGTTTTAACGACTTGTCCTCATAAACCCCTTGGACAATTTTGACCAAACTTCACATAAATCATTTTTAGATCAGGCTGCTTAGATCATTGGATTTCAAGATTATTAAAATGAGGTCAAGGTGATCTGCCATTTCTAAAAAAAAAGACAAATCTTAAATCACATGAGCGCCTAAGGCCCATTTGGGCTTTGTTTTTAGAAAAATAAAGTTGGAAGAATCAATTATCAGTTCTAATACGGAAAGAATGTCTGGTTACCCTAGGCCTAACTTTAGATAGCATAGAACCGAATAGACTACATATTGGAGACTACATATTGGAAATTGCTTCTCGTGGTACTGTAATACTTGTTGTATTTTAAACCAAGACACAAGCTATTTTAAACCAGGAGTCAAACTGTTTTAAGATACACCAATTGCATAGACGCACCAATTTAAGTTTTTGATATACAGTCGCTATGAAAATGAAATATGTTCCACTCATAATAATACAATCAAGTAAGTTTGTATCTTTGTTCGAGTTATTTATTCCAGATGTTAATATTTAGCTCTAATGGCCAGGGGCCAGCAGAGCTTATGGGATGGCGAGTTGTCCGTCGTGTCCGTTAACTTTTTCTCATTAAGACGATATGGCCTTCATTTTTCATCCGATCTTTACAAAACTTTACCACATTGTTAATATCAATGAAAGCTCGGACAAGTTCGACGTTGATGGTTTTTAGCTCTTCATGAAGATCAGCAGAGCTTATGCAGTGGCGCGGCGTCTTGTCAACTTTTTTTATGTGACGACTACTCCTGAAACTACTGGAAGGATTTTCATGAAACTTCACAGGAATGTTGATCTTGCTGTCTAGTCTATCCTAGCAAAAATTCAGTTCAGACGGAAATTCAAGATGGCCGCCACAGCTAAAAATATATTTTAACAGCGATTTTGTGGCGATTACTTCTCAAAACCATAAGAAAATTGGGACACAGCTTACAGGCAAATTTTGATATGAAATGGGACACATTTTATGGGCTATCATAATTTGGGTTCCATGGGAAGCCACGGGTTACAGGAACCAAAATTGTTTGTGCAGCCCTTCAGATAATGCTATAAGGAATTTTCATGGCCAAATTTGGTTGTGCTAGGGTAATAAATGTAAGAGATATAGACTTGTAAACACAGCTTACACGCAAACCTTGATGTGGGACGCAGACGCCGGGGTGATTACGTAAGCTTATTCTTCGAACAGTCGAGCTAAAAAATTGGCGTACTTATTCATGTAAATTTCTAACGATCATCAGTTTTAATCATTAAGTAATCGCTTACTAAATAACATTAAATAAATGATTGTGCATGCTCCGTACAGACCCGCCTACTCATGAATCAAGTGTTGGTCATGCGCAGTAAGTTTTGCACAAAAACAATGCAGGAACGGATACAGGATTTAGTCTCGGGAAAAACGTATTTTTTTTTTTAATTTCGATCACCAAATGAATGGTAATCCATTTATTCACCACCCCTCAACAAAACGTACAAATATAGATATATAATATGTATCATTTTACTTTTTTTTTACAGTTTTCACACATATATAAAATATACACAAATGCATATTATAATAAGATGCTGTATTCATGAATGGGGAAGTTTTTGTTAAAATATCTTTACAATTTCAAAAGAAGTTAAAAATACACCATTTTGAAAGGGACAATCCGAGGATCTCTCAAAATAAACCAGACTGCCGTGTGTCCCTTTGAAGTACTGAAAGCAAAAAAATATATATACCATTATCAAATTATTTATTTCGCTATTTTAATACACCTTCATTGGTAACTGTAAAGATATTTTTCTTTTTATAAACAGCATAAATATTTTACCTAATCATTTACCGTAGATAAATGCTATACTAAAATCTGAATGTTTCAGGTTTTATACAAATCTACAAACTTTCTCTGAGTACTATAGTTGATTTGTGAAGAAAAAAATGGTGTTAAACAAAAAATTGTACATAAAGGAAAAGACAAGATCTATCTATGGAGGTGCGACTCTTCATTATTCAGTGGGAACAGCGGAGAACCTAATTTAACAGAGATAACTAAATAGGGCCCACATGCCCTCTTCAATTGGTTTACTTTTTTTTAATTTTTATTATTTAAAAAAAAAAATCTTTCATTTTTTTTCCCCCGTATGTTTAAATTGGTTTACTAACGCCTTGTTGGATTTGACTAAACTTAGCAGGAAGCATTGGTATAATTTCTAGGACTGTTCCATTTTTTCGGTTCGTTAATTTTTGAAGGAGTTTTACGCCATACTCAGGTCCTCTTGTTGTTGCAATATTTTAATATAGTAGTGATGGGAATTTTGTGATGACAACCCCAAAGAGCCGTTTAAGCAAGTGTTTATTCAACAGATTCTGCAGTTTCACCAGATAAATTATGGCCACAATAAAGAGAAAGGCAGACAACAGCAACCAGTCATCAAAAATGTGCAGTCAGAAAAGTGCAGCGATTTCTCCGAACAAACTTGGAAGGAGGATTTGGCACTCATTGTCGAAGATAATTATATGTGTCAAAAGCTATTCTCGCTCTAGTGTCGCCTGTCTTTGCTAGAATGTTTGAATCTGATTTCTTAGAAAAGAATCGGGATCAGATAATACTGCATAAGAAATATAAAGATATGGTTGAATTGCTACGATGTGTATAACCGAATACGCAAGAGCCAGTTGCTCTGACGAATGTTTTTAGGCTCCTTCCACTAGCTGAAGAATATCAAATGGAACGCGTGAAATTGGATTGTGAGCGGATAATTATGTTAAGAGATCATTACGTCATCGTCTGCCCTGAGCATATGTTGCTATCTGTCCCTAGCGGTTGTGTATAATATGCACCGCTTAGAACTTAAATCTTTATAAAGTAAATTTCCATGAACTTTCAATGAAGTTTTAGTGAATATATTTTTATATTTTGAACTTTTTTTAAACAGACGATTCAAGTCTTTTTTGAAATTTGCTTTGGATTTCGATAAAAGTGTATAAAAAGAACAATGACAAGATCAGTATGTTGTACAACTACTGAATAAGGAATTATATTAAAGCATGGTGAAGATGTAAGGAAATGGAAAACATTGTATTTTGGGAGAAAATTTTGCTCAGTTTTGAGTTTGTGGGAAAAAAGGATTGGCATGAAAACAAGAGGGCCAAGATGGCCCTAAATCGATCACCGGAGTACTGGCCCAGTATCAAGCTTATTCGAAATCTTATGGTCATATACAATCTGTGCAAGTTTGGTCAAGAAGGATTTGGCACTCATTGTCGAAGATAAGAAATTATATGTGTCAAAAGCTATTCTCGCTCTAGTGTCGCCTGTCTTTGCTAGAATATTTGAATCTGATTTCTTAGAAAAGAATCGGGATCAGATAATACTGCATGATAAGAAATTAAAGATATGGTTGAATTGCTACGATGTGTATATCCCAATACGTAAGAGCCAGTTGCTCTGACGAATGTTTTTAGGCTCCTTCCACTAGCTGAAGAATATCAAATGGAACACGTGAAATTGAATTGAACGAATAATTAAGAGATCATTACGTCATCGTCTGCCGCGAGCATATGTTGCTATCTGTCCTAGCGGTTCTGTATAATATGCACCGCTTAGAACATAATTCTTCATAAAAGTAAATTTCCATGAAATTTCAGTGAATATATTTTTATATTTGAACTTTTTTAACAGACATTCAAGTCTTTTTTGCAATTGCTTTAGATTTCAATAAAAGTGTATAAAAATAACAATGACAAGATCAGTATGTTGTACAACTACTGAATAAGGAATTATATTAAAGCATGGTGAAATGCAAGGAAATAGAAAACATTGCATTTTGGGAGAAAATTTTGCTCAGTTTGACAGTTTGTGGGAAAAAGGATTGGCATGAAAACAAGAAATTGATCGATCACTTGAGTACTGGCCCAGTATCGAGCTTATTCTAAATCTTATGGTCATATACAATCTGTGCAAGTTTGGTTGATTGTTCAAGAAATTGGCCTTTGTTGTGTTAACAACATTCATATAAAGACACTGAAAAAGTTTGGTAAAGATCAAATACAAAATAAAGGTGCTAGAGTGTAACACCTGGGGCAGGGCCGAATGTGACCCCAGGGCTACATGTTATACATGAGAGCTGTGTGCCTTGTCGTTTTAGAGAAGACGATTTTAAGCTTTTCCCTATACAAGTCTATGTACAACATGCGACTCCTGGCAAGGCCACATGTGACCCTGGTCAATGCAAAATATTAAACCTCTGGCTAATTCAGTTCCAGAGAAGATTTTTTGATGTTTATCCTTTATAAGTCTATGTTAAACTGTGACCCTCGGGGCGGGGCCAAATTTGACCACAGGGTCCTCATTTGAACACACTTGGTAGAGGACCATAAGCTTAAAGCAAATGCAAAATATTAAACCTCTGGTTCTTGCAGTTCCAGAGAACTGAATTGGGGTTTTTTAAGGCGCATCAACACTTGAAAGGTTATATGGCACCTAACAGTAATGAACATACCAGGCTCATCCTCCATTTACATAGAGATAAAATATGGAGAACGGGCCTAAAACCTTCTCACCCTGAACTGCAGAGTTTGCAGTGGTCCTATTTCTTTGCCCCGCAACCAAACAGGCCCCCGGAACCACACAGGCAGTTCCAGAGAATATTTTTTTTCATGTTTATTCCTATGTAAAACTTTGACCCCGGGGAATTAATTCTGTGCTATGCCCCAACATTGTGTGTTGATTTAATGTATATTATCGAGGCAATGTTGTCAAACAAAAGGTTACGGTAGTTACAAGTAAAACTAACCTACTAATACACAATTATTGACAAGATGTTACAAGTGAAGCCTAACACAATTGGGAATAACTGACAAGATTGCAGTGAATGTTTCAAATCAACTTTCTACATGCAGAAATGAACTAATGATATTCTGACACTATAAAGCTCTATTTAAACTTACTGCAGGGTTTTCACTACTCTTGACCAAAACCCCAAACAACCAAAAATTATGTTTGTCATCATTTGTTCGAAATCCTTGAATTCTAAAACTGTTGAGTATGCTGAAATGTTATCGATGGCGCACATGTGTTAACCCGGCTCAAGGCCACACTCTTGTGGTCAAAGTGAATGAGTCCATTTTCTATGTCCCTTGGTATGCCTGGACATCCTACAACGCCTGCAAAACATCGGTAGAGTCACTTTAACGTTCATTTTCCTCTGTCCCTTCTGTTGATATCTATTACTGTTGAACCAATTTTTCCTCCTTTAATAAAGAAAACAATAACATGTCCCCTGCCTTTTATTGAGCATCAGTAATTAATACATCCAATAAATGTGAAGTTTATAGTAAGAAAAATGACATTACAATTGGCTTATGCAGCTCAATTTTGCTCATTCGTTTGTAGGACGAGTAAATCATAATTAAATAGCTGCATGGAATATTTTTCATTACTACATGCCTACAAGGGAAAGCAAGAGTGTTGCATAACAGGCATTGTTTTTAAATGGTTAAAAATACAATTTGAATGTTTTAAGATCCTCTAGTTAACTAGGTGATGATGATGATGAATTTCTAAGAATGAAATGAATGACCTCCATGTAATTGATATAGAAAGTTCACAAGGGTTTCAATCTAGTGTGTGCATGTGTATAAACCTGGGCTACATACAAGTCAATATACAAAACAAGTGGAGCGCTGTGGTCTAGTAGTAGAGCGTTGGACCCATGATCCAAAAGTCGTGGGTTCGATTCCCGCCATTGCCATATGCGTTGTGTCCCTGAGCAAGACACGTTATCTGCATTGCTTAGTACTGGTTCTACCCAGGAAGACATCGAGAGGGATTCAAATAAGTTCATAGAGCTTTCGTTACAATCGATGTAAAATAAATAAGTTTAAACTAAGTCAATGAGTGTAAAAGCAAGCTCTCTACTATTTAAAAGAAGACAGATGCCAGTCTAATTATACATACATACATTTCTATTTTTAACCAATCTGCAGCTATAATTGAATATAATTTATAGGGAGATGGTCAGATAGTTTGTTTTGGTTCAACTTATCTATTAAACTTACTTTCAACTTGACACATGAAACGGTTAAAGTTGTACATAATCGCCTCTTCAGTTTCTCTCTCTTTACACCCTTTCTCCGAGTAGGAGCAGACATAAAATTTGAAACATCTTCTGCACAAACAGCTTTATCATAATCACCAAGGAGTAGCCTAGATTCCTCTGGATATTGTCTGAGGAGATTCAATACTCCATTTATCTTGAGGCCTATTAAAAAAAGATATTTTGAGATAAATACTTTAAATTAGTTCTTTTACCAGATTGTCCAGATAGCCAAAGCAGTTCAGATAACACTAGAAATGTGTCTGTGGACACAAATGCCACAACTGTAAGCTATCGGACATTATAACATCATTAAAGGACAATATTTAAAGATATGCAATGTTTTGCGTGAATTGAAAAATAAATGTGTATCCGATACACAGCAAATATATGTTCTGACAGTGTAAGTGGTATTTTCTTTAGCGTAAATAAAGCAGATACGCACGTTATCTGGGGCTCTGAACTTATGGACGGGACACGAAAATAGGACGGACAGACAGTCCGTACACTACACGAACAAGAGGGCCTGTGGACGCTCTATTGGCTTAAATGGATCTTTGTGTCATCACAAAATTCCCATCAGTACTATATTAAAACATTGCAACAACAAGAGGGTCTGATTATGGGGTAACCCCTGTTACAGTTTCAAAAAAATAATTTATAATTCTAAATAAAAACAAGAGGCCCAAGAGGGCCGGTGAACGCTCTACTGGCTGTTATACCGATGAATCGAGTCATACTACATGGTGTCTAGAGTGTACACAAGGTTTTTCAAGTATTTGACCTAGTGACCTAGTTTTTGACCCCATGGGACCCATTTTCGAACTTGACCAAAATATAATTAAGACAACATTTCGACAAAAGTTTCATCAAGATCGGGTCAGAAATATGGCCTCTAGAGTGTACAAGTGACCTAGTTTTTGACCCTGTGTGACCCATTTTCGAACTTTAGCAAGCTATAATTGAGACAAATATTCTGACAAAATTGCATCAAGATCGGGTCAAAAATATGGCCTTTAGAGTGTACACACGGTTTTTCCAAAGTTTGACCTAGTGACCTAGTTTTTAACACCATGTGACCCATTTTTGAACTTGACCAAGATATAATTAAGACAAACATTTTGACAAAGAGTGTAAACAAGGTTTTTCCAATATTTGACCTAGTGACCTAGTTTTTAACCCCATGTGACCCATTTTCAAACTTGACCAAGATATAATTAAGACAAACATTCTGACAAAGTTGCATCAAGCTTGGGTCAAAAATATGGCCTTTAGAGTGTACACAAGGTTTTTCCAATATTTGACCTAGTGACCTATTTTTTAACATCATGTGACCCATTTCCAAACTTGATCAAGATATAATTAAGATAAACAATTTGACAAAATTTCATCAAGATTGGGTAACAAATATGACCTCTAGAGTGTACACAAGTTTTTTCAAGTATTTGACCTAGTGACCTTGTTTTTGACCCCACATGACCCATTTTTAAACTTGACCGAGATTTCATTGAGACAAACATTTTGACAAAGTTTCATCAAGATTGGGTCAGAAATACGGCTTCTAGAGTGTACACAAGGTTTTTCAAGTATTTGACCTAGTGACCTAGTTTTTAACCCCACGTGACCCATTTTCAAACTTGACCAAGATATAATTAAGACAAACATTCTGACAAAGTTGCATCAAGCTCGGGTCAAAAATATTGCCTCTAGAGTGTACACAAGGTTTTTCCAATATTTGACCTAGTGACCTAGTTTTTGACACCACATGACCCATTTTCGATTTCATTGAGACAAACATTCTGAAGTTTCATGATGATTGCATCAGAAATGTGGCCTCTAGAGTGTACACAAGCAAAAGTTAACGGACGGACGACGGACGACGGAAGACGGACAACACACCATCCCATAAAAAATAAAAAAAGTAAACTAATTAAAAAAAGAATAAAAAAAAGAAACATAAAAAAATAATTAAAACAAGAGGTCAATGACCTTGAAGCTCTACTGATAGGTTTTTGATAGCTAGATCAGCATTCCTGTGAAGTTTCATGAAAATCCGACAAGTAGTTTCAGAGGAGTACTCGCTACAAGTTCATTACATGACTCTAAGTAAACAAAGATGGCCACTGGCAGACATGTTTCACGTCAAATCAAAATATTTTTTGACAAGAATCAACATCATGTCATACTGATCATTTTAGAAAAAGTCCCATATCAATATCACTTATAGTTTTCAAGAAGTAGTCTTTACAAACTTGTATTTTGAAAATCTATTTTTAGCCGTGGCGGCAATCTTGAATTTCAGGCTGACCTCAATGTTTGCTGAGATCAATTAGAGCAACATTCATGAAAATCTGTCAATTAGTTTCAGAGGAGTAGTCACTACAAGTTTTCATTATATAACTCTATGTAAACAAAGATGGCCGCTGGCGGCCATGTTTGTCGCATCACAATAATTTTCGACAAGGATCAACATCATTCCATACTGATCATTTTAGAAAAAGTCCCATATATCAATATCACTTACAGTTTTCAAGTACTCGCTACAAACTTGTTTTTTTTTAAATCTATTTTTAGCTGTGGTGGCCATCTTGAATTTCTGTCCAACCTGAAATGTTGCTAGGATCATTTAGACATCAAGAGCAACATGCCTGTGAAGTTTTATGGAAATCCGTCGAGTAGTTTCAGAGGAGTAGTCGCTACACGTTTTTACGAAATAACTCTATGTAAACAAAGATGGCCGTTGGCAGCCATGTTTAACGTCGAATCAAAACGATTTTCGACAAGGACCAACATCATGTCATGAGAAAAAGTTAACGGACACCGACTGACGACGGACAACTCACCATCCCACAGAAAGGCCAGTGGAGGCCGAGCTAAAAATCAGTATCGCTACATAATACCATAGCTTAAAAATATAAAGCTAGACTCAAGAAGATATTCTCCCAATACAAGAAACTTCATCTGAAAGATAGTTGAGGACAACAGTCCAGCATAAAAGTAACTACTACGATGACAAAGTGGGTTCTACTATTCAGTCAGTCAAGCTTACAAAATAATTACCTTCTATAAACTGTACAAGCTGTCCAAAACATCTGTAGAATATGTTAAATTCCTTCAAGGTATATATTGCTGACAGTGCAGTTTCTTGTGACAGTAATTTATTGAATCCTGCATTTCCCAGCTGATCACCAATGTCAATCGACACTTGCAAATAATCTTCTTTAGTTGTTGCATTTTCAATCTGCAAAAAATCCAACAATATGGTTAGTTTGTAGACAAACTTACAGCCACAATTTACTAGAAATATCACAACATGTGATTAATACAACCACTTTAGCTTTTTAATTGGGAAGTTTTTCAAGGGTGTAAAAAAAAAGAAAAAGAAGGTATGATGACATACATGTGATACCTCACGGCGTGAGATGAAATCTCACGGAATTCTAACCTTCCTCCCGGCCCCACGGAATTGTATGAAAAACTACCGTAAAATTGCTAAAATGGATCGGAAATCATCGGTCTTATTTCCTTTGTTTAGTAAGCACTATTCTATTCTATTCTATTGTCTAACGAGTCGATCACGTGACGCGTTGTTTACCTGTATTTGATCTGATGGATCGATGGCCTGGGGGCAAAAGTGTTATTTGCAAACAGTTTATTGGCTTAATTGATCTTATCAAAGGATTAGCAGCACACTTATGAAGTATTTAATGATGTCTGTAATTAAACAGGTTCGATACGACTTGAAACAAATTGCCGGTGTCATTTAATCAGAAATGGAAAATGAATGTTTGACGCAGTAATTATCGGATAGCGAAAACGAAAGTAGACTTTGTCGGCGTGAACTTGGTGAGAATGTTTGATTTAATTAAAACAATTAATGAATTTTATAAAGATTTTACTTCAAATAAATAACGTTGCTTTTGTTCGATGTTTTTATGTTTGAATTGAATTGAATTGGGGTTTTAAGGCGCACCAACACATGAAAAGGTTATATGGCGCCTAAAAGGCATGAACATGCCAGGCTCATCTTCCATGTACATCGAGATAAAATATGGAAAATGGGCCTAGAACCTTCTCACCCTGAACTGCAGAGTTGCTGCAAATTCTATCGTAGAAACTCCATGATTTAAGTTTTTACTTGAAAAAAAAGAAAGAAGGGTGTTGGTTGCTTTTGTTCCATGTTTGTACTTTGTCTTGGACCAAATTAAAAATTGGAAATATTAAATTAAAAAATGAATTAATGATAAAAAGAAAATGAAAAAAAACATGAAAATAAAATATTGATTTTTTTTTGTTTTTACTCAATTCTTGTTTATAATATCCGGCTCCCATGACATCAATGAAGAAACTTGTTTAAAAGTGTATTTTCAGGTATTCGTTTATGGAATTTGGTTAAAAAATACTGCCCGGCGCCGCAGGCCTCTACACTAACTTTTTTTTCAACTAGCCCGGTCGGGCTAGTAGATGCAGAACCTACTAGCCCTGACCCATGTTTCATGGGCCCTGACCAAGTTATATATTAAAATCTTTATATTTATTATGCAACTCGTTTGTTTCTTATGTGGGGAGATGCGCAAATATGATTTATTCTAAATAGGCTTAATACTATATTTGAATAACTGTTTTGGACTAACATTACAGCGACATATCTCTTGCATCTCGAAAGGGGAAATCAACATTGACAAATCGGCAAATGCGGTTGCCGTATGACAACAAAATGGAAACGAGTCTCAAATGTCGCAATATTGTTTCACATAAAATAGGATTCCAATTGAAATGTGCAAAATATATAGCTAGCACTCGTTACAGGCGTATATTATCGTATGCATCGATTATATATTAAACGATGTGTCTAGACCTTTGACAATATTTTACGACATGTTAAAATCCACACAGAGTACACTCCCTTTACAGTTAGTTCTATCGCTGCATGGAGAATGGAAAACCCGCGTGTTATAAATAATTCGGGAAGCCGTCGCGCATGC
The DNA here is from genome assembly GCA_037043455.1 of Cyrtodaria siliqua. Classification (NCBI taxonomy): domain Eukaryota; kingdom Metazoa; phylum Mollusca; class Bivalvia; order Adapedonta; family Hiatellidae; genus Cyrtodaria; species Cyrtodaria siliqua. The sequence continues at coordinate 145,900 of JAWPHD010003245.1, read as the reverse complement.
GCATTACGTTAGGTGATTCTATATGGTAAAAACAAACTACGGCTTCATAGTTTTTGTGAGAGTCAAACGTATTTTACACGCAGAACTAAATGGAATTTTAAAAGAACATTTCTTATGGGTAAATGTCCCGTTCTTATTGTACACGACCGGTCGGGCATGTTCCTGGGACATTCGCAAGCCCGGACCTATGTACAGGCAGTGAATGTCGTTCGGACGTGCCTTAGTGTCGAACCCTGCCGGCCGCGCGCTAAAAATATCCTGCGAAAAAAACTCTGATTTTTGCATGAATCTCCCTTAAAACAAGAGGTCAATGACCTTGAAGCTCTACTGATAGATTTAGATAGCTAGATCAGCATTCCTGTGAAGTTTCTTGTCATGCTGATCATTTCAGAAAAAGTCCCATATCAATATCACTTAAGTTTTCAAGAAGTAGTCGCTACAAACTTGTTTTAAAAAATCTATGTTTAACCATGGTGGACATCTTGAATTTCCGGCAGACCTGAAATTGTGCTAGGATCAATTAGACATCAAGAGCAACATTCCTGTGAAGTTTCATTAAAATCCGTCAAGTAGTTTCAGACGAGTAGTCGCTACAAATATTTACTATACAAACTCTATGTAAACAAAGATGGCCGCTAGATTTCGACAAGGATCAACAACATCATGTCTTGCTGATCATTTTAGAAAATGTCCCATATCAATATCACTTACAGTTTTCAAGAAGTAGTCGCTACAAATTTATTTATTTTAAATCTATTTTTAGCTGTGGCGGCCATCTTGAATTTCCGGCCGACCTGACATTTTTCTAGGATCAACTAGACATCAAGAGCAACATTCCTGTGAAGTTTCATGAACATCCGTCAAGTAGTTTCAGAGGAGTAGTCGCTACAAGTTTTTACTATATAACTCTATGTAACCAAAGATGGCCACTGGCAGCCATGTTTAACGTTAAATCAAAACGATTTTTGACAAGGATCAACATCATGTCATGCTGATCATTTTAGAAAAAGTCCCATATCAATATCACTTATAGTTTTCAAGAAGTAGTCGCTACAAACTTGTATTTCAAAACTCTATTTTTAGCTTTGGTGGCCATCTTGGATTTCACATCAACATGAATTTTTGCTAGGATCAACTAGACTTTATGGGCAACATTTCTGTAAAGTTTCATGAATATCCATCCAGTAGTTTCAGAGGAGTTGTCGCTACAAATAAAAGTTTACGGACAGACAGACGGACGATGGACGCCGCACCACGGCATAAGCTCTGCTGATCTCTGATCAGTAGAGCTAAAAATAAGTTGTGATTATTACCCACTATAAATATGTGATTACTTGTTGCAAAATTACAGTTCATTTTATTTTCTTGTATATTTTAGTACAAGAGAATGATATAAGCCATAACTTTGAACAACCGAGTAAAGTCGATCATGAAAAATTGTAATCGATTAAATCAGATCATAGGCATAACTGATCGATGATCGATGAAATTGATTAATCGGAACAACACTAGAACAAACTGAAAAAAGCTTCATAATATTAAAGAATGCTTCATACCAAATTTGGTCAAAATCTGTTAAGCATTGTTTAAAGCAAAAGTTAATGTCGGATGGACGAAGAGTGATCCAAACAGATGAGCTCAAAAGGCATAGACCGGACAAGATTTAATCAGACAATAAATCATTAAAAGGGCCATAGCCAAGCCAAGAGTCAAGGGACCAGAACGCAGCAACAATATGAACAACTACACTTCATACTGATATTCCAATCAAGCTTCGCAAAAATCTATTGAGAAGTTTAGAAACAGTATGAGGAGTAGGTAGTTACGATTTAATCATTATATCGGCCAGTAGAGCTATAAACTGTAAAAAATCTTACTGCTTTGATAGTCTCTTTTACAGCATTGTTGTGCACATCTTTTGTATCAATCTCAGCGTCTGGTGTTTTCTCTGTCAGGATATAGTTCACAATCAAAGGATGAAGTTTCTTCAATCCAGGGTGACCATACATGATGGCTAGTGACACAAGCTTCCCGCGAAGTCGATATTGCCCATCTTGTAATGACAAAGCCGCATTTGCAAACGTGTTGCTCTCAATCAATGAAGTTTTTTTGAAAAAAAGACTGAACAATTCTCGTCTCAAACCTCCTATATCTATTCCTTCTTCACCAATATATTGTACAACAAGTTCAGAAGAAAAGTCTTCCTCATCTGCATCAGACAGCATTTCAAGCGTTGTTTCACAAAGTTTGTTTCTTCTTATAGTCACATTCCACTTTTTCTCCTTTACAATGTTCTCCCTTAGTTGTTCAAGTCCTTCATTCAGAGATCTGTGAAAAGAACATATCTATAATACACTAAATATAAGTCTTCATTATTAGTTTGGTTGATAACTATGCAAAAACTAGTTGTTTTTTAGAATAACAAAGGCAATTAATATGAAATGAATGTTACAGTGAAAAATGTCTCAATACAATCTTAATCTTAACTAGAATGATTTTGACGGTGCGTCATCGCAAAATACCCATGTTTTCCTCAAACAGGTCAATTCCCTTTAACCCTGTATCCATTTCTTTTTTTTTAAAAATACCCCAATTTCCCACCCCCTGCCCCACCCACCGTGAAGTTTTATGGAAATAAGACCAACACTTTCAGAGAAATAGTCATCACAAGTTTTTCCTATATCACTCTATGTAAAAAAAGATGGTCGCTGGCGGCCATTTTTGACATAGAATCAAAATAAATTGTGTTTAGGACCAACTACATGTCATGCCAGTCATTTTAGTAAAGGTTCCAAATCAATATCACTTATGGGTTTTGAGAAGTAGTTGCAGCAAACTTGTATTTAAGCTGTGGCAGCCATCTTGAATTTCCGGTCAACCTGATTTTTAATTGGGACTAACTGGACATCAAGACCAACATTCCTGTAAAGTTTTATGAAAGTCATTTTGGTAAATGTACCAAACCGATACCACTTATGGTTTTAGAGAAGTAGTCGTCACAAAATTGTATTTAAAAATCTAATTTAAGCCATGGCGGCCATCTTGAATTTTAGGCCAACCTGATTTTTTACTTAGGACCAAGTAGACATCAAGAGCAGTATTCCTATATTCCTAAATATTATAATTTATTATGCAACATTACCTATGCAACATTATAATCTCATTCAGTTTTATCCTAGTCTTAATGAATATATATTTTTTCCAGCTTATTAAAATGTCATAATGCTACCACTATAAAGCTGTTTCAATTAATCCCATAAAACATCAACCTTAGTATATTCGCTCAACAATAATTTCTCCAAATCACCCTGGAATGATCCCTATTAATAAATATAGCAGGTGTGTGACCAGGCCACAGGTCATGTTATGCAATTTCTCCCGAAAATTAGCTTACCAGTACAAGTAGATTTGCTCTCGTCTCAGTTGTTGTATTTCAACAATCAGAATCAAAATAAAATCTTAAAATCCTAGTATTTGTTTTCAGTCTTTTTCTGAAAGACTTAATCTTTACCCCTCTATGAATGTATAATGGACTGTCCTTTCTTTGAATTTGGACCAGTCCATTTGTAGTACAAAGGGGTGTTTCGGTCAAATGACTGATGAGCACCCAGACAGTGTAAACCCTGATCAGCCTGCAAGATGATGTGCCAGTCATTTTGGTAAAGTTCGAATTCAATACACTTACGGTTTTTGAGAAGTAGTCGCGACATAGTCGCATTTTTAAAATCTATTTTTAGATGTAGTGACCATCTTGAATTTCCTACCGACCTGAATTTTGGCAAGGATCAACTAGACATCAAGAGCAATATTCCCGTCAAGTTTCATGAAATTCCATGAAGTAGTCTCAGAGGAGTAGCCGCCACAAGTTTTTCCTATATAACTCTATGTAAACAAAGATGGCCAGCGGCAGCCATGTTTGACATCCAATCAAAATGAACTTTGGTTAGGACCTACATGTCGTGCCAGTCATTTTGGTAAAGATTCCAAATCAATATCACTTATGGTTTTTGAGGTCGCCACAAAATCGCATTTTTAAAATCTATTTTTAGCCGTGGTGTCCATCTTGAATTTCTGGCTGACCTGATTTTTTGCTAGGATCAACTAGACATCAAGAGCAACATTCCTGTCAAGTTTCATGAAATTCCATCATGTAGTTTCAGAGGAGTAGTCGCCACAAGAATTTCCTGTATAACACTATGTAAACAATGATGGCCACTGGCCATTTTTGACATCCAATCAAAATGAACTTTGGTTATGACCATCTACATGTTGTGCAAGTCATTTTGGTAAAGGTTCCAAATCAATATCTTTTATGGTTTTTCAGAAATAGTCGTCACAAAATCACATTTTAAAAATCTATTTTTAGCCATTGTGGCCATCTTGAATTTCCGGCTGACCTGAATTTTTGCTAGGATCAACTAGACATCAAGAGCAACATATCTGGATTATCTCCCTTGACCAACGGCTTTACCAGTGGTGAAGTTTCATGAAAATCCGTCAATTAATTTCAGAGGAGTAGTCGCCACAAGTTTTTCCTATGTAACTATGTAAACAAAGATGACTGCTGCCGGCCATATTTGACATCCAATCAAAATGAACTTTGGTTAAGAACAACTACATGTAAATTCAAGGAGTTTTCAACGACTTTAAAAGGACAAATTGACTTTTTTCAAGGACATTTAATGGCAAATTGACTTAACTTTTAACAGTCTGTAAAAAGTCTACAGGATGCGCATCATCCATCATTTTTTTATTAGATTTAATAATTCAAGAAATTTTCAAATCCATGCAAACCCTGGAGTTATCAAGCACTTGTACATAAATTGATCCAAAATTTACCTGAATTGCTTATCATTACTGTGTTTAACATTGCCCTGATTCAGTAATTCACAGCATACATCAGCATGAACAGCTAAGTCATCTACAGGCAGTACAATCTGACAAACTGGGCACACTCCAGTTGTTTTCCTGTAATGAAAGCAATGAACTTTTAACAAAAATAGACACACTCATTAAAGGAGAGTATTTTGAAAGTTTCCCTATCTAAATAATTTATTTTAACCACAGAGTTTGGTTTGGTTTAAATTTTGTTATTAGGACTGCAAAAACAAAAATGAACAAAACCCCACTTCTTTATGCTAGAAATTACCACTGCTGTCTCCAGAACTTGTTGATGAATTTATGTACAGTGACAACTGTGTTCTTACAGCTATATTTTAAGGTTTTATTATGGCGTGTAATGATCATATTTTGTATTGAGTCATATTACATGCATTATTTAAAATTTATTGTCATATTATCTTACATATATTTAGCATCATGTCAAAAGCAGCAAGTTTGGCCATTTTTGACCGCAGGGTCATCATTCGAAAATTTGATAGGATTAAACTACCGTACAAGTGTTTTTTCTGCAGGTTTCTTATTCCTGCTGTCTGCGATTTTTTATTGCTTCGCAGAAATAATATCCGTAGAAATATCTTACAAAAAGTAATCAAGTATTACATAATGATTGAATTGGGGTTTTAAGGCGCACCAACACATGAAAAGGTTATATGGCGCCTAAAAGGCATGAACATGCCAGGCTCATCTTCCATGTACATCGAGATAAAATATGGAAAATGGGCCTAGAACCTTCTCACCCTGAACTGCAGAGTTGCTGCAAATTCTATCGTAGAAACTCCATTTACGCTGGAGCCACGTTATTGTTTTTCTGCCACTGCTCTTTTGATGCGAGCGAGATAGAACCTGAAACAATGCAGGGATCATGATGAAGACCTTTAATGAACATGAACAAAAAATGATAAAATGAACATGAATTTGGGGGGATTCTACCCCTCTGCCTATCCCTCCAAAGAGATCTGCAGTGGCCCTATTCTTTCGTCACGGGGCAAGTATTACATAACTTACGATGAGTGCTTTATACTTGTTGAGAATAATTACAGTATTTAAGTAATTTCCAGGTAGGCGACACACAATTATGCAATATAAGCCGGAGTTGAATCCTTTTTACCACATGCACACCTACAAATTAAAAGTCCAAACACTATATGCCTCTTCTTGACTGGGGTATAATAAACAGAACATAAAAATAAGTCAGTGCTTTTTCTCTAAAAATTGGGAATGGTACCGGTCCAATTTAAAAAATACGCGTTGTTTGTTGTAAAATTGGGATTGTTCAAAATTAACAACAGCTCCACAAAACGCAGCAATATACCCGCTTCATGAATCCATGTTTGATGACCATGCACTGTGACCTTGATAAGCAGCAAGAGCAACATGTTAGTTAGCATTTATAATGAGCAAGAGCAATGGTACCAGGCAGTACCAATCACAAAGCAATGTGATATATGATCATATACAATAGAAAGCTATGGCAGAGAATAAGGCATGAGACACTCTGATCTTGGATTCGACAATATAAAGCTGCTGTGGCCATATTTTCCACATATTTATATAACATGCATTTGAATACCACATGCAAGTGACATGCATTGAACATTATATTATTTAACAGAACTGGTGTTGTTCATATTTATCCCTATTTTATAACATTTATTCTGGAGAGTGCATCGTACAATAAATCATCATGGGTGGAAAGGTAGTTGAGTTATGGTGCGGAAAGAAAAGCGGAAATCAATTGCTTATGTTGATGCAATTGCTTATGTTGATGCAATTGCTTATGTTGATGCATTGTGACGTTAACCTTTGGATGCCAAGGGTCATCCGTGTCACATGGGCAGTCTTTGTACCAAGTTGTATCATCCTGTGTGAAAATGTACTAAAGTTGTGGTGGGGAAAGTAAATTCTGACAGATGTACTATGACCTTGACCTTAGGGGTCATCCTATTCCCATGGGCAGCCTGTGTATCAAATTCTATCATTCTGTGTGGATAAGTACTAGAGTTATGTAGAAAGTAAATTTTGATGATGATGTATTATGACCCCAAAATCAAAAGGGGTCATTCTTGTCCTGTGTGTAGTCTGTGTACCGAGTTGTACTATCCTGGGTGGAGAGGTACTCAAGTTACGGTACAGAAAGTTTTGAGTCCATATAAAATCATTTCAGCTTGACCAAATATTTTGGCTGATGTTATTCAGTTGTTTTGGTAATTTCTCACATTTCAATAGGGAATTTATTTTTTTACTTTTTGCAACTGGGAATGGAAACGTTTATCGGTACGGTACCACTTATATAAAGAAAAAACACTGACAATTAAATTGAATTGGGGTTTTAAGACGCATCAACACATGAAAAGGTTATATGGCGCCTAACAGGCATGAACATGCCAGGCTCATCTTCCATGTACATCGAAATAAAATATGGAAAATGGGCCTAGAACCTTCTCACCCTGAACTGCAGAGTTGCTGCAAATTCTATCGTAGAAACTCCATTTACACTGGAGCCACGTTTTTGTTTTTCTGCCACTGCTCTTTTGATACGAGCGAGATAGCACCTGAAACAATGCAAGGATCATGATGAAGACCTTTAATGAACATGAACAAAAAATGATAAAATGAACATGCAACAAATGGTCCAAGTGGGCCTAAAGACGCTCTCCTGGTATCATGTGATTTGTAAATTACAAATAGAGATATTTCCATAAGAAGAATACCAGACATTTTACAAGAGTGGGTTATAAATAAGATGCCATATTTAAATTTGCCTAATTTGACATATTATTGGATAACTGGTGGCAAAGAAAACACATATCTGAAAAGTCCCAACCCAGAGAACATTGTGACTAAGTTTCCTTTAAATCCTTCAAGAAATTTCAGAGATGTTAATTTTATGAAATTGCTTACAGACAACGGACGAAAAGTGATCACATAAGCCCTTCTGGCTATTGGCCAGTAGAGCTAAACATAACTATTTTACTTTTCCAGTGTAGAGTCTTCTTCTGATATCCCATTACCCTGAAGACAATATCAAAAACATTTCAACTTATAGTTGTATAAGCCTCAAAGATAATGAACCATGTGGTACATCCACTTTTCAAGGGCCATAACTCCACAAGTTACATCAAATCTGGTTGATTCACATAATTGCAAAGACCTTCATTAATATGAATTTAGTAAAAATCAGATGAAGTCTTGAGGAGCTGAGGGTGTTAAAAAAAGTATTTTTTCATTAATTATAGTGCCATAACTCTATTGTGTCTAATCAGATATAGCTGTTTTTCAAACTAGTTTTATTAATATGAAGATGTTGACCAAGTTTGGTCTGGGGAAGATAGGATGAAAGATGAAGGAGGTAGTGTTCACACACGGTAAAATATATCATGCTTAATGGCCGCACAACTCTGTTCTTTCTAGTCGGATGTGTATGGTTTTTGATTTGAGACTAAGCTTTTATGTTTATAAACATTTTAAACTAAGTTTGGTAAAGATCTGAATAAAAATGGTAGTTATGGTTCTTGTGCATTGTAATTCCTTTCATTGTCCGCTATCATTGTTCCAAGTTTTATTCAAATATGTTCAGTAGTTTTTCAGTTATGCTCCAGACAAGAATTACAAGTATAAAATTAGAAAGGGCAATAACTCTAATTAGAACAAGAAGCAGTCCGAGAGACAGCTATAGTCATAGTCCCCTACTGGGCCTTGTGCTTGACACGTCGTCTCATTATGGTGAACATTTGTGTAGAGTTATTTCAAAATCTCACAATGCATGACAAAGTTACAGCCCGGACAAGCCCATTTCTGACCTTTAACCTCCAAGTGTGACCTTGACCTTTGAGCTACGGACCTGGGTCTTGCGCGCAACACACCCTTTCATTATGGTGAACATTTGTGTCGAGTTATTTCACAATCCCACGATGCAAGTTACAGGTTACAGTCCGGACAAAAGAATGACAGACGGACTGACAGATGGGGTGCAAACCTAAAGTCCCTCCGGTCAGGACCGGTAGGGGACTAATTAAGATATAGTTCTGGTTTCTTGTACACTGAACTTCCTCTCATTAGCTTCAATCATTGTTAAGTTTCATGCCATTAGTTTCATGCCATTGAACGGTTTCAGAGATATGCTCCGGACAAGAAAATGGGAACGGACAGACGGACAGACAAAGCTGCGACTATATGCTCCCCACAAATTTTGAGGAGCATAAACAAATATAAAAGAAATACCTACATCCACAATTGTTTTCAACATTATTATAGTAAATAAAAGTTCTTTTTTATTTTGCCTGTTTAGTGTACCTAAAACAAAATACATAAATGATACCTACACAAAGATACTGGCAAACTGGAACTTGTTTTTTTCTTTTAGAAGGGGGTGGTATGTCATCATCTTCCTCACTGCCATCCTTTAATATGTACAAACAATAAGTATAATTAATGAAAGGATTGAGGCTCTTGAAAACAGGTGGATACAGTTCTGTATGATGTATTCATTGGTCATTTTGAATAATACTGGCAATGATCAAAGTGCAGAGTACCAGTTGATAAACGAATCATATTGGGATTGAAGCGGAGATGAGTAAAACAAGTGGCCCAAGTGGGACTGAAGACACTTTACTGGCATCAAATGTTTTATAAACTACGAAGGGAGATAATTCCATAACAAAAAACATGTTCAAGACATTTCACTATAATGGAATTAATGAGTTAGAAATTTACTTTAATTTGACCTACTTTTGGTCAAGATGATAATCTTGAATATATTGCGGAACTAAATTACACAATTCTGAGAGGGTCCCACCCAATGAACATTGTGACCAAATTTCTACTAGATGAATGCATATAATAACTATAGACACCACACCAAAGAATAAGCGTATCTGGCCTATGATACATTAATTTATGGGAAGTACACAGAAATCAGTAATCTACTCAATTATATTATTAAAATACATACATCTTTCTCTTCCCCACATTCCTGAATATGTCCACGTAACAGGTTCAATGGCACCTGCTGTCCGCATGTTAAGCATTCCTCACATGGGCCTCGTTCCTTTTTTTCATGAAAATGAAATTAGTGATAAATTTAGTAAAATGGGATAAAAGTAAATTTTCACAATTAGTTGAAAACAAATCTGAAACTAACCTTCAAACTAAATTTATAAAACATTAATCATGATTTAGCCTTTAGAATTCTATATTTTTTGAAATTGGATCACCCATCTATGGGTCATATGGGTGTTTTGGAAAACTTATTAACTAAGTAGCAAACGGTGTATACCCTGATCATTCTAAGGGTTTCATTCTAAGGGTTATGAAAGTTTTTTAATATTACAAGTCACAGAATGAGTTTTTTTTATGTTAATCTGAAATAAAATGGCTGCCAGTCGTCCATGTTTGTGTAAATTGGAAAAATAAATTGACATGCATCATCCCCTTTAATACTTTCCTGAAAGTGTTCCAATTATCATAAAAATATTCGTATATTTTCTAAGGAATCTTTGTCCACACTTGACGGCCAGACAGACACAGAGCAATCGTATAGTCCCCTCCCGCTTTCGGTAGAGGGCAAATCAACTCATTGAAGTTGTACTTGTACTTTAGACGAATTATAAATGAAAAATGATTTATACTAAAAGTACCTGATCACAGATGGTATCTGAAAGAGGATCAACATTTAAATCTCTCTGGATTGGCCTCAAGTAACACAAGGCCTGTCCAAGGTTACTTTCATCAGATAGGTATGCTGAATTAAAACCAGAGGGGGGACATCTCATTTTTTCCAACATCAGTCTGCTAGAGGCACCGGTCCTTAATAGTTCGTATCCTCCACCCTCTTTTATTTTAGGGTACACCTCTTCTAATTTTGATTTAAAGTTACCGACATCTGTGTCTTTGGTGAATGTTATTTTCTTTTCCCCAAGACCAGCATCAAAAAGGAGCTGTTTTTCCTGTCTACTTGGGACCGTTTCCTGTGTAAATAAGGTAAAAATTATACAAAAATATTGCTTATATAGCATTACATTGTACATCCAATTCATCAGTAATTGATTAATTCTATTTCACAAATAATTATTTGCACTAACTAGCTAGTGGTTAGACTTTTGTTCTTTCTACAACAAACTAAATTTGATTTTAAAAAAACAACATGCATCATAATGATACACTACATGCACTTGAGTGGCTCAAGATTATGTCATGAGGGGAGGGTGGATTTATTAATCCATCACTGCTGCTCATTTGTTAAAGACTCTAGTGACCTCACAAACACTCTTTTTACTCTATTTTTAAAAGCTGTTGTAGAAACACACATTTCTTTTTGCCTTACAAGTGTTACATACTTGCCATGGAGGATATCTGTACCTAGAAATAATGACATGAGCAACTACAACTGTTGCTAAAGGCTGACAAATATACTCTCCCCACACAAACCTTCTCTGAACCCTTGACCCTCGAACTTAATGAATCAATAGTGTTATTTTTAATTTGGGACCAACGAGCCCAATATAGGTGGCTTTGAAGTAGAAAACCGCTTAAGCCGGTGCTAGTGGGCGTGAGAGGTGTTGCTTCTTTCATTACTTCTCATGAACAGACTCAATAAAACCGAGTCTGCTGCTTCATTCTCTTTATTGTCAGCGTTTTTTTCCACCATTTTGGGAATGGGCCCGTGGCCGGTCAAATTGGGAAAAAACACGCGTTTTGAGAAAACGCGTGTTTTTTCCCAATTTGACCGGGAAAAAACGCGCGGTTTTTTTCAGAATTGGGAAAAATATTGATTTTGTATTTTGTGAAATATTACATATTTATTAATGATTTACATAATAAAATATTTTCAATGTAATGTTTCAAGTTTTTATTGTACTTCACTGTGTTGTTACAGAATAATTTCCCTGTTTTTGTTGTCCCTGAAAATATTAACAATGCTGTTAAGTTCATTGTCATTTAGGGTTGCACTAGATTCTCTGCATATTCTCATGACCGAGGAAAGAGTTTCCTGGCCCAGACAATTTCTGTTATTTGTCCTTTATTTAGTATTAACCCATCGCTCACTGAGGCGCTTGATACATAGTAGAATATACTAGCGGTAAAGCGTTTCGATAACATACAAGCGGTAAAGAGTTTCTGCAACGCATAAACAACATGGCGTCGTCCTCGGCTGTGTTTTGCGTTCGAATTTACACAGAAAAGCAGAAGAAATGTACAACCCTGGTAAAAAACTTTATTAAGAAGATTAATCTAAAACAGAACTGTGTATTGAGAATATCCCAGGAGAAAGATTGACGGAAAAACAACTTCGATTTGGGAATTTTTTAGTTGGAAATTGGGAAAAATTGTCAATTTTTTCAATTGGGAATGGGGCCGTTTATCGGTCCCATTTATATAAGGTAAAAAAACGCTGATTGTGTTTGTTACTCCCAAAGGATCACCTTTATCAGTATGTATAAATTGTATAAATTGTAACAATATATAATTTTCCTGAATAACTGATCAAAATTACTTCATACTGAGGGATATTTCTAGGCCCAATTTCGACCCCATCCCAATCCAAAATATCCTCATATTTTCCCAAAAGAACCAAAATATTTTTATTTAGTCTAAACAAAATAATATGTGTGGTTCAGGTAACACTGGCCAAAAAAAATAGGGTAGGTAATTTTATTCCCCCCCCCCCCCCCCCCCCCCCCCCCTCAATAATGAATGCAATTCTGATAATGAATTTAATATGTTAAATTACTATACCTTGAGTTCGATTTTTTTGCATTATCAACAATTTTTATTTATTTTTTTAATTATTTTTATTTTTTTTTAATTTTTTTTTTTTTAAATTTTTGCTTAAAACGTTTTAGGGTCGGCCCCTTAAAATAGTGTCAGTCGGGTTACCTGAACCACACATATTTGTTTATGTGGCCTTATTTTATGTTTTTCTTTAATATAATTATAAAATGTAGCTCTGTTTGATAGTAAGACTTAAAAATAATAGTATTAAATACCTGTGTAGTGCTACCAAGCAAAACAAATCTATGAGACCAGAACTGGCCACTGCTGGAGGGGGGTCTCTTAAAACCAGATCTTGGTCTAGACCCTCTGTTATACGGAGAAAATATCTGGCGCACTTGGTTCTGTACAGATAGTCCCAAGGAAGGCCTAGTGGCTGCCGGCGGCATGGAAACAGCTGAATGGGAATGACCAGCATGGCTTGTTCCTGGAGTGTTTGCTGTTTGAGAGGTGAGTGCTTCTGCAGCTTTCATCAAAAAGTCTGCTGCTTTTAATTGATTACTCATAACCTACAAATGCAAATATTTTTTATTATTATTATTTTGTGACGTCCTTCTACATAAACAAGAAATCAGCGGATTAAAATGTCTTGCCTGGTGCTTTGATTCTTAACACACCAAAGTTTATAATTTACAAGTTTTGATGAAACGGCCAAATAAATTAATACTTGTGTTTAGTGTTAACAGTAACATGTTTAACAACAATGGTCCGGTAGGTCGGGGTTTTATTTTATTTGATGGACAAGAACAAATGTATGAAAACTTGTGAATTTCTTGCATTATAAATTTTAAATACTGACCTTTTTCTAAATTTACTCATTTTTAAACATTTTAAGTCTTTCATATGAACACATTTTTCAAATTAAATCTTTAAAATTGTGCATGCAAAGACGAGCTGGGCGCCGCCATGTTGTCAACAGATGCTCTGTGAAAATCACACGTTCATTGAGAATAGCGTTTTTAAGGGGAAAAAAATAGGAGTTGTGTTTTTTTTAGTAATTTTATTTTGCCTTAGATCTATTCAGTAGGAAGGAGAAACCAAGCTTAATGCAAAACATGACCATCAGCAGTTTCATAACATAAACTTTTTTTAAATTTAAAATAAAAGCATTGAGATATCTAATTTGAAAGAATCTTTTTTGGAAAAAAAACAAATCTATATATAACAAGAAATCCGTGGATTCACACGTCTTGCCTAACGGGGGCTGGACTTAAAAATAAAAAGGACAATGATGCTTAAATGAAAGTTTGAAAATATTTTAGTAACTAAAAACAATGGAGTTTGCGGAGATGACATTTAAGTTAAAAATGTATGTACAACGCCAATGATTATGGGTAACTATGCTATTTATGTCGGTTGAAGAAAATTATGCGACTTTTGGACAACAGAAACGAACAAAACTTTCTAAATTGATTTATTGTATCTATCAGTCGTGTCAATTTTGCACCGAAAAGATGCACGCTGCGTCTCTTTGTACCTTTTCAAGCACGATGTCGGACAAGCTGAAAAAAAGGTGGAAAATTCTGTTTTTTTTCCAATAATAAATCACCACAGTTGTGCACCAAAAATTTATGTGTTAACTCTGAGTGACTCGACAATTGCATACTTTCGCCGGGTGGATTAGCTGAGTCCAAACACTAACTCCGCGTGGATCCTCTAGACACTCTATAATGACCAAACTCGGCGAATCGAAAGTGAATATGAAAGTGTGGGCACATTTTAAGTGTTCTTCATTTTCTATATATAATACCCAACGACCAGTTCATATCCTGTCGGACCAGTTGTTCCTGTTGAACTAGTAGTAGTGAGGTCGGAGTTTCGGCATATTGGGAATCTCCTATCTGATGCAATGTATTTTATATCAAAACTAAACTACAGTTTTAATGTCAAAATTGTTAAAATTCAACTATTTATAATTGATATTCTGATAAACGGATTATTTATTGTTCATTTTAAGCAAAAATTTCATTGATTTTTTTGTTGCGTATTGGAAAAATCAATAATAATCAGGTACATGTTTATCAGTGAAACTCAGTGTCAGCCATCTTGGATCACATCATTGCATAACAGGGCCCTGGCTACTTTCCTTTTCACTGGCTTATAAGATGACATTTTCAGAACATTCTTTTAGTGAATGATTCATGATTCTATGCATAAATAAAATCTCATTTTGAAATTCCCACTGCTGACCAATGAAAAACTGTGATAAAAATAGGTATACTTTGACATCATAGAACTTTTAAACCAGTCAGTGGAAGATCCTAGAAGATATCATGTATGACAGGTTAGACCTTCACCTTTCTAAATATATATAGGGTTTCCATAAGTAGCGCATCTCTGCGCATTTAGATGAAAACCCCTGATGTTTTGCCAGGGAGTAAGTATACAGGGAGAAGAAACAGATCGTTTTGCCGTTTTATGTTGTCGCGCGTGTTTCACTACTGCGTGAAAATGACTACTTCCGGTTGTTTCGCGCGTGTGTGAAAAACAGATTTTTTTTATAAATTATTACACTTACAAACTCAATAAAGGTGCGAAATGTAAACAGAAGTATTATTTATTCATATTGTGTCCTCTGATACAGAGCGAGTATTTGTTTGCATGTATAAAGGCACATTTTACCAGACGGTTCCGTGTAACAAAGATGGCGCCACTCTGCGCCAGATAAAAAATGGTGACAGTGTATAGCTATTGCAAACGAGATACGAGACTACGGCTTATTTAGGCATTAATAATAACATAAAGTGAATAGTAGACATATTTATATTTGTCAAGAAGGTAATTTCATGGTGGTGATTATAAGACAAAGCCTAAAAAGAGGTGATGGAAATGTGCCTTTTGAGATATCAGCTGAAAATTTTAATTTTTCAAATTTAAAATGGTGTGGAGCTATTGCAAACGAGATACGAAGTATGGGTTATATTAGGCATTAATATTATAATAACAAAAAGTGAATAGTAGACATATTTATCTTTGTCAAGAAGGTAATTTCGTGATGTTGATTATAACAGAAAGCCGTAAAAAGGAGGCTGTAAAAACTGCCTAATTTGAGATGTTGGCTGAAATTTTAACTTTTCAAATGTAACGCGCTTACGATCGATTTACCTGTATCGATAAAACAGTAAATGGCGGCGTCCTAGCGCGACAACATAAATCGATAAACTAGAGCGTTTATGAATTGAATTGAATGTTGTTTAACGGCTCATCAACACAGTACAGGTTATTTAGAGCCGCCCCAGAGAGAGGGGAAGGATACATAGGAATCCGGGAACCTGCCCTACTCTTATTATCGAATAGATTCCTATGGTTCTTTAACGTGCTCGGTTGATAGACCGATACACGGGACCGCCCGGTTTACGTCCCCATCCGACGGACGAGGCTAAGGAAAAGTGTCTTGAACGCTGTTTCTTCTCCCTGTATACTTACTCCCTGGTTTTGCTCAAATCTGCATTGCACTCTATGGGAAAAGTGTGTATTAAGAACTGGGTCATTAATTAGGTAGTTGGGCGTGAGTACACACAACCTGGCAGGAAAAAAATCCAATAATGTAAAGTTTAAAAGGGTGTAACTTTTTTATTTCTTGATGGATTTTAGAAATTCAAAAAGTATTTTGATTCTGATATTAGGGACTGTTTAAAAAAAAAATGAAATTTTGAAAAAAAAGTCCGACCTCACTACTAGTAGGAGTAGGACACTCGACAAGAGATTCACTCGTCACGCTCGAAAATCGGGTAGGTGTAGGTGGGGTAATTTCACTTTCAGTAACTACAGAAATTCCTGACGAAGTTCGTCATCACCCGTGATCTGATTCAGCTTTTTAAATACGGGGCTAATGCTCTGTAAGCCCTTTGTGTCGTTCTTTTTAATCTTTTATACGTAATATTTTGAATTATGGGACATGTTGATTGTTGATATAGGAGCCGATCTTGGTTAAAGAACGCCTTTCGTAATCGTATCGTATAAATACTATGCTACGATAAAGCGTTCGATTGATTCTGCTGACAAAATATAACTGTGTCTCGCCCATTGGATAGTTGGTACCTGCGACTACAAGGTGGGGGTAAAAGCGTCGAATGCTCTAGATAATGAACTAGCTATTCAGCTCTTGATTATTTTTATCAAGGTGCAGTACTGGCTGTATACCAGATATCGTCATTTATATGTTGATTTTTTAATACATCAGGATCTAAATCAAAACTAGTCATCTCATAAATATTTTTGCCGGTAGAGAAGCTTACCCCATTGCCGTAAATATTTTGTGTTTACATTGTTCCTATTCTCAGTTACAAGTGTCACGTGACCGTTACTAACTATAGACTGAACTGGGCCGGTCGTTTGAGCTGAATGTAGTAGTTATCGTCATGTTCAGTTTAATACCCAAAAATCCATGTTAGGGATGATGAAAATGTGTGTAGTTATTAATTGAAACATAAATATACCATTGCATATGAATACACCAAAATAATATCTAGAAAAAAATATATATCTGCAATTTAAAACGTTTTTTCAACTGTAGGTATCGGATGTAATTTACTTCACTTTGACGTTCATAATTTAAATGGAAATAACTGTCCGCAAATTTAAATTGATTGATGTGAGCTATTTGTTTCCCTTGGTTGAAAATGTTTACCAACATACTTTTAGTTTTTTGTGTATGTCAACTTGATTCAATGGTTCGATGTAAAAGGTCAGCTATTTTAAAAGGAAATTTTCCTGCGCATGCGCATTAGCTCGTGATTCCCCCGATTGTGTTTTCTTTATAACGGTATTTATATAGAGAGATTATTGGTTTGAGAGATTATGTTAACATTTCTCAACTATTTTTTCCTCCCCAATCGCCTGATGATAGTGTGTAGTGATTTGTAAAGTGGGGTCGAAATATAATCACAACATCGAGCGTTTTATTGATAATGACGAAAGCTGGTGAATGACGATAACTGGTACACATCCAGTACGGCTTTTACCCCAACCTGATAGTATGACAATATCGGTTTTCGCGAAAATTAAAATGTAATATGCTTACGGAAAGTTCTTTTTAATACCAATATTTAAAGTGTAAATTTAATATTTTTATTGAACCTTTTGATTGGGAAATTATGACTTTAGATTGGGAAAATATGATGTTTTTTTGGGAAAATCCAGTCGATTTTTGCTAGGGGAAAGTGCCGATATTCGGCGGTAAAAGTAACCAAAAAAAATCACTGATTGTAAACAATATACTGGACTACGGATGTGTGTATTCACTTTCAATAAAAAAGAAAAAGAAGTCAATGATTGGATGCACCCGAGGTACTGCAATCAAAAGTACAATATCTTTTTTATGAATTACTTTTATTCAAAACACTAGCAATCAAATTGTTTCCTTATAAATGTGACACACTATGTCAGCTGACAGTTGCAAGAAAATTGAAGTTTAAGCTAAAAATGACATTGTAATTTTTACCATACCCCACCCACTTTATACTATTGGCGAACACTTAAAACATATATCACATGTGTATCATTGTATGCTTTGTGGACAAAACGGTAAGTTACTGAAGCAATTTCATCCGGCATAAGATTGTAAACTAGAATCTACTCGAAAACTAGCTAGTATCTACTCACTGTTTTATTCTTCGTCAGCTAATCGAGCCTCGCTAATCCGCGCCAAAAAGTAATTTCGGAACACTCGAAATGCATTCGTTGAGGATAACAACAGAACTTTCCGATTGCGAAATGGGATCAGTCGTTATTTTTCGCCAAAAGTCAGCGCCTCCTGTCGTCTTAATACGACACTCGTCATCCGATTGTTTCTGATAAATTCCTAATTATATAATTCTAAGTGCTTACTTCTATATTCTATGTCTCTAATTATATAATTCTAAGTGCTTACTTCTATATTCTATGTCTCCATGTATTTGTTTGTTGTTGCTGTTGTATTAATTGAAATGTTTGCATGAATATGAAATATAGAACAAGGTGATATAGGCTATATAGCACAAAGTGTAAATAAATAAACGATTAAGAAAACGAAAATAGGCACTTAGAAGTTAAAATTTGAAAAATATGCACTTAGAAGTTAAAATTTGAAAAGTAGCAATAAATACCAACATTTGATATTGATAGAAAATGAAATGTAATACAAAGCATTCAGAAAATAACATAAGAGATGATAGCAAGATGTCATATACATATATGCAATATGCAATAAAGCAACATAGACTTATGGCGGCTATGCCCTTCCATAGTAAACATCCCATACTGTTTAGGCTAAATAAAATTAATCACCTGGTTCTCAGGCCCTCCCTCATCTCTTTTTTGGTAAAAAATAAAAAGTTTCAATGAGGTAAATAAAGACTACAATAGTGCTTTCGGCTCGCAAAGGTCATAACCAAGAATCGAACCACAAAAGTAGAGATGCATATGTTTTATCAGAAAATATCAGCTTGATATTGAAACTTAAGTATGACTTACTTTACATTGTTTATCTTTTGAAAATGATGTTTTATCCAAATACTATTGAAATCTAAAATACAAAGTCACCCTCATCTCTTTCGTCAACCTGTAAAATTGCATTAAAAAAATGCTTCCCTCCCACATGTCTTTTTGGGGAAAAGGGGTCTGAGAACCAGGTAATTAATTTTATAGACCGAATTTTTATATACATACAGAGAAAGAAATACATAAAGAGAAACTTATAAAATATGCTCTTGGAAGTAAACACGGCATACTTTGTCTGTTCGACTTTTATATCTACTTGATGTAGTCTTACGGAACAAAACTAACACTAGTTTTATTGAGTTGCAATAACTGATGGACATTATTATATCGTAATTATTCGCCTGAGAGTTCACAGTGTATACACGAATCTCACCCAGTATTGTCTTTGAAAAAACATAAACTCATTATATATACGAATGTGTGTGTACTCTATCTAACGTGCTGCAATTACGTTTCCTTTCTAACATCAATGAATCAGTAACGCAGTCTCTTCAAACTACACGTATATGGTATATACCAACTTAGCCTATTCCATATAGGTAATAGGTAAAATAGCATACCCATTTAATAAAATACGAACACCTCACGTGACGTATTATTTAAAATAAGTTTAGTCTGCAACTAACGGAATAAACCAAAAGCTACTATTAAATATAACCATTGTGGTTATACTGTACTCTTAACAATATCCCGTGGGCATCCATACATGTGTACATGTATGTGCCCTCCGGCCGACTAGAAATGCCATAAATACACACAATATGTATTTAAATTAAATCATTATCAGGAACAGGAATAAAAATATGAATATATAGAGATATAGAACATATATGTAGACTAACAAATACGATACACTTACAGGAAAACAATGGAGAGATAAGCTTGCTTATGTTAAAAATACACTAGCGAGCACTGAAACTGACAGGCAAATCAAACAGTGTATGGCGACATAGACACAACACAATGTCATACAATTAAAAAGCACACAAGCCGTCGTATACCAAGGTAAAACACAACGTGCCAATTGTCTAGGCAAATTACATCACACATACATCGTGACTATCACGGATTGATTTATACTAAGGATTGTTACTGAAAATTCAAATAAAAGATATACTAAAAGGTACACTAAACTTGTTGTAGGGAAAATATATACTCTTGTTTTTATTTTAATAAAAACTATATTTATACACGCATAGAGAAAGAAATACATAAAGAGACACTTATAAAATATGCTCTTGGAAGTAAACACAGCTGTTAGATTCTAATATCTGGTGGTTTACTGAAAAATGACATTAACGCATTTTTAACTATTACCCAATCGAGATCTCGTACAGTATCAGAAGTACTGCCGAAGGGTAATTAATCATGATATATCGGCGGTAGTATGGTCAGAAGAATTTCTCACCTTGAGCGTGAACTAATTGACCACACTGAGCGCGTCAATTGATTCGCGTCGAAACAGTTATCAAAAGGAAGACGGTAGACACACAGATGGAACCAATTAATGACCAACACACTACACTTTGTAGAAACACCAGCAGCGAGATAGGTAGGCAGTCGCTGTCCCTACATCGACTGAGTCACACGCAAGTTTTCAGCTCTGAAAACATTGTATATTTCACTTTCTGTTAGCTATCAATATACAGTACAGATTTACACACTTCTGGAGATACTCCAGAATTTGTCTCGGTACCAACCCGACGTGTAATCTACATAGCTATATACAGTACAGTTTTACACACTACTGGAGATACTCCAGCATTTGTCTCGGTACAAACCTGACGTGTAAACTGCATATTCCTCGGAATATATGACACATTCGTGTCTTATTTTGCTAATATATTTGTTATGAGAACATATTTACTCACATTTGGAGATACTCCAAATTTTGTCACGGTACCAACCCGACGAGTAATTATAAATAGTGTTTTCTTCGGAATACATGCTACCTATAAGACACATTTAAGACGGTACCAACCCAGTCGTGTCTGAACATCTTGCTGCATGTTCATTAAAAGACAATACATTCGGTACCTACCCGATTTGTCTTACAGTACTATTGTACTTTAAAATAGCAGTTCTCAATAAGAACCACACATATATAAAGTATTGAATCTGTGTTACAAACTAACTCAGACAGATTGAATACACTATATATACTTAATTGGTTAATCACAGTGTACCGGTATAAACCTCATTACATCAGTAAATGAGAGAATTTATATATTAAATAGAAATCGTTTAGGATTGCATGTTGCAACTGAAAAAGGTTTCAAGACCGAAAGCGCTCTTGCAGTTCGGATTATTATCTATCCGAGTGGAATCAGAGACGATTTCTGTGCTTGGGCTATTAACACACGTGACACATATATAGTGTGTCTATAACGTACGTGTTACATAGAAAAAGTGTGTATACATAATATACACATACACACATTAAAAAACTGTTAAACTAATTGACAGGTTACTTAACACTAAAGCAACCATACATGGTTATATAATAACTATACTATACTGTCCATAATTATACAGGGTAGTAAGTAACCTTAATCAACTGTTGTTGGTGATAAAAACAATCACAAACACATTGTACCACCTTTGCGTACAATATGAATAAGAACAACAACAAACGCAAAACCCTGGGGGTGAGAAAATCCCCCGTGCGTAGTGTGCTAACTGGGCATGCCGCTACCACGAGGCAATCTGGAATCTCGTCCGTGGTCAGACACTCGTACCCACCCTATTCAAAATGTTACACGGAACCGTCTGGAAAAATGTGCTTATATACATGCAAACGAATACACTTTCTGTATCAGAGGATAAAATGTGCATAAATAATACTTACGTTTACATTTCGCACCTTTTTTGAGTTTGTAAGTGTAATAAATTATAAGAATATGCTGTTTTTCACACAGTGCTTCACAACTTCGCAGCTTCACATTTAGGCGCAATTTTAAGTAGTCATTCTCACGGAGTAGTGAAAGACATGCGCGACAACATAAATCGGCAAAACGAGCCCGTTTCTTCTCCCTATGACGTACTCCCTGCCTCCTCGTACAGAATAAAACACCGACTTCTTCAGTTAACATTCAAATTTAAAAGAACGAAATTTATTCTGTCGTCACGATCGTCATATTATGACGTCATTATTTTATGACACTTCTCAGAAAGGACCAATTTAAAAACTTTGAACAAACGTTTGAAAAACGACATTCTAGCTGTGGCAAAAACAGTAAAAATTAAAACATTTATCTCAGCATGTTGAAAACATGTCTGCTATACAACGTTGTTAGGACGTCAAAAGGCGACGTAAATACAACGTTGTGATTTTGACGTCAATTAGACGTTGGATTTAGGTCGCCGACGTCGCGACCAAGATCCAACCAATATCCAACGTCACTTTGACGTCGTGTGCCCACTGGGACGTTGACTAGATCGGCGTTAGAAAATGGCATATGTTTTGATAACACTACAGTCCCTTGGAAAATCTCGAAAAATACTCCAACCCATCCTGGAAATAAATCTCGAAAACACCCCATGAACCCCGCTTCCCCACCACCATCCCCTTCAACATATTTCCCTTCCACAAATATTTCGTGGAAAAGTTGAATTAGACCAACAACGTTGACACCGGGGTAGGGACTTCAGACACAATTGGTATAATACCAACACTGGGGATTACTCTGAAAATGATCTCCTAGGGAGGGGATAGAACAATAAATCGATTTTCTTTGGGTGAGCCTGTTGTTACCCTACCCCTACTCCGGCGGGGGAAATAATTGATAGGTGCATAATTGTTTTGCGTGTATTCCCTCATTAATAACTGATATCCTACTACTTTTTCCTTGATAGGACTTTTATAAAAGTGCATTAAAATCGAAGGGGGCGAGGGAAGTGGGTGTAAGGGGGCTGGGGGGTGGGGATGAAAGGTTTTGTTGTAAAATATTCCGAAAGTGGACTGTTTGTAATAATGTTCAGAATAATGTTGGGATGGTGCGGTGGGGCATAACCCGGGGATTAGACAGAAACGAATTTCTGTTAGGCGGGAATGGGCTATTCCAGATAATCTCCGTACTCACCATCCATGCCCCCGCTTTAAGAAATGTATTTTTAAGTCCAGAAAGCACCCCTAGTTTAAAACAACAACAGCAAAAAGATATAATATATATAAAAAAAAAAGTAAAGCGTTTAAAACCTTCAGACCCTCGGAGCCACCTGGAAATATGTCCAAAATACCACCCTAGATCCCCGGAAATCCATTTCCTACCTACTCTCAAGCAGTCTAAAAAGCGTTTACCTCAAAATGTACAGACTACCCCTTAGATTTAAAAAAAAAAATACATCACCTTAAAATACGTGGCTTAGCACCTCCTAATAAAACAATGTATGGGGAAAAAATGGAAAAATCTCCAGCCACCATACCCCGTCCGTTTTTATTCGTTAACCCCTCATTCCCTCATGGAATTTGTGTAGCCCCCCCCCCACCACCCGCACCCCCACACCCCAAACACACACCACCATCACATCCTAACCGCTGCACTCGCAAGAAAAACAACACCCCCTTACCACATTCTCACAACATCAGGAAAATACCATCCCTTTGTGGGGCGGGGTGTGTGGATGTATTTTGTTCACAACCCCACCCCGGAAGCCACCACCCCATTCTTTCCTTATAAGGACACCGGGTACAGAACGTGGTATGGTACGTACCAACATGGGGGACTATCCTTGGGAATAAGAGTGGTTGTGTATTTAGCGCGTACACTTCCTCAGTAATTGTAATGTATGCATTTATTATATACTTTCCAGCGAAATAGTGGATTAAATCCTATATTCACTCCAAAGAAACAAATATTCTCTATTTATTCACTCCAAATTAACAAATATCCTCTATTTATGTATGTCACGCGCGTGCATTGTGTAATCAATATTGAGAAAAAGCCCAACTTGCCATATCTTTTTATAGAACATAGATCAGACGAGATGTTTGACCATGATCGCAGTTGGAATGCACTTTACGTGAGCGATTTTTTTCGGCCGATGAAATCGGTTTTTGCCGGTCGCTTGTTTGCTCCTTCTTGTTTGAGTGAAATGGGACATACGCAGTGAAGCAGTCTAGTTAGTTTCCGATAAAATGGTAACATCTTGAAAAAAAACGAGTGTTCCGATTGATCTCACCATCATAATGAAAAAACCACCGCATATAATAGAAAAAGCACTGCATATCATAAGAAATGCACCACGTATAAAGCCGTTTGTACCGAATATAATGCAATTGAAACCACCGAATATAAAGACGTATCCACCACGTATATTAGAATATGTACCACATATAAAGTCAACAGAAGCACTGCATATAAATACAAACGTACTTCATATAATGTTCAAAGGACCTCATATATTTGATAAACTACTGCATATAGTAATAAATGCACCACATATAACGATAACTGGACCGCATATAATGGTTTATCTACTGCATATAATGACTTATCTATCGCATATAATGATTAATCTACTGCATATAAATGCTTTTCTACCACATATAAAGATTTATTTACCACATATAATTAAAAATGCACGGCATATCATGAAAGATCTACCACATATAAAGGGAAATGCACTGCATATATTAATCGGCAACATCATAAGACAGTCATGGCGTTCCATAGTAAAACACGAACTCTTTTATACGCAACGTTATGTGTGAGACGCGACGTTACGACGTCACATATTTTATGACGTTTTGGCGCTAAAGTGTGTCTGACGTGGTGGCGGTTCTATGTTCATCTGAATTATTTTTTACTAATTTTATTGCAATGCTATGTGATAAAAAGGATCTTAAACTCGTTCCTATTCCATATAAGATTTATGAAACGAGTTATGAATTATTTTTAATTTTAACTCGCCAAAAGGCTCGTTAAAATTAAAATAATTCATAACTCGTTTCATAAATCTTATATAAAATGGGAACTCGTTTAAGATCCTCTATATATGTGGAGTATTTGTTCGATATAATAAAATACTTGAGGGTGCCAGTGGATATTATCAACCCCGGCAAAAATATTTTCCTTAGCCTCTTTCGTCGGTTAACCGGTCGCGACCCCATGTATCTGAGTCTATATCCCTAACGAATACAGTCATTTGTAAGAGTAGGACAAACGGGGAACCAATAATCTGTTAATGAGCCGTTAAACAACATTATAAATGGTAAGTATTGTCTGTTTTCCCCAATATATATTTCGGATTCGGCATATCAAACGACAGTGGTTTGATAAGCGGCTGTCACGGATTACAGCGGATATTTCTGGATGTCGTCTGCTCTCTAGATGTCGTCTGCTCTCTCATAACCTCATGTTCACGACCAGCTTGTAGTCAGAACAGGCTCTGTGATAATCCCTTCAGTTATATATAGCTTATGTGATACTATAGGAAGTAATGATACATACTATGTGATACGCCATTCATTTTTATAGGAACTAGTTTTATAGACAACGTGATACGACATTATTTTATAGGAATTAATACTAGTTTGTGTGATACGACATTCGTTTCTACAGGATATAATAATGACGTGAGACGCCATTTATTTATATAGGAAGTAATTATATATACTATGTGACACGCCATTTATTTCTATAGGAAGTAATTATATATACTATGTGAAACGCTATTTATTTCTGCAGGAAGTAAATAAATATATTATGTTATACGCCATTTATTTCTATTGGAACTACAAACAATAAGATTTCAAAATTACTGAATATTAAGGTAAGAATTTAATTTGATCTTTTATCCAACGGTGTTTGATAAAATGCAGATATATTTTAGTCTAAACATATTTTATTTCAGCATTTGTACAGCATATATATATTGCTAGAGTACAATGTTAAGAGAGCGTGACTTGGCAAACACACTGACGAAACTCAATGGTGCCAGTGAGGTATGAACCCGGCCAGTCTTAATATATCATTGTTCACGGTAGTTGCGTATGATATGGATGTGAGGTGAAGTATGTACATGTAATATGAATTACATTCAGAAATGACATGGATACTCAAGAAACAGGTTGCAGTATGAATAGGTTGCAGTATGAATGTATTTGGAATAAAGCTGAATCCCAATTATAGAACGTTCTAAAAAAAAAAACGTCAATAATTTCGGAAAATTGAATTGGATTGGATTTTATAGTAAGCACGAACATGGCGACTTATCCAACTTCCAACCACAGCTCCGGGCAATATTCTTGCACGGGCCGCCACCTTGGTAGAACCACCGACGTTCTACAAGCCAGCTAGATAGCTTCCTCACATAAAGATTCATAGGCCCCTTAGGGATCGAACCTACAACAATTTCGGACAAACAGTTTTATTACTTACACGGTATAACAACAGTATATGTATTATTTCGTATTAAAGGTTTACACACTATATCGCGTCAATATGATTTAGCCCGGATTATCCCGATTAAAGGTTATAATTGTTTTGCCTTCTTTGTCGTATATAGGAATGATTTATGTCAAGAGACAAATCGATGATCATTTATTCTCCATACAGTGTTTTATAACAGTCATATCAATCAACAGATATAGAGCTTCCAATAGAACAATATATTGTGTGTCATACTCGCGTTTAACACATAACCACCATTTAGTAGTGTCGAACACGTCTTTCATCTTTTATTTGTCCAAATGTGTAATACAACCTGGAATGTATAGGCCAAGCATGAAATGCATTGACTCTTTGACAGTTTATATTATACCTCATTTGCATATTTCCTTCTTTGCGCAATGTGACGTCATCCGGTCACTATTCTGTGATGGTGACCGGCCCCGGTCCTGGAGCTATAGTTTCGGATGTGTAAAAAATAATCGACGTCAAAAAATAAAACATAAAACGTATTGCTTTAATTTGTTGGTCAGGTTAGGTATAATGCAACAAATAATGTATGGTACTTCGTGCTTCAATCCATAAAATTATGCAAGTTTATCGCTTTGATCCATATAACATTCTAGGTCTGACTGCACAGGCTATAAACTTGCATATGGACCCCAGAAACATACATTATTTGTTAAATCGGAACATTGTGTTAACCGGAATAAGTATATATAGTGTTAAGTATATATAGTATTATATATGCATGCGGATCTACGTTATCAATCTATTTTCTATAACAACTGATAACAAATAATTTACATTAAACAACTCAGCAACAGGACTTGATTGTATGCGTTTTATGCTTAAGTGTGTCTCCCGTAGCGGCGGTTTTATGTCCATTTCTGAATCATTTTTTTTATTACAAACTCAATATGAATTATTTTTATTTTAACTCGCCAAATGCCTCTTTAAAATTAATTAATAATATATATATTGTGTAACAAAGAACTTCTCCATTGATTGACGTCATTTCTACTTTGACACTCCGAGGACTGACATGTCAAATCTATATTATTATACTTAAAAAATCAAAGTACTGAAAGTACTGAGCGGCGTAGGTTGGTCGAAGAGGATTGACTCTCTATATCCTTTGTCAAGTTGAAAGGGCGTGAAAGAAGCAGCGGTTATACAATATAGATTACGTTTTGATACGTGATGAGTGTAGTATTGCAATGGTTGCCATGGAAATATCAGCTGCTGTAATATCCTTTGATATTTGTTTCATAATTATCCTTTCTATCGTATGTCGTATGTGCCATTTGTATTCAGGTAACATTATTGTGTAATTAATTTCAGAATCAGTTACAGAAATTTTTAAAAGTAATGGCATTTGTAACTTTATGCAGACGATAAGTTTTCAATTTGTTTGTATCACTTTTCAATAAATAACACCGTTGCGATATTTGTTTTTATCATGATTTTAGCATTTCCATAAATTTCCGAAAATGTTATAGTACTAGTATTCGGTAGGTGAATACAAACGCTGTTACTCGGACTTTATCACCATACGGTATATGGAAGAGTATACTGGTGTACGTAATTTAAATTGAATGTTTCCAAATTGGTGTTTTGAAATAAGACAACGTATAACGGCACATTAGAATAAACATTTAGTTATTTGGGATAATTCGTTTTGTAAAGTAATAAAGTCAGCTGAACATCAGCGGTAAACACCGAGTCTAAGACCTAGCCAAATGTGGAGGTGAGTCCGTAATTGGTCACTGATTGGTAACATTCTTGTGACGGTGTTATGCTCAATTTATGTATGGATATTGATCTCTTGTAAGGTAAGTAACATAGTGTTTATCTGTTCTGTGCTTAAAGTATACGTTAACAGAAAGTGGGTTATGTCTTCTATTTATCCACAGTTACAAAGGACTGTCTGTTAGATTTGATGGTTTAGTGAACTGCATGTAGTCCTTAGTCGAGTGTACTGTATCTGTGTTATGCGATTTCCAGTGTAAAAGTGTTTTGGACTAACTGTACGGTTATAATTAAGTCGATTTTCGAAAATGGGGAGAGATGCAGACTATTTCGTATTTGTTGGTAGTTCATTCCAGCCTCTAAAAGTAGAAGGAAGGAATGATTGGTAGTAGAGTACAAACCATAGTTCGATTATCGTTTGAGTTTGAAGATTGTAAGAGACGGTGTCGCTGATGTTAGCGGGAACTAGTTCAGTTGACTAACACTGTTAAGCCAAAAGCATAAGTGTTTACATACAAGATAAAACAAAATGCAATTTTAAACACATTTTAAAAGACAAACAAAGCAAGCATACATAAACACAATCAAACACATTCAATTAATGCATAACGAAGCTCAAAAATATATTCTACACCAATATTACGCTTCTAAAAGATACTTGTGGATCTATAATTTCACGTTTATTGTTCACATGTGACAAACGTTGCTGCGTTTGTAACCTCGCATCTCTCTGCTGCAGTTCGAATGCCCGGCACTGGAACCTCGAATTGTAAATGTGAAAGTGTCGATTCTTACAAATGGCCGGAGGTCATTACGTGGTCCCGCCTTAATTCCATTAAGCGATTGGAATGCTTATATTAGCATGATTTATTACGGATATTTCGACAATAAACACGTTTAAAACATTGTTTTACTGAAAATATGCGATAACCTATTTAAAATGTCCTTTAAATGTTTTACATTTACAATATACAAACTTTTTAAGCCAAAATTAAGGATTATATTTCATACCCACAGTCAACCACTTTTTCGCTTCTTGGAGAAGGGGTTGGATGGGGTATGGAAGTTAATACTCGGACCACGTAATGATATTCTTCTGATTCTACCCAGGTAACGTGTGTAGTCTTTCTCCACCTCTATAAAAACGACCGTGATATTTAAAACGACCGTGATATTTAAAACGACCGTGATATTTAGCAAAACATGTGCTGAAAACGACGTAAATCATCATCAACCAACCAACGTCATCGACCCATTTACCGTAGACATTGTATAAACTGTTGATCAAGTATGCTATGCTATCATCAACACAGTATACAGCTGTTTATTAATCAATAGTATCTGACCTTTTTCCCCTCAGCTAAAACAAAAGACTAGAAGCACTGCCAAGATTACATCATCCTTAAAGAAAAAGAAAATTAGTATTCAGATCAACGACTGCAACGTATAAGAGGCGCCTTGTTTGACAGAATTACTTCCCAAGAAACAGTGCAAGTGTACAAGTCTGATACTTGACCCTGTATTATCATCTGGCAAACTGCCAGTGTTTCATGTTACATTATGGTTTCCACATCAGCACAGGGTTGTGTCGTAATTGACATGTCGCCAGCATTTAGATATCTCCGCCCTATTGTTGATGACAATAGTTTATATAACATAGGTGCACATGCTAAGCACGTGCTTGATACACGTGCTGTTGTTTGTCGAGGTATCGTTCTGGTTTGATTGGTTGAAATGGATTAATGATTGACAACTGGCGACATGTTAATTATAACTGCTAACAAGACGCATTGCACTCGTATTGTGATTAATATGAGCGTTTTGAATAACACGTATGCGAGAATCATGGAGGTCGAGTACTTTCAGATATTGTAATGAACACTGTTTCATTATCAGGTTAGTACATACAATTCATAATTAGGATACTGATCAAGACGACTTCACGACATTGTTTACTATAAAACAATAGCACTACTGCAAGCCTTGATGAGAGCTCGAAATCGTGCACGAAACAAAAGCACTACTCTATACCTTAATAGTGCAACACAAAATCAGTGCATTAGTACGGCGTCGAGATATAGGTAACTTAAAATCGTCTGCTTGAAACGTATAAGACAATTCTATTTAAAATTTAAATGAAGCTTTAGTTGACGTGTTGTTCACATAGAGAATTATGTTAAAACGAAAGTCCGTGGGTTCAAACTGGTCACGCCTGGAGATCAGGTGACTGTTTATTGAGATATCAATGAAACACATCAAAAAAGAAAAGACCAGTGCCACCTGGGTCGCAGTGGTTTATTTTGAGATATAACGGAAATATGTAACACAAAATATTCATATAATTGAAACTGCTGAGCCAAAAATCAGTATTGTTTTAGTGTGTGTTTTTTTCTTCTAGTCCTTTCAGATCATCGAGGCCAATATATGTGGCTTTGAAATAGAATTCTGCTTAAGCCGATGCTAGGGAGGTGAGAAGTGTTGCATCTTACATTACCTCTCATGAACAGACTCAGCGTGAGAAGCGTTGCATCCTGCATTACCTCTCATGAACGGACTCAGCGTGAGAAATGTTGCATCCGACATTACCTCTCATGAACAGACTCAGCGTGAGAAGCGTTGCATCCTACATTACCTCTCATGAACGGACTCAGCGTGAGAAGCGTTGCATCCTGCATTAACTCTCATGAACAGACTCAGCGTGAAAAGTGTTGCATCCTGCATTACCTCTCATGAACGGACTCAGCGTGAGAAATGTTTCATCCGACATTACCTCTCATGAACAGACTCAGCGTGAGAAGCGTTGCATCCTACATTACCTCTCATGAACGGACTCAGCGTGAGAAGCGTTGCATCCTGCATTACCTCTCATGAACAGACTCAGCGTGAAAAGTGTTGCATCCTGCATTACCTCTCATGAACGGACTCAGCGTGAGAAATGTTGCATCCTGCATTACCTCTCATGAACAGACTCACTATCGGCACAACCGAGTCTGCTACTGTATCCCTTGGTTGTGTCTGTTGTTTCCGAAGGATGTTTTTTTTATCCCCCGCAGAAGGCGGAGGAAAAATAATTTGGCGTTGTCCGTCCATCCGTCCGTCCTTCCGTCCGGTTGGATTTTCATTACACTTAATAATAATGTTTATCCTGATAGTGGCGTGACACGCGGCTATTTCTTTCCGGAATCGCCCCAGTAACGCCGGAGTTATTTCCCTTTAATTGCTAAGAAATACTTAATTTTGTCCGTCCACAGCCCTATCTTGATAACCGCTTGTTGTATTTTCATTAAACTTCATTATAATGTTTACCCCAATAGTTGGATGTGACGCGGCAAATTTATTTCGGAATCGTCTTGTAACGCCGGAGTTATTGCCCTTTAATTGATAAAAAGTCCTTAATTATGTCCGTCCACAGCCATATCTTGATAACCGCTTGTTGTCTTTTCATTAAACTTCATTATAATGTTTATCCCAATAGTGGGATGTGACGCGGCAAATTTATTTCGGAATCGTCTTAGTAACGCAGGAGTTAGTGCACTTTAATTGATAAAAAGTACTTAATTATGTCCGTCCACAGCCATATCTTGATAACCGCTTGTTTGCTTTTCATTAAACTTGGTTATAATGTTTATCCCAATAGTGGGATGTTACGTGGCAAATTTATTTCGGAATCGTCCTAGTAACATCGGAGTTATTGCCCTGTTAATTGATAAATGTCCCCTTGAATTATTCTGGTCGTGAGTTCAAATCTCACAGGAGGCATATTTTTCTTCTTTTTTTTTATTAGAAACCTTGGTTCATGGGTTAAATCTTTCTAAAAAAACAACAACATTCTCACAAGAAAGCTTGGTTTATGGGTTCATTTTCTCTTTAGGGAAGAACTTCAAAAAAAAATCCGAAACTACAAGAGATAAAGGTTTAATAATTTTTTTATTTATTATCAGATTATGGTTCCTCTACCAGTTTTGTTCAAATGGTGACCCTGGGGTCAACTTTAGCCCCGCCTCAGTGGTCGCAGTTTTACATAGACTTATATATAAGGGAAAATTAAAAAAATCTTCTCTGAAACTACAAGAGCCAACAGTTTAATATTTTGTATTTACACTAAGCTTTTGGTCCTCTACCTAGTTTGTTCAAATGGTGACACTGGGGTCACTTGTCAAACTTGGTTTGAGTGTTTATATGAAGGAAAGTTTGATTTATTTTAAAGTTAGTCAAACTTGAGCCAAATACATCCCTCCCCCCTAAATAACAAGATCATCTGATAGTAGCCGTAGTAATGAGATGTAGTAATCAGATTGATAAATATCACATGGCCAGGTAATTAAAAAGTAATCATTGTTATAAACTTAATTTCTTGTATTTTACATTTATTACTATATTATAAACACCTGCTAATAGTACACCCAGTCCAGCCCTTTAGTCCCACTATTAAAGTCAATGCCTTAAAATGGTACATCATTTTTTCAAATCTATTATGGTGATGAATTTTAAAAATACTATCTTGTAGATATTCGAATTTATGAAGGCTCAAGGTCATAATTTATACTAATTCAACAAAAATCCGAACACATTTCTTCCACTCGAGGATAACACGTCATTCGGTGGGGGATATCAATTCCTCGCATTTTCCTGTTTATTTTAGTAATTGTATTCAGGAAACATCGTATTGCTTGCTGACATAAAGAATCAAGATTGTAAACATGATGTCTCTCGACAATGTCATGTACATGTTGCAGGCATCAGCTTATTGACAAACATGTTCTAACCTGATCAGCCAATATCAGCTAATATCAGCCAATATCAATCCCCTCTTACTGGCATACGGAATCTGTATGGGAAATGACTAGAACGCATATTATAACAGGGTATATGTTAACCCTTAACCCGCTTCATATATATAATGGACTGTTGTTTCTTTGAATTAAGACCATTCCATTAATGTGAGAAAGGGGTGTTTTGGGGGAAATGACTGATCAACAGCCGGACATTTTATTCCCAGGCTGATCTGGGTTACAATGGACGCAAAGGCTATTATAGTCGTACTTAGCGGGTTAAGGGTTAACAATCTGGCAATAAAAATGAGAAAAAATGTCCTATCAAAACCACAGCACCAAAACGCATTTTCATCGTAGGTCCTCATTGTACCACAGGCAAAGAACTATTAACTAAAAGTAAACATACATTGAAAAGGACAATACACAACACAAAGAGTGAGTGGTCAATACAGGGTTACCGACTTGGAAAGGACAGTAGGCAAACTAGTCTAATGGGTAGCTTATGTGTACACAACCTCGCTATTATACTGTCTTCAGCGCCCAAATTGACAAGACAGTGTAAAGAAAAGTACATGCTATCAAAGGAAACTCACAAGCATGTTCCACGATGTCACACGGAGAATCACGTCTGGTAGCAGATACACCCGAGATCGCATAAACAAATTGATAGAGAAAACTTAAAGAATCATTTTCTATGAATTCTCTGAAACTCGTTATTAAAACATGTAAGCAGCATCAATCGGTATGGAAAACAAAGCTTCATTACTCACGTTCGATGGTGTATGTCAGTTTTAATTAGATATGATATCGACAAATGGAGATATCTAGATTTGGGTCCGGCGGACATAGCTTTGGTGTGTTTACTGTTTCTTTGTATTATCGATAACGATACGTTTATGCTAAGTGTCATTCATTTGATCCAATATTTTTATACTTGTCTTAACCTGGATGATAATATTTTCAGGATCTCAAAGATTGCTTGCTTCCATGCCGTTATTTTGAGTGTTTTCTGAGCAGAATACGGTGTGTGTTTGTTCTTTGACATTGATTAACGACTACTACAGTTTTAAAATAACATTTCGACATTATTTGATGTTAACCAAAACCGCGGTAAAGATATATAATACAAATATTCTCAATGATAAAACAAGGTATATGGAATAATTATTTTACGCTGGCACCGGTCGCAAACATGTTATGCTAGAATGGGGGGAAAGTTCCGTTCCAATTTATATAGGTTAAAGGTAATTATAGTTGTTATATATCAATATAGAAACATAATTGTGTAAATGAAAAACGTTATATTATAAAGAATATCTTATGTTGTTATGAATAAGAATAGCTGTACTTCTGTCAAAACTGATTACATACTTATTATAAAACACGGATTTGGATTAAATTTAGGACTTTTAATATTTATAATACTATATATGCACAAATAAAATATCACTTTATTTAAATGTGTAAGTTTCGGCACTCTTCGAGGCATGCTTTAAACTGTTTGTATTTTACCAGTGCTACAGTTGCTGTTTTCGCGTATCAATATCCAAACACAAACACACACACATACACACACATAAATAACACAGCTGTCTTAAATCACAGCTGTCTTAAATCAAAACACAACACGTAGTCTCAGTCACTCCATTCTAATTTAACAGAAATTGTTGATTCTCATTACATTTAATATGCAACCTTACCCGAAATTAGATATGAAAGTAGAACAGGAAATGTAGCATTCAAGGACCACAGTCAACCAAAACCACGCAAAGACACAGATAATAACCGCAAGTTTAAAAAAGCTGCCGATATGTAAATAAACATGACGGTGGGTCTGTGAACTGATAGGAATGCAAAACAATTGTTTGTAATGAAAATTTGAGAGTTATCTAGCTGAAATAAGTAATGCTGTTTTCATATAAAAAAAATATATAGTGTTTATAAGAATTTTATTTTCTGATATAATCATTCAAATGCAAATTGATAAAAAATCAGAATTTATTGTAAGTGGCAGTGTGTATAAGCTGAATTTGCTCCTTTTTCACTTCTTTTTGGCATTATAAATAAAACCGATGAAACGCTAACCTTTCTCGTTATAAATTCATGGATTCAGTAAATTGCATTGATATCCATGAAAATACTTTTAAAGAATTGCACTTATGCCATTCCAATACTTGCAATTTCATTCTGTTGCACTTACGATTTACGACATAAAGATCCCGGAAATAACATTGCCGCATTCTACACGGAGTAGACTTTTACGAAAACGTCAAATCCACAGGCGAAACTGTAACTTTAAAATGTTTTTTTTAGACGAGTTCTTTAGGAATTCAAGTTGTAAAGCATTCTTATCGTCAACTACATGCTTCACAATCAGTTAACCGTAGACAAATAAAAAATGATGAATAAAAGTCAAGATATGACAACATAAACATAAAGGAATGACAGTAGGGCTTCCTCCTTGGCAAAAAACGCCGTTTGGAGTTTAAACCAGGTTCTAAAGTGCACCAAACCTCACTCTTACGCTATTGTCATCCCAATAATTTGTATACAAATGGAGGCTAGCGTGGCCGGGAGGACTTGGAACCAGAGTACCCGGGCTCAAGCCTCACCGGTGCCTCTATGTTTCGTCGGTGTCCTCTTCAAAACAATTATCCTTAGCCTTTTCCGTCGGATGGGGACGTTAACCGGGCGCGACGCCATGTATCGGAGTCTATACAGTCATTAGTAAGAGAAGGACAGGTTCCCGTATTCCTGTGTATCCCCCAGCCCCTCTCTCTGGGGAACCAATAATCTGTTAGTGAGCCGTTAATTAACATTTCTTCAGTTGCATATAAATGGAAAGTATTGTCTGTTTACCCCCGATATATATTTCGGATTCGGCATAGGTTTGAACGACAGTGCTTTGATAAGCGGCTGTCACGGATTACAGCGGATATTTCAAGATGTCGTCTGCTCTCTAGATGTCTTCTGCTTTCTCATAACCGCATGTTCACGACCAGCTTGTAGTCAGAACAGGCTCTGTGATAATCTCTTCAGTTATATATAGACTATGAAGCTCACTTCTATAGAAAGTAGTTGTACTTGCTCTATGTGATACGCCATTCATTTTTATAGGAACTAGTTTTATAGACTGCGTGATACGACATTATTTTACAGGAATTAAAATTAGTTTGTGTGATACGACATTCGTTTCTACAGGATATAATAATGATGTGAGAAGCCATTTATTTCTGTAGGAAGTAATTATATATATATACTATGTGATACGCCACTTATTTCTATAGGAAATAATTATATAAACTATGTAATACGCCATTTATTTTTATAGGAAGTATTTATATATATACTATGTGAGACGCCACTTATTTATATAGGAAATAATTATATATATACTATGTGATACGACATTCATTTCTGCAGGAAGTAATTAAGTATATTATGTGATAGGCCATTTGTTTCTATTGGAACTACAAACAATCAGATTTCAAAGTTACTGAATATTACGGTAAGAATTTAATTTGATCCTTTATCCAACGGTGTGTGATAAAATTCATGAAAACTGCGAATTCAGATATATTTTAGTCTAAATATATTTTATTTCAGCATTTGTACAGCATATATATATTGCTAGAGTACAATGTTAAGAGAAAGTGACTTGCCCAACACACTGACGAAACACAATGGGCCAATCAGGCCTGAACTCGGACAGTCTTAATATGTCATTTGTCACGGTATTTGCGTATGATTTGGATTTGAGGTGAAGTATGTACAAGTAATATGAATTATATTCAGAGAAGGCACTGATAAGTTGACGTGTTTCTGTCAGTGCAAGTCATACATGGATACTAAAAAAAACAGGTTGCAGTATGAACAGGTTGCAGTATGAATAGGTTGCAGTATGAATATGTTGCATTATGAATCGTATTTGGAATAGGGCTGAATCTCAATTAAAAAAAATGAAACGGTCAATCATTTCTGACAATTGAATTGAATTGAATTGGATTTTATAGTAGCACAAACGGGTAAGGTCATTATGGCGACTTATCCAACTTCCACTGAGGGAGGAAGGTCACAGCTCCGGGCAATGTTCGTGTTCGTCGTATATAGGAATGATTTATGTCAAGAGACAAATCGATGATTATGTATTCTCCATACAATGTTTTATAACTCTGTGTCATATCAATCAACAGATATAGGGCTTCCAATAGAACAATAGAATGTGTGTCATACTCGCGTTTAACACATAACCACCATTTAGTAGTGCCGAACACGTCTTTCATCTTCTATTTTTCCAAATGTGTACTACAACCTGGAATTGATAAGCCAAGCATGAAATGCATTGACTCTGTGACAGTATATATTATACCTCATTTGCATATTTCCTTCTTTGGGCAATGTGACGTCATCTGGTCACTATAATGTGATGGTGAACGGCCCGGTCCGAGAGCTATAATTTCGGATGTGTAAAAAAAAACGACGTCAACAAATAAAATATAAAACGTATTGCTTTAATTTGTTGGTCAGGTTAGGTATAATATAACAATAGTGTATGGTGCTTCAATCCATATGCAAGTTTATCGCTTTGATCCATATAACATTTTATGTCTGACTGCACAGGCTATAAACTTGCATATGGACCTCAGAAACATACATTATTTGTTAAATCGGAGCATTTTGTTAACCGGAATTAGTTTATTAGGCCTTGAGCCAGGACTCAAAATTTTCGATAATGTTACCAACTAAAGGGACACATTCTACCATCACTTTTTGAAAAGAGCATTGTATGTAGATTATATTTATTCCATGATAGCAATCTGGAACAGCTTATTTAAAAAAAAAGAACAGTAATAGGTTATCATTGAGGTTTTTGATGTTCATTTTTTGAGTGTCATGCTCGTGTGAACAATTATTCAGGCATTTTTTAAAGATGCAATTAAGTTTACAATTAATTAAGTTAAATAAAGCGTAAATAAGCTCTTTTTTAGCACTAAATTTATTTTAAAAATCAATTTACCCCACCCACTACTGACACATTTGTATGCATTTAGTTCAGGCAATAGTTTTTACATTATATGTGTAAACTTGTAATAATCAATAATTTACAACCTTTCTACGATGCTTTAAATAAAATTATAATATTCATAAGGGATTGTTATCATGTTATGATAGATTGATGACATTAAGTACTAAGCAATGTTCATGGTATTGCACATATAGTAAGCCTGATAAGTTGAGACACATGCCAAACTTGAAGTATAAGCCTTCCTCAAAGTAACATAAATAGTATTAACATGTTCTGATATATACATATATTGCACCAACGACACAAACAGTCCAAAGGATTCTAGATAAAGGATATCTGCGGTTTAACGCTTTTTTAACATTAGTCTATTTTAGGTTTAAAATGATTAGGTGTAGGATTACACATAATGACATTTGGATTATGTATTACACATAAATACATGAATTAAACATTGCATATTGCAACGCAAAATGTTATAAGTTGTCTATTTCAATACGTTTTAATTACGATTTATGCATATTTTAAGGATTTTAACACCTGAATTACCCCACCCATATACATCACAATGAAGAATTGTGCATATGAAATGTAAACATAGTAGTATATACATTTGAACGAACCATTTTTGTGTTACTGAAAAAAGAATCGACGATGAAGAATTGAATTCAATTGGAGTTTTACGGCACACCGACACAAACATGTTATACGGCGCCAACAGGAATGAACATTTGATCAGACTCACTCTTCATTAACATCTAGATAAAAAATATGCAGAATGTGCCTAGAACCTTCTCACCCGCAGAACTGCAGAGTTGCTCCAAATTCTCTAGTAAACACTCCATTTTACGCTGGAGCCACGATCATTGTTTTCTGCCACCATTGCACCTGAAACAATACAGGTTTAAAGATGAAAACGTTTAATGAACAAAACTGACAAAATGAACATGAATTAGGGGAAATTTTACCCCTCCGCCTGGATATTCAGTGGTACTATTCTTGCCTGGGAACCACACAGCGTTTACGAAGAAGAATATTTACGGTGATACCCAGATCACTGTAGTAACTTCTTATCATCGCAACTATTTGTTAGAATTGGTGCAGTTGTTACAAAATCACCTGCTTAGGATATGTATCTTAACACAGGTTGTGATGTTCTCCGTATTTGATTTAGAGTATGGAAGTAACCTAGAACTGGGACTGTCATTATCATCAACTCTACTTTTGCGCATGCAAAAATGAGATGTAGGGTCCTATAGAAAACACAGCGTCCGAACGCAATGGCATCGTAGGTCCGCAAGGACTTGATAATACAATGAAAGAGACAAACAACAACAGAAAGGGTGGTGAATACAGGGTTACCGACTTGGAACGGTCAGTAGGCAATAAGGCCTACTGGTTCGCTTGAATCGATTTTATATGCGCACAATCCTCGCTAGTATCCTGTCTTCAGCGCCCACATAGACAAGACAGTGTAAACAAAACTACATCCCATCAAAAGGAATTCTCTAACAAAAACGTCAACATCCAGAGAAACTAACTAAAGGAACACATACAAAATAATAAACATCTCAGGATGTATCCAGAATCGTACTGAACAACCATAGTAGTTGCAGCTAAAGAGAAAACCAATCTAGGGTACGACCAGACAACTCGAGGGACGAAAGATCATGCAACCACCTCCCTTAGTTTGGGTTTCAGTAGGTACAATCAGAAAGTCTCAAGAGGTAGTCCAGTCATCGTAAAAGTGAAAAGTGAAGCGTAATGACTGACTGTAGAGGGTCAATGATTAAATTTGAAAGTGGTCAGGAAACCCGTCAGACCCCTTTAACTTTCGAAGTTTATAGACCAGATCTCCATAAAATGAGGGTTGTGATATTCCAGTCGCAGAAGTGTTTTAAGGTTGTTGTTGTACTTTTCCAGCAGGCCCTCTTTGCGGCGGTAGAATTTAGAGAAAGATCTACGTACTTTGTGATAACGAAAACCCTGCTGAAGAAGATTACTTGTAATAACTTGATTTCGATCATTGAAGTCTATAACATCATTACACGCTCTAGCAAATCGATGAGCTGGGAGATATACACCCCATATGAGGTAGCACGAGGTACATCTAAATCCAGGTGTGGATTGTTAAAGATGTTAAAATTGAAATCATCTCTCTTATCATATATTTTAGTATGAATACAATCATTTGAAATCGAGAGATGAAGATCGAGAAATGCTGCTACTGTATCCGAACTGTTGGTTTTATTCAACGTCAGCTCTGGTGGATAAATGTTAGTAACCATATGAGAAAAGAACGGATTATCAATCTTGAGTATGTCATCAAGATACCGAGAAGTATTATTAAAGGCATCAATAATTTCACCCTGGCTAGCAGGTGACAAACTCAACATAAAATCTCTTTCATAGCAGTACAAAAACAAATCTGCAACAAGTGGCACACAGTTAGTACCCATAGGAATACCAACAACCTGGCGGTAAATTTTTTAAACCGTATCTTTTAAAAATGTTATCCAGAAGAAAGGATAAGGCTCTACAAACATCAGTACAAGTCCACAAATTATACCTATCGATGGGGGCGTTAGTAAATAAGGCCCTGACATTATTACAAGCTAGAAAAGTTGTACCTTCTCTATCAAATGTCTTCTGAATAAGCTGAAGCAATTTTTCTTTGATAAGATTATGTGGTAGTGTAGTATACAGCGTAAAAATGTCGTAGGTGCTTAGAGAAGTGGCATGAAAATGCTTACACCGTAGTTTGTCAAGAACTTCTCCAGAGTTTTTGATAGACCAAAACAGATTGATTCCTGAGTTCTCGAAGGCCTTTCCGCAATATTTTGCAATATGTTCTTTAATCGCGGAAAGTCCGGAAGTCAATAGTTTTGATATAATGGTCGTGGTACATGAACTAGAATTAGCGATAAAACGTGCTTTGTAAGGAATTTTGTGAATTTTGGATATCCAGTACATTGTAGGGAGTTTCGTCTGCTTACTAATTACAGAAGCCTTTATAGTCTCCATAAAGGTCACATGCTGGGAAACAATGTCCGTCTCCAGCAGAGGTGTAGTTAGATAAGCAGAAGTGCTCGCTAGCTCAGCATTCAAAGTATTGATATAATGTAGACGTCAGACAATAATTATATTGTAGGAGGCTTTGCAAGTGCAAGTGGAATGACTATTACCTAAAAAAGAAGGTGTATTGTCACTGAAGAGAGAGAGACAGTATGTGTGTATATGGGGTTTGTGTGGGGTGGGTGGGGGAGGGTGGGGGGATATATAGAAATTTAGGAACCTGTCCTGCTAACGAATATATTCCTAAGTTTCTTTAACATGATGGGAGAAATTAAAGCGATACAAAGGATTGCCTGGTTTACGTCCCCATCCGACGGACGAGGGTAAGGGAAAGTGTCTTGCCCAAGAAAACACCGACAAAATACACTGGCCCCGGTGAGGCTTAAACCAGGGTTCTCTGGATTTAAAGTCCACCAGCACATCCACTGCATCAACAGGCTGTATGCGCTCAAGCGGGTGACTACATTAAAATACATACAACTAAAATGCTAATCCGTCATTAAGGTTACATCAAGGAAGCCGGGTTCACAACGGTCACTCT
Organism: Cyrtodaria siliqua; assembly: GCA_037043455.1. NCBI lineage: Eukaryota > Metazoa > Mollusca > Bivalvia > Adapedonta > Hiatellidae > Cyrtodaria > Cyrtodaria siliqua. Next base: position 104,191 of record JAWPHD010003245.1, on the reverse strand, counting down.
TACCTAGCAAGTCAGCATCAAGTTCATGTATGTCGAGTTGCAATATGCCTGCAAGAATTATATATGATAAGCTCATTGCTATTTTGATAAACTTGGCAATTAAGGCTTTGGGATAATCAAAGACAATTAAGAATACTCAGTACATATTATCTCATTTAAATAATATAATTCAATGTGACAATATAACATACATATAAGATAACCTTTTTTTATACTCTTCCATATAAGAATCGGTACCCAGTGCATCGAGATAGATTACATTTAGTGATTACGGTTATATTTACTGATGTTTACTCTAAAAGCTATTTTCGACATACAGGTGCTAATGCAGTTAAAACAGCTATCCCGCCAACAACAGCCACAATTGTACAACATATGTACATCATTTCTAAACCTACTGACAACGAGGTATATATATAACTTACATATTTTGAGAATCAAAACTCTATAGATACAATATAAAAAGCTTTAACCAACCAGACAAAAAAAACTGGATCGTCAAACTAAGAGTGACCAACTCATAATTCATTTTACACATATTCAATCACGGGTATTAAAAGAACCCATGCATAAACCTATACGTTTAAGCGACACATGCATTATTATATGAGCTGAACACCTTGATAAAATTTTGATAAACTGTTGGGTTTTTTGTAGTGTAATGTTATCATAATTTGGAGGGTTTTTTTAAAATGTGTATTATAAACACCGACAAATCAACAGTTAAATCGTAACGTGCGTTTTCTTTTTCTTTCTTTTTTCATTTTGCCATGCGTTGAAAATGCAGTGGTCTACTTTGTGAATTTAGTTCGTGGATTTATTCAACATGCGATTTGTAAACATAGTTAAGTCTTTATAATGGAATACCTTATCAAAAGTCATATTCTTTATATATTTCAGTTCGCTTAAAACTTTTGAAGTGATTTTATGAAAAGTGTACAACTTCACGCCATAAACAAGAGACCCACTGGCCTTGTCTCAAAGTGCTCTCATGTTTTAAGAAGCAACAACAATTTCTTTAAATAAATCTGTAAAACTGTGACCCCCGAAGTGGCCATATTTGACCCCATTGTCACCATTTGAATAAACTAGGTAGAGGATCATAAGCCTATGATACATGCAAACTATTATTTAGCTTTTGAGGTATCAGAAAAGCAGTTTGAGTATGTTTCCTATATAATTCAATGTTATAGTGTGACCTCGGGACAGGGCCAAATTTGATTCCAGGCTGGATTCCAGGGTCACCATTTAAATTATTTGGAACAGGACAATAATCTTAAGCTAATGCAGATTATTATACCTCTAGGTCTTGTAGTTTCAGAGAAGAAGATGTTTACAGACGTTCCCAGATAATTCTATGTAAATATGTGACCCCCGGGACCAGGCGAAATTTGACCATAGGATCACCATTCGAACAAAAATGGAAGAGATCGATACTCTTGTGCTACATACGTAGTATTAGACCTCTAGCTCTTGTAGTTTCAGAAAAAGAAGTTTTTTATGGATTTTCCTATATAACTCTTTTTATAACTTTGACCCCCAGAACCGGACCATAGTTGACCACAGGGTCACGATTTGAACAAAATTGGTAGAGAACCATGAGTTTACACAACATGCAAAATAGTAGACCTCTGGCTCTTGTTTTTTTAAGAGAAGAGATTTTAAAGTTGTTTCTATATGACTCTATTTATATATATGACCCCTGGGGCGGAGCCATATATGACTCCAGGGTTAACATTTTAACAAACTAGCTAGTAGACTATAAGATTCTGCTTCATGCATAATATGAGACCTCTAGCTCTTACAGTTTCAGAAAAAGATATTTGCTTTTAAAGATTTTCTATATAACTAAAGTTTGTGAAGCACTCATCTTCCCCCTAAAAGGCTCTGGGTATTGTTTAACCACTCATAGGATATGTTGTCTGCTTTTTGATACGCAGGCTTCAGAACCGCTGCTCCCAACTATATTTCATTATGTTTATTTTTAACTCTTAGGGGCATTTAATTTTATTAGATACTGGGACCATGCGCCGTACGACATGGGAAGCGTTACACTCCATGTCCACCGCCATATGCATGCCATCTTCGGGATGATTCAAATTTTGTACTGTTGATTTTATGAATATTGAGTTCTGCTCAAAACGGGACTAGGGGGCGTGAGCGGTTACTAGCATATTTCACTACCGCTCATGAACAGCCCCAATCAAACCGAGACTGCAATATTTCGTATGTGTCGTACTCGGCCGTTTTCATAGGTCCATTATCACACTCTTTCCTATTAGATAATATTTTCGTCAGGTATGGAATCACCGTTTATAGACAAATTGTTGGTATCCCTATGGGTACGAACTGTGCACCACTTGTCGCAGATTTGTTTTTATTTTTCTATGAAAGAGATTTCATGTTGAATCTTTCACCAGATACCCAGGCAGATGTTATTGAAGCTTTTAATGACACCTCTCGGTATCTGGATGACATATTGAACATTGACAACCCTTTCTTTCAAACTATAATTAATAATATTTATCCTGAAGAACTTCAGCTTAATAAAGCTAATATATCTGATAATAAATATTCTTGATTTAGATCTCTCGATTGAAAACGGTGAAATATTAGCAAAATCTATGACAAGAGAGATAATTTTAATTTTGACATTGTTAATTACCCCCACTTGGATGGGGATGTTCCGCAAGCAACTTATTATGGGGTGTATGTGTCTCAACTTATTCGTTTTTCAGGAGCTTGTACTCGAGTTGAGGACTTTAATATTTGTAATCTTTATATAACTAAAAAGCTACTCAATCAGGGTTACCGTTACCATAAACTTCGTAAAACCTTTGCAAATTTTATTATCGTAACCCTGATCTTATTTCCAAATATAAAGGTAATTTAAGGAGTCTTCTGCGACAAGGACTATCACAACCTGACTTACTATGGTGATGTGATTTATAAACTTCGTAAGATTCTTTGTCATGGTCACTTTCATACTATCTTTGTAAAACTTGTTAAAAAGTTTATCAAAAGAGGTTATTCCTATCAATTTGCAACGTACTGCATGCTTGGTGGTGGACCCTTTTACAGTTCGCCACTACGCTTTTCTCTTAATTGTACGATGACCGGACAGGCTGTGGACCCTATGATGACGCCTACCTAAAGCCCATTGGGACGGTGGCGTTGACCGGACAGGCTGTGGACCCTATGATGACGCCTACCTAAAGCCCATTGGGACGGTGGCGTTTGATGTTTTCTTGTCGTGCCCTTAATGGTGTATTCTCTTACTGCTCTGGCTTCTGCCAAGTCAATGAGTACCTTCATTGTGGCTTTTTAGTTTTGTTTTTTTTATACTATGATCTTCCTTAATGGTTTATTCTCTTGTTGCTCTGGCTTCTGCCCAGTCAATGAGAACCTTCTTTGTGACTTTCTAGGCTATTTTGTTTTTGTATTATATTTACACGAGCATATTTGTATTTTACCTATATTGTAAACAAAGTTGATGCTGCCTTGTTGGTTAGAGATTAGATCATGGCGGGGATTTCTTTATTTACACTGTCCTGTTTTAATGGGATGACAGTAGGGTAAGTGTGAGGTTTGGTGCACCATAGAACCGGTTTAAACCCCCAGTGGCCTACTTTGCCACTGACCGTTCTAAGGCGGTAGCCCTATTGTCAACCCTTTTGTGTTTGTGATGTCGTTTCCTTTTATTATTACTTTTGCCTTCGTGTTTGTCTGTTTGCGTGTTTGTTTCTGTGTTTTGTGGTTGACTGTCCTCCCTGAATGCTACTTTCCCTTTCCAAGTTTTTTATATTTCTCTATGAAAAATTGTTACCCCCGGTGCTGGGCCATATTTGACTTTGGGGTCACCATTTCATAAATACTTGGTAGAGTACCCTAAATGTATAATACATGCAAAAGATTTGACCTGTAGCTCTTGTAGTTTCAGAGAAGAGATTTTAAAGATGTTTCTATATGACTCTATTTAAATATATGACCCCTTGGGCGGAGCCATATATGACCCCAGGGTTAACATTTTAACTAACTTGCTAATAGACCATAAGCTTCTGCTTCATTGATAATATGAGACCTCTAGCTCTTAGTTTTAGAAAAAATATATGTTTTAAAGATTTTCTATATAACTCAATGAAAAATTGTTAACCCCGGGGCTGGGCCATAATTGACCCTGGGTGACCATTTTATAAATACTTGGTAGAGGATACTAAATGCATAATATAACACATGCAAACGATTAAACCTGTAGCTCTTGTAGTTTCAGCGAAAACGATTTTTTTAAAGAAACCAGAGTTTTGCTTAAAATGGGGAGATAACAGGAATCAGCTACCGTGTTGTCACTGCTGCTATCATGGATTTTTTGTTTCTCTACAAGGTACTCAATAACATGGTATTAGTAAGAATTTGTCCCTTGAGATGGTAACAAAAAAAATGTATGGCTCATGGTCTATATATAGTATTATAAATGCATGCGGATCAACGTTTTTTGTTTTTGTTTGTTTGTATGGTGTTTTACGTCATTTTCAACACATGTAAGGTTATATGTGACGGTCGATTATTTTGTGGTGGAGGCAGACCACCCACTTTTCCTGGTTAGAATCAGTACTGTACACCTCACGACATCCATAAAAATCGACACTTCCTCACTTACAAGTCGAGTTCCCGGTGCGATTCGAACCCGCAGAGGTGGGAGACTAAGGTTTACAACGCAACGTCTAAGTTAACCATTCGGCCACGGAGAAGCTATAAAGCTATTTTCTATTAACAACTCATAACACATAATTTACATTAAACAAATCAGTTTGCATTTTTTAAATTGTGTGTAACCTTTGTAAAGAGATAAACACGAGCCCTTTGATACCCAAAGTCGCGTATAACTTCACAATATGTTTTGGCGCAAAAATACTTGGTTGTATAAGTTTTATGCTGAAGTGTGTCTCGCGTAGCGGCGGTTTTATGTCCATGTTTATAACAAACTCGTTATGAATTCTTTTAATTTTAACTCGCCAAATGCCTCGTTAAAATTAGAATCATTCATAGATTTATGAATTAATAATATATATCTTTTGTAACAAAGAACTTCTCCATTGATTGACGTCACTTTCTATTTTGACACATTCAAAAATCAAAGTACTGAAAGTACTGAGCGGCGTAGGTTGGTCGAAGAGGATTGACTGTCTAGATCATTTGTCATGTTGAAGGGGCGTGAAAGAAGCACGGTTATACAACATATATAACGTTTTTATACGAGATGAGTGTAGAATTGCAATGGTTGCCATGGTAATATCTTTACAGGAAATATCAGTTGCTGTAATATCCTTTGATATTTGTTTCATAATTATCCTTTTTATCGTATGTCGTATGTGCCATGTGTATTCAGGTAACAATATGGTTTAATTAATTTCAGAATCCGTTTCAGTAATTTTTAAAAGTAATGACATTTGTAATTTTATGCAGACGATAAGTTTTTGATTTATTTGTATCACTTTTCAATAAATATCACCGTTGCGATATTTGTTTTTATCATGATTTTAGCACTTCTTAAATTCACAGATGTTAAAGTATTCGGTAGGTGTATACAAACGGTGTTACTCGGTCTTTATCATCAGTCTATATATTGAAGAGTATACTGGTGTTCGTAATTTAAATTAAATGTATCTAAATTAGTGTTTTGAATTAAGACAAAATCGCCAGAAAACGTATAACGGCATATTAAAATAAACATTTAGTTATTTAGGATAATTCGTTTTGTACAGTAATAAAGTCAGTTGAACATCAACGGTAAACACCGAGTCTAAGACCTTACCAAATGTGGAGGTGTGTCCATAATTTGTCACTGATTGGAAAAATTCTTGTGACGGTGTTATGCTCAATTTATGTATGGATATCGATCTCTTGTAAGGTAAATAACATAGTTTTTCTCTGTTCTGTGCTTAAATTACACGTTAACAGAAAGTGGGTTATGTCTCCTATTTCTCCACAGTTACAAAGGACTGTCTGTTAGATTTGATGGTTTAGTTGATTGCATTTAGTCCTCAGTCGGGTGTACTGTACACAACCTCGCTATCATACTGTCTTCAGCGCCCAAATTGACATGACGCCAGTACTTAGATATCTCCGCCCTATTGTTGATGTCGGAGTATATTGACAATAGGTTATATTATAATACATGTTGCTTTATTATACTGTTATACGTGCTATTGCTTGTAGGAGGTATAGTATTGGTTTGATTGGTTAAAATGGATAAATGATTGACAACTGGCGACATGTTAATTGACAAGACAGTGTAAAGAAAAGTACATCCTATTAAAAAGGAAACTCACAATCATTTTCCACGATGCCACACGGAGAATCACGTCTGGTAGCAGATACACCCGGGATCGCATAAATAAACTGATAGAGAAAACTTAAAGAAAAATTGTCTATGATTTCTCTGAAACTCGTTACTAAAACATGTAAGCAGCATCAATCGATATGGAAAATAAATCTTCATTACTTACGTTCGATGGTTTATGTCAATTTTAATTAAATATTTAATCGACAAATGGAGATATATATATTTTGGTCCGGCTGACATAGCTTTGGTGTGTTTACTGTTTTTTGTATTATCGATAGCGATACGTTTATGTTTAGTGTCATTCATTTGATCCAATATTTGTATACTGTCTTAGCCTGGATGATTATATTTTCAAGATCTTGAATTATTGCTTGCTTCCATGATGTTAATTTGAGTGTTTTCTGAGCAGAATACGGTGTGTGTATTTTCTTTGACATTGATTGGACTACTACAACTTTAAAAATAAAATCCGTAACATTTCGACATTATTTGATGTTAGCCAAAACCGCGGTGAAGATATATAATACAATATTCTCAATGGTAAAACAAGGTATATGAAATAATTATTTTACGCTGGCACCGGTCGCAAAACATGTTATGCTAGAATGGGAGAAGTTTCGTTCCAACTTATATAGCTTAAAGGTAAGTATATTTGTTATATATAAATATAAATATAGAAACACATTTGCGCAAATGAAAAACGTTATATTATAAACTCGTTATAATGTTGTTATAAATAAGAATAGTTGTACTTCTGTCAAAACTGATTACATACTTATTATAAAACACGGATTAGGACTAAGTTTAGGACTTTTAATATTTATAATACTATATATGCACAAATAAAATATTTAGATGTCACACTTTATTTAAATGTGTAAGTTTCGGCACTCTTTGAGCAAGCTTTAAACCGTTTGTATTATACCAGTGCTACAGTTGCTGTTTTCGCGTATCAATATCCAAACACACACACACGCACACACACACACACACACAAATAACACAGCTGTCTTAAATCAAAACACAACACGTAATCTCAGTCACTCCATTCATACTCCATTCTTATTTAAAAGAAATTGTTGATTCTCATAACATTTAATCTGTAACCTTACCCGAAATTAGATATGAAAGTAGAACAGGAAATGTAGCATTCAAGAACCAGTCAGCCAAAACCACGCACAGAAACAGATAATGACCTCGAGCATAAAGAACCTGCCGATAATTAAATAAACATGACGGTGGGTCTGTGAACTGATAGGAATGCAAACAATTGTTTGTATAATTAATGAAAATCTAAGAGTTATCTAGCTGAAATAAGTGCTGCTGTTTTTATACAAAACAAAAGCTAGTGTTCATCAGAATTTAATTTTCTGATATAATCATTCAAATGCAAATTGATAAAAAATCAGAATTTATTGTAAGTGGCAGTGTGGACAAGCTGAATTTGCTCCTTTTTCACTTCTTTTTGGCATTATAAATACAACCGATATAACGTAAACTTGCTCGTTATAAATTCTTGGATTCAGAAAATTTCATGGATATACATGAAAATACTTTTAAAGAATTGCACTTATGCCATTCCAATACTTGCGATTTCATTCTGTTGCACATACGATTTCATTCTGCTCCGTAAACATCCCGGACATAAAGGTTTATCGCGTCGATATGATTTAGCCCAGATTTATCCCTATTAAATTGTTATAATTGTTTTGCCTTCTTTCGTCGTATATAGGAAGGATTTATGTCAAGAGACAAATCGATGATCATTTATTCTCCATACAGTTTCACATGTTTCATATCAATCAACAGATAAAGGGTTTCCAATAGAACATTTCAATAAAATGTGTGTCATACATAACCACCATTTACTAGTGCCGAACACGTCTTTCATCTTCTATTTGTCCAAATGTGTAATACAACCTGGAATTGATAGGCAAATCAATGAAATGCATTGACTCTGTGACAGTATATATTCTACCTCATTTTCAAATGTCCTTCTTTGGGCAATGTGACGTCATCCGGTCACTATTCTGTGATGGTGACCGGTCCCGGTCAGAGAGCTATAGTTTCGGATGTGTAAAACAATTCGACGTCAAAAAATAAAACATAAAACGTATTGTTTTAATTTGTTGGTCAGGTTAGGTATGATATAACAATAATTGTATGGTGCTTCGATCCATATGCAGGTTTATCGCTTTGGTCCATATAACTTTCTAGGTCTGAATGCCCAGGCTATAAACTTGCATATCAGAAAAATACATTATTTGTTAAATCAGAACATTGTGTTAACCGGAATTAGTTAATATAGTATTATAAATGCATGCGGATCTACGTTTTTTTTTGTTTTTGTTTGTTTGTATGGTGTTTTATGTCATTTTCAATACATGCAAGGTTATGTATGACGGTCGATTTGTTTGTGGTCGAAGCAGATCACCCACTTAGAACCAGTACTGTACACCTCCCGCCATCCGTAAGAATCGACACTTCCTCACAAGTCGAGTTCCCAGTTTGATTCGAACCCGCAGCAGTGGGAGTCTAAGGCTTACAACGCAACGTCGTTAACCATTTGGCCATGGAGACGCTATGAAGCTATTTTCTATCAACAACTCATATCAAATAATTCACATTAAACACATCAGTTTGTATTTAAAATTTTGTGTAAAATAACCTTTGTAAAGAGATAAACACGAGCACTTTGATACCCAAAGTCGCGTATAACTTGACCTTATGACATCACAATATGTTTTGGCGCAAAAGGACTTGATTGTTTGAGTTTTATGCTTATGTGTGTCTCACGTAGCGGCAGTTTTATGTCCATTTCTGAATCACTTGTTTATTACAAACTCGTTATGAATTTTTTAATTTTAATTCGCCAAATGCCTCGTTAAAATTAAAATCATTCATAGATTTATAAATTAATAATATATATTTTGTGTAACAAAGAATTTCTCCATTGAATGACGTCACTTCTATTTTGACACGCCGCGGACTGATTGAGTTCACCCCATGTCAACTCTTAAAAAATATAAGTACTGCAAGTACTGAGCAGCTGAGGTTGGTCGAGGAGGATTTACTGTCTAGATCCTTTGTCATGTTGAAGGGGCGTGAAAGAAGCACGGTTATACAAGATAGATTGCGTTTTGATACGTGATCATCAGTGTAGTATTGCAGTGGTTGCCATGGTAATATTCTACAGGAAATATCAGTTGCTGTAATATCCTTTGATATTGTTTCATAATTATCCTGTCTATCGTATGTCGTATATGTCATGTGTATTCAGGTAATAATATGGTTTAATTAATTTCAGAATCGGTTTCAGAATTTTTTAAAAGTAATGACATTTGTAACTTTATGCAGACAATACGTTTTCAGTTTGTTTGTATCACTTTTCAATAAATAACACCGTTGCGATATTTAAAAGTAATGACATTTGTAACTTTATGCAGACGATAAGTGTTTGATTTATTTGTATCACTTTTCAATAAATATCACCGTTGCGATATTTGTTTTTATCATGATTTTAGCATTTCTTAAATTTCCCAGATGTTAAAGTATTCGGTAGGGGAATACAAACGGTGTTACTCGGACTTTATCATCAATCTGTATATGGAAGAGTATGTATATGTTCGTAATTTAAATTAAAAGTGTCCAAATTGGTGTTTTGAAATAAGATAAAATCTCCAGAAAACGTATAACGTATAATGCTTCATTAAAATAAACATTTAGTTATTTGGGATAATTCGTTTTGTACAGTAATAAAGTCAGCTGAACATCAACGGTAACCACCGAGTCTAAGACCTAGCCAAATTGATCACTGATTGGTAAAATTCTTGTGACGGTAGTATGGTCAATTTGTAAGGTAAGTAACATAGTGTTTCTCTGTTCTGTGTTTAAAGCACACGTTAACAGAAAGTAGGTTATGTCTTCTATTTCTCCATAGTTACAAAGGACTGTCTGTTAGATTTAATGGTTTAGTGGACTGCATTTAGTCCTCAGTCGAGTGTACTGTATCTGTGTTATGTGATGTCCAGTGCAAAAGTGTTTTGGACTTACTGTACGGTTGTAATTAATGAGAGATAAAAATATCGGACAGGGAAAGCGGCATTCAAGAAGTCGATTTTCGAAAATGGGGAGAGTCGCAGAATATTTTGTATTTGTTGGTAGTTCATTCCAGCCTCTAAAAGTAGAAGGGAGAAATGATTGGTAGTAGAGTACAAACAATAGTTCGATTATCGTTTGATTTTGAAGATTGTAAGAGACGGTTAGGAACTAACACTTTTAAGCCAAAAGAAAAAACTATTCAACACAAATATTACACTTTTGAAAGATACTTGTACATCTATAATTTCACGTTTATTGTTCACTGAATGTGACTCAAACGTTGCTGCGTTTGAACCCTTCTCGCCTCTTAACGCTGCAGTTTCGAATGCCCGGCACTGGAACCTCGAATTGTAAGTGTGAAAGTGTCGAATCTTCCGAATGGCCTCTGATTCTACCCAGGTAGACGTGGGTAGTCTTTCTCCACCACTATAAAAACGACCGTGATATTTAGCAAAACATGTGCTGAAAATGACGTAAATCATCATCAACCAACCAACGTCATCGACCCATTTACCGTAGACATTGTATAAACTGTTAATCAACTATTCTATGCTATCATAAACACATTATACAGCTTGTTTATTAATCAATAGAAGCTGACCTTTTTCCCCTCAGATAAAATAAAAGACCAGAAGAACTACCAAAATGACATCATCGTTAATTATTATTCAGATCAAAAAGTGCAATGTTATACGGAAATCGCGTTCGTTTTTGACAGGCGACTGAAACATGATATATACCACCGTATGTCTCCCCGCTAGAGGCGCCTTGTTTGACAGAAATACTTCCCAAGAAACATTGCCAGTGTAGATGGCCTTAAGACTACCGATACTTGACCCTGTATTATTATCTGGCAGACTGCCAGTGTTACATTATGTTTTCCACATCAGCACAGGGTTGTGTCGTAATTATAACTGCATACAAGACGCATTACTCGTATTTCATTCATCATTTGTGACGCATATGAGCGTTCGAAGATTTGAATAACACGTATGTGAAAATCATGGAAATACTTTCAGATATTGTAATGAACACTGTTTTCATTATCAGTTTAGTACATTTATTTTATAATTGGGATACTGAGCAAGAAATATAAACGGATTGGACAGGGAAAGTAGCATTCAAGGAGGACAGTCAACCACAAAACACAGAAACAAACACGCAAACAGACAAACAAGAAGGCAAAAGCAATAATAAATGCAAACGACATCACAATCACAAAAGGGTTGACAGTAGGGCTACCGCCTTGGAACGGTCAGTGGCAAAGTAGGCCACTGGGGGTTTAAACCGGTTCTAGGGTGCACCAAACCTCAAACTTACCCTACTGTCATCCCATTAAAACAGGACAGTGTAAATAAAAAAATCCCCACCATGATCTTATCTCTAACCAACAAGGCAGCATCAATAGGCAATATAAGTTAAACACAAATATGCTCGTGTAAATATAATACAAAAAAAACAATAGCCTAGAAAACCAAAATGAAGGTACTCAGTAACTTGGCAGAAGCCAGAGCAGTAAGAGAATAAACCATTAAGGGCACGACAAGAAAGATCATAGACAAACATCAAACGCCACCGTCCCAATGGGCTTTAGGTAGGCGTCATCATAGGGTCCACAGCCTGTCCGGTCATCGTACAATTAAAGAGGAAAGCATAGTAGCGAACTGTAAAAAGATCCACCACCAAACATGCAGTACGTTGCAAAATGATGGGGTCATAACCTCTTTTGATAAACTTTTTAACAAGTTTAACAAAGGTAGTATGAAAGTGATCATGACCAAGAATCTTACGAAGTTTATAAATCACATCACCATAGAAGTCAGGTTGTGATAGTCATTGTCGCAGAAGAGTCCTTAAATTATTTTTATATTTGGAAAGAAGATCAGGGTTACGATAATACAATTTTGCAAAGGTTTTACGAAGTTTATGGTAACTGTAACCCTGATTGAGTAACTTTTTAGTTATGCAAAGATTACGAATATTAAAGTCCTCAACTCGAGTACAAGCTCTAGAAAAACGAATAAGTTGAGACACATGCACCCCATAAGAAGTTGCTCGGGGAACATCCCCATCCAAGTGGGGATAATTAACAATGTCAAAATTAAAATCATCTGTCTTGTCATAGATTTTGCTAATTATTTTACCGACTTCACGACATTGTTACTATAAAACAATAGCACTACTGCAAGCGCGAAATCGTGCAGGAAACAAAGCACTACTCTATGCCATAATAGTGCAACAAAAAATCAGTGCATTAGTACGACGTCAAGGACGGCTTAACATCATGAATATATCGAGATATAGGTAACTTAAAATCGTCTGCTTGAAACGTGAGACAATTCCATTTAAAATTTAAATGAATCTTTAGTTGACGTGTTGTTCACATAGAAAATTAAGTTAAAACGAAAGTCCGTGGGGTCAAACTGGTCACACCTGGAGATCACGTGACTCTTTATGGAGATATCAATGAAACACATTAAAAAAGAAAATTTCCATCATCTGGGTCGCAATGGTTTATATTGAGATATAACGGGAATATGTAACACAAAATATTCGTATAATTGAAACTGCTGAGCCAAAAATCAGTGTTGTTTTTTCTTCTAGTCCTTTAAGATCATCGAAGCCAATATACCGAGGTGGATTTGAAATAGAATTCTGCTTAAGCCGATGCTATGGAGCGTGAGAAGTGTTGCATCCGACATTACCTCTCATGAACAGACTCGGCGTGAGAAGTGTTGCATCCGACATTACCTCTCATGAACACACTCAGAGTGAGAAGTGTTGCATCCGACATGACCTCTCATGAACAGACTCAGCGTTAAAAGTGTTGCATCCTACATTACCTCCCATGAACAGACTCAGCGTGAGAAGCGTTGCATCCGACATTACCTCTCATGAACAGACTCAGAGTGAGAAGTGTTGCATCCGACATTACCTCTCATGAACAGACTCAGCGTTAAAAGTGCTGCATCCTACATTACCTCCCATGAACAGACTCAGCGTGAGAAGTGTTGCATCCTGAATTACCTCTAATGAACAGACAGCGTGAGAATTGTTGCATCCTACATTACCTCTCATGAACAGACTCAGTGTGAGAAGTGTTGCATCACACATTACCTCCCATGAACAGACTAAGGGTGAGAAGTGTTGCATCCCACATTACCTCTCATGAACAGACTCAGCGTGAGAAGTGTTGCATCCGACATTACCTCTCATGAACAGACTCAGCGTGAGAAGTGTTGCATCCGACATTACCTCTCATGAACAGACTCAGCTGGAGAAGTGTTGCATCCGACATTACCTCTCATGAACAGGACTCGGCGTGAGAAGTGTGGCATCCCACATTACCTCTCATGAACAGACTCAACTCTGAGAAGTGTTGCATCCGACATTACCTCTCATGAGCAGACACAGCGTGAGAAGTGTTGCATCCTGCATTACCTGTCATGAACAGACTCTGCGTGAGAAGTGTTGCATCCTACATTACCTCTCATGAACAGCCTCAGCGTGAGAAGTGTTGCATCCTGCATTACCTCTCATGAACAGACTCAGCGTGAGAAGTGTTGCATCCGACATTACCTCTCATAAACAGACTCAGCGTGAGAAGTGTTGCATCCTACATTATCTCTCATGAACAGCCTCAGCGTGAGAAGTGTTGCATCCTGCATTACCTCTCATGAACAGACTCGGCTCGAGAAGTGTTGCATCCGACATTACCTCTCATGAACAGACTCAGCGTGAGAAGTGTTGCATCCGACATTACCTCTCATGAACAGACTCGGCGTGAGAAGTGTTGCATCCGACATTACCTCTCATGAACAGACTCTGCGTGAGAAGTGTTGCATCCTGCATTACCTCTCATGAACAGACTCGGCGTGAGAAGTGTTGCATCCGACATTACCTCTCATGGACAGACTCAGCGTGAGAAGTGTTGCATTCAGCAAAACCTCTCATGAACAGACTAAGCCTGAGAAGTGTTGCATCCTACATTACCTCTCATGAACAAACAGCGTGAGAAGTGTTGCATCCTACATTACCTCTCATGAACAGACTCAGCGTGCGAAGCGTTGTATCCTACATTTACCTCTCATGAACATACACAGCGTGAGAAGTGTTGCATCCGACATTACCTCTCATGAACAGACTCACTACAGCCGAGTCTGCTACTGTATTCTCTTGGTTGTGTCTGTTGCTGCAGAAGTATGTTTTTTTTTATCTCAAATTAATTTGGCGTTGTCCGTCCATCCGTCCGTCCTTCCGTCCAGAGCCATATCTTCATAACTGCAGGTTGAATTTTCATTACACTGGGTAATAATGTTTATCCTGATAGTGGGGTGACACGTGGCTATTTTTTTGCGGAATCGCCCCTTTAACCCCCTATTTATTTCCCTTTAATTGCTAAAAATTGCTTAATTCTGTCCGTCCACAGCCATATCTTGATAACCGCTTGTTTGTTTTTCATTAAACTTCATTATAATGTTTATCCCAATAGTGGGATGTGACGAAGCAAATTTATTTCGGAATCGTCCTAGTAACGCCGGAGTTATTGCCCTTAAATTGATTAATGTCCCCTTGAATTATTCAGGTCGTGGGTTCAAATCTCACAGAAGGCATATTTTTCTTCTTTTGTTTTATTAGAAACCTTTGTTCATGCGTTAAATCTTTCTAAAAAAAAAGAATTCTCACAATAATTCATTTTCTCTTTATTGGATTAGCTTTACATAGTTTTATTATTTTATTATTTTTGTTTTCTTGGTTCATGGGTTCATTTTTTTCTTTAATGGGGAGCTTAGGGGCCCCTTGTAGGATCAGATTTACATATAGTTATAGGGAAGAACTTCAAAAATCTTCTCTGAAACTACAAGAGAAAAAGGTTTAATTTTTTTTATATTTATTATCAGCTTATTGATCCTCTACCAATTTTATTCAAATGGTGTCCCTGGCGTCAAATTTAGCCCCGTCCCAGTGGTCGCCGTTTTACATAGACTTATAGGAAAAAACAATTTAAAAAATCTTCTCTGAAACTACAGAAGCCAACAGTTTAATATTTTGTATTTACACTCAGCTTATGGTCCTCTACCAAGTTTGTTCAAAGGGTGCCACTGGGGTCTCATGTCAAACTTGGTTTGATTGGCTATATTAAGGAAAGTTTGATTTATTTTAAAGCTAGTCAAACTTGAGCCAAATACATCCCTCTCCCCTAAATACGAGGGTGCTTCAAAAAGTTCTGTCACTAGGCATATACCCTTTGAACTGGATATTACACTGAGATAAAGTAGTGTATTTATAGTACTACCGGGTTCGCTCTCTCAAATTCCACAACAAAAATGAAACATTTCCGGTTATTTATACCCCTGAATTACCTCCCCCTACCTTACTTTTTGGATACTGGCATTTCTGAAAATGTCCTTGTTACAAAACGTTATAAAAATTATTTGAATAAATCCATGCTTTTAAATTTTCTTGTACGCCATCTGTTGTTATTCGCCTATAATCGATGAAAATGATTGTCGAGAATTCGGAAAGGTCTGGCTGCAAACCAGATATGAGTGAATGCATATCCCTTAATTTTAGCAGAAATAACACTGATTTTCTTCATTTTGTTTACGGAAATGTTATAATATCTTTTAAATGCCGTAATTATTCTCATAGTATTAATATGTTTTCATATTTTTTTACAAATCCTAGTCCTTCAGTGTTTAAATTTCATATTCAACACATTATTGTAGAATTTTGTACAAAGTTTAGTGAAAATATTGATCATCCAGAAACGCTATTTCAGAAGAAATTTAATGTCCATTTATTATTAAATTAATTTTACACGTTAGCTTAAAATGTTAATTTCTAAAACAATGCCTTTTCATCTAACATACTTAAATTCTGAATCTTGTAATGCACAGATATAACTGGTAATGTATGAGAAACTTCAAAGGTCTTCGACAAGAGAAACAGGCATTTGCAAAAGTAACAATTAACATACCTGGAAAAAAACTCAGGACGAAAATACCTCAGTATGTATAAGTGATGTGTATTAAATGTTCCATAACTTTCGTTTAACAAACGATACAGCATTCATTTTACCATCAATGGAATGGTATTGAAACTTTCTTTCATTTGGTATCAAACATCAACACTCACAATGAGCACATAATTGTTAAAACGCGTTAGTGACAGAATTTATTGAATGACCCTCGTAACAAGATCATTTGACGTAGTAATGAGATGAAGTAATCAGATTGATAAATATCATATGACCAGGTAATTAAAAAGTAATCATTGTTATACGATTCTACATTTTTTGTATATTACATTTATTACTATATTATACACACCTGCTAATATTACACACAGTCCAGCCCTTTAGACCCACTATAAAAGGCAATGCCTTAAAATTATACTTTTTCAAATCTACTATGGTGATGAATTTCAAAAATACTATCTAGTAGATATTCGAATTTATGAATGCTCAAGCTCATGATTTATACTAACTAAACAAAAATCCGAACACATTTCTTCAACGCGAGAATAATACATCATTCGGCGGGGGATATCAATTCGTCGAATTTGCTTGTTTATTTAAGTAATTGCATTCAGTTTTTTTCAGGAAACATCGTATTGCTTGCTGACATAAAGAATCAAGATTGTAAACATGATGTCTCTCGACAGTGTCATGTACATGTTGCAGGCATCAGCTTATTGAAAAACATTTTCTAACCTGATCAGCCAATATCAACTAATATCAGCCAATATCAGTTAATATCAGCCAATATCAATCTCATCTTACTGGCATACGTAATCTATATGGGAAATGATTTGAACACATATTATAACAGGGTATATGTTAACCCTTAACCCGCTTCATATACATAAAGGACTGTTCTTTCTTTGAATTAAATTAAGGCCATTCCATTTATGTGACATAGGGGTGTTTCGGGGGAAATGACTGATCAACAGCCGGACATTGTACACCCAGGCTGATCTGGTTTACAATGGACGCAAAGGCTAGTATAGTCGTGCTTAGCGGGTTAAGGGTTAACAATCTGGCAATAAAAATGAGAAAAAATGACCTATCAAAATCACAGCACCAAAACGCATTTTCATCGTAGGTCCGCATTGTACCCAACGCAAAGAGCAAATTAAATATGCACTAAAAAGGACACTACACTACACAAAGAATGGTGAAGACTGGTTTACCCACTTGGAATGGTCAGTAGGCAAAATGGTCTACTAGTTAGGTTAAATAGTTTTATGTGTACACAACCTCGCAATTATACTGTCTTCAGCGCCCAAATTGACATGACACCAGTACTTAGATATCTCCGCCCTATTGTTGATGTCGGAGTATATTGACAATAGGTTATATTATAATACAGTTGCATGTGCTTTATTATACTATTACACATGCTATTGTTTGTCGGTGGTATAGTATTGGTTTGATTGGTTAAAATGGATAAATGGCTGACAACTGGCGACATGTTAATTGACAAGACAGTGTAAAGAAAAGTATATCCTATCAAAAGGAAACTCACAAGCATGTTCCACGATGTCACACGGAGAATCACGTCTGGTAGCAGATACACCCGGGATCGCATTAACAAATTGATAGAATAAACTTAGAGAATAATTTTCTATGAATTCTCTGAAGCTCGTTATTAAAACATGTAAGCAGCATCTATCGATATGGAAAACAAAGCTTCATTACTTACGTTCAATGGTGTATGTCAGTTTTAATTAGATATGATACCGACAAATGGAGATATATAGATTTGGGCCCGCGAACATAGCTTTGGTGTGTTTACTGTTTACTGTTTCTTTGTATTATCGATAACGATACGTTAACGTGCTTTAATGGCATTCATTTGCTCCAATATTTGTATACTTAGTCTGGATGATCATATTTTCAGGATCTGAAATGATTTCTTGCTTCCATGCCGTTATTTTGGGTGTTTTTCTGAGCAGAATACGGTGTGTGTTTGTTCTTTGACATTGATTAGTGACTACTACAAACCCGTAGCATTTCGACATTATTTGGATGTTAACCAAAACCGCAGTAAAGATATATAATACAAATATTCTCAATGGAAAAACAAGCAATATGAAATAATTATTTTACGCTGGCATCGGTCGCAAAACATGTTATGTTAGAATGGGGGAAGTTTCGTTCTAACTTATATAGCTTAAAGGTAAGTATAGTTGTTATATATAAATATAGAAACTCAATTGTGTAAATGAAAAACGTTATATTAGAAACTCGTTATCATGTTGTTATAAATAAGAATAGTTGTACTTTTGTCAAAACTGAATACATATTTATTATAAAACACGGATTTCGGTTAAATTTAGGACTTTAATATTTATAATACTATATATGCACAAATAAAATATTAAGATGTCACATTTTTTTTAAATGTGTAAGTTTCGGCACTCTTCGAGCAAGCTTTAAACTGTTTGTATTATACCAGTGCTATAGTTGCTGTTTTCGCGTATCAATATTCACACACACACGCATGCACGCACGCACGCACACATAACACAGCTGTCTTAAATCAAAACACAACACATAATCTCAGTCACTCCATTCTAATTTAAAAGAAATTGTTGATTCTCATAACATTTAATCTGTAACCTTACCCAACATTAGATATGAAAGTAGAACAGAAAATGCAGCATTCAAGGACCACAGTCAACCAAAACCACGCACAGAAACAGATAACTGCAAGCATAAAACAGCTGCCGATAATTAAATAAACATGACGGTGGGCCTGTGAACTGAGGAATGCAAACAATTGTTTGTATAATTAATGAAAATCTGAGAGTTATCTAGCTGTAATAAGAGCTGCTGTTTTTAGATGTTCATCAGATTTTAATTTTCTGATATAATCATTCAAATGCAAATTGATAAAAAATCAGAATTCACTGTTAGTGGCAGTGCGGACAAGCTGAATTTGCTCCTTCTTCACTTCGTTTTGACATTATAAATAAAACCGATATAACGCTAAACTTTCTCGTTATAAATTCATGGATTACTTATGCCATTCCAATACTTGCGATTTCATTATGTTGCACTTACGATTTCATTCTGCTCCGTAAACATCCCGGAAATAAAGATCCCGAAAGTAACATTGCTGCATTCTACACGGAGTATACTGATCTACGAAAACGTCAAATCCACAGGCGAAACGGTAACTTTTGAACATTACAAAATATGTATTTATACCATTCAAGTGTTTTTAGACGAGTTCTCTAGGAATTCAAGTTGTAAAGCATGCTTATCGTCAACCACATGATTCACAGTCAGTTAACCGTAGACAAATAAAAAATACATTTAAGAATCAGCTGAATTGCAAAGATGAATAAAAGGCAAGATATGACAACATAAACATAAAAGGGTTGACAAGAGGGCTACCTCCTTGGAAATATCAATGGCAAAAACTAGGTTTAAACCAGGTTCTATAGTGCACTAAACCTCACTCTTACACTAGTGTCATCCCAATAAAACGGCACAGTGTAAATAAGATATCTCCGCCAGGTTATATTATCTAACAAACAAGGCAGCATTAATAGGCAGTGTAAGTATAACACATAAATGATAATATATATACGAATATAAAAACCTATAAAGGCACAAAGCAAGTACTCCGTGACTTGGCAGAAGACAGAGTCAAAGCAACAAGAGAACAGACCATTAAGTGTACGACAATATAAGATTAAAGACGCACATCAAACGCTACCGTCCTTTGAGGATTTAGGTAGAAGTCATCATACGGTCCACAATATGTCGAGCACTCAAAGAGGAAAGCATAATTGAGAACTGTAAATAGATGTCAACCACTAAATATGCAGTGCGTTGCAAAATGATAGGGTCATTACTTCTTTTGATTTACTTGTTAACACGTTTAAAAAGGATTGTATAAAAGTGATTATGACCAAGGATATTACGAAGTTGGTAAATCACATCACCATATACGTCAGGTTGTGATAGTCCTTGTCGTAGAAGAGTTTTAAATTACTTTTATGTTTTAAAAATAGATCAGGGTTGCGATAATAACATTTTGCAAAGGTTTTTCAAAGTTCAAGGTCGCGGTAGCCCTGTAGGAGTATCGTTTTAGTTCTACAAATATTGCGAATAAGAAAGTCCCTCAACACAACTACAAGCTCTAGAAAAACGAATAATTTGAGAAACATAAACCCCAGAAGAAGTAGCTCGGGTAACATCTCCATCTAAGTGGTGATAATTAACACTATCAAAGTTAAAATCATCTCTCTTGTCAAAATTTTTACTAACTATTTCACCACTTTTAATAGTGACATGAATAGTAAGATGTAAATCTAGAAAAGAAGCGACAGTATCAGAAATGTTAGTTTTGTTGAGGTTGAAGTTCTTTAGGATAGATAGTATTAACCATAGTAGAAAAGAAATGGTTGTCAGTGTTCAATATGTCATCCAGATACCCAGAGGTGTCATTACGGGCTTCATTAACATCTGCCTGGGTAACTGACTCAACATGAACTCTCTTTCATAGCAATACAAGAACAAATCTGCGACAAGAGGTGTACAGTTAGGGATAACAACAATTTGTCTATAAACGGTAGTTCCATACCTGACGAAAATATTGTCTAATAGGAAAACGAGTGCTTTACAAACTACTTGTCAAGTCCTAACTGTCTAAATTGCCATTAGGAATAAATGCTTTAATAATTTACAGGCCAAAAATATTATATTTTTCTCCAGCAAGAGTGTTTTAAGTTTTGTTAACTGAAACTATTTTGTTTATTATGAATTTATCCGGATCTGTCATGATTTTATTATTTTACCTACAACTAATAATAAAAATTTAACTTTATACATATAGTTTGCAATTTTCAAAAGTCCGTAAAATGACCTTTTGTAAAAACTGAAACACGTACTCCTATGGCGTCACAGGGTTTTTTGGCGTGAAAAGACGTGCTTTTGACAGTTTGGTTGTGGTGGCGGTTTGTGTCCATCTGTATTACGTTTTACATATCTGACTGTAATGGTGTATTAGGTCATATTATGTGCGAAAACCGTTGAAAATGACATGGTCAAATATTACAAATTGTGCTAAAAGATATAGGTTAAAGTTTAAGGTATAGGTAAAACTATTAACACATAAAGGATGAAAGGGTAATAATAAAATCAACAATATATATGAAGGTAAATACTATTGAATGGGAACTCGTTTAAAAACACATATGTGTGCAACCCATTTTAAAATATATTCAAATATGTAATTATTATTTTTTCAGTTTTTAAATATTTCTTATTTTATGCTTTGATACACAATAAGTACCATATTTCTGATCTGATATATGTTTCATAAGAAGAAAGTGGTTGACGAGTATGTAAAGTGATTGACGAGTAGGTCAAAGTGATTGACGAGTAGGTCAAAGTGATTGACGAATATGCCAAATATATAAAACACATCATTAGATCCTAATAGTAGATAAAAGGTTTTAAGACGTATTAGGAACGAGTTGTGTATGAACTGTACATCATACATTGAAGTGACGTTTCCTTTCCTCACATATCCTTCAAATAAAGACATTTTTAGAATGACTGACTTATGACGGCAACACTGATACGAAGTTCTTCCATATATAGAAATAACATATTCCTACGAAAGTAAATCATGTAGATCAACTGACAACTGGAACTAAAGATGGTGTTAATGGAAATAACGGGGGATTTAATATGCGGTATATGAGCACGAATGTGCATTTAAAAATAGGCAATTGTAGTTTTCATAGAACTGTGCCATCCAGAAACACGCGTTAAACAAACAACAACGGCAATGCTAATAAGAAACAAGGTAAATGGCATCACAGACACAAACGGGTTGATAATAGGGCTATTGCCTTGGAACAGTCAGTGGCATTAGGACGCTTAGGAGTGCCTCCAACCTCAATCATGCCAATAAAACGAGGCGGTGTAAATAAAGGAATCCCCGCCAGGCTATATTTGGTAACAAACATGGCAGCATTAATAGGTAGTATAACACATAGCTGATCATGTATATATGAATATTACAAAAAGAAATCCTGGAAAGCCACAATGCAATTACTCAAAGACTTGGTAGAATCCGGAGCAACACGAGCACGACAAGAAAAGATTAAGGAAAACCATCAAACGCTACCGTTCTTTGAAGATTTACGTAAAAGCAAGCCTCTAAAGTTTTTTAAAACATCAACAAGAATGTACATACACATCTTAAAGCAAGTAAATATATCAAAACGTATTCACTCCGACACATATATTTAATCAAATGTCTTACCAAAAACACACATGTTCACTATATATTAAAGGCGTACACGGCTGTAAGTTATCAATATATCAAATATTACAATTACATCTCGATTTATTTGACTTTAAACATGTTTTATATATATATTATTAAATAAATGGTAATAACATTTTGACATTTATCATTCGTTTCTTCGTTATCCTACCCGTTATATTGAGTCTGTTACCCGTTTTATTGTATACTTTCATATTGTCCCGTTTAGTTTGCATTGAGCTAAGCGTGCAATATTCTACGATATTGCACGCATTGATATTGCACGGGAACTTTTGCTCGTGCTTGCTAAGAGCCGCAAAATAGAAATAAGGAACTACTTTCAAATAAAAATAACGGAATCCTTCCTATAGTGTCAACAAAAAAATACGAGTTGTTTTACAACCTTTTATGGCAAAAATTGATAAAATAATTCAAATGGTCACTCACCCACTGTTTTTAACGTTATCGAATGGTAAACAAACTTCAGAAAATCCCTTGATGTTTTTAATGACGTCATCCGACGTCGACGTCGTTTTCGCGCAAAATAATCATCCACACAAAAAGAAACTGAATAGCAAGATAGGCATTCCATCAAAAGATATACAAAATAACACAAATACAATGAAAAGAATAGTCATACAATTAACATTGATCAAAAACAATATGAAAGTATACAATAAAAAGGTTATTGAATTTGTATGGCTAAATATTACTTGGAACTCGTTGTTTTGGCGCAGGACGACTCGCAAGCTCGATGCAATAACCTATAATATTGAGTCTGGTATCCGTTATATTGAGTCTGTTCAGGAGAGGTAAGATAATTATGGTGCAACTCCTCTCTCGCATCGGCTTCTAACGGTGGTATTCTGCTTTAAAGCAACAATGATTGGCTCGGAGATTACTTTAAAGCAACAATGATTGGCTCGGAGATCCCAAAGGACAAGTAACTAACAACACCAGGCCTACGGATTTGTAGGCGTGGCGACGTTTAACATCTCCTCCGCAAGTCACTAAACGACCGTTATGTCAAAAACAATTCAAAAGAGGATCCATTGAAAGCAACGCACACCAACAAGAGAGAAAAAGTAGCATTTAGTGTGTTCATGTGAGGTAATACACCTCTTACGTCCACTAGCATCGGCTTAGGCGGTATTCTGCTTTATAGCCACAATTATGCTGAAGATCCCAAAGGATCATAAAAGTAATATCACTACTGATTATTAGCCGGGACGACAATTTACGAACACAAGTGTGGGTGTCAATAAATATTTAACAGGGGACTAAGACTATATTCAGGAATTCCTTGTCTGCGATATGATTCTTTTTAAAAATGATTGCAATTTTGATATGTATGTGTTGTTTAATTCAAGAGTTGTTTAGCCCGACTCTTTATTGGGGTAAAATGCTATTGTCACCATTTGATCGTCGTAGGTCGTCAGCATCTTCGTCCCCTGGTTAAAGTTTTTTACGTAAGCGTTGTTATCTCAGAAACAAAATTGTTTGAAACTTCACTCAGGTGTTCGGCGTCATTATGCACCATCGTAGAGACATGTTCTGTAACTCATGTTTGAATGTAAGCTGGTTGAAGTTGTGTATGTAAGCTTGTATCTCAGAAACTGCTTCACGTAATGGATTGAAACTTCGCACATGTCATTGGCATCACTTTACAGTATCAATAAATCATGTTCTATAGCTCACGATTATTTTATGTAACTCATGCTTTATTTTAACAAAGTTATGTCCGCTTTTATATTTAGAAAAAAATAGTTTGTATGTAAGCTGGTTAAAATTGTATATGTAAGCTTGTATATTGGAACCTATATCACACAATGGGTGGAACCTTAACACACTGCCTTCGGCAGCATTATACAACAGCATATAACCAGGTCCTATAACTCGTGCTTTTATTTAAACAAATAATGGCCCCTTTTATACTGAGACAAACTTGTTAAAGTTTTCGTTTGTAAGCTTGTATCTTAGAAACGCATTCACATAATGGATTGAAAGTTCACAACAGTCGTTGGCATTATAAAGCAACATCTTACAGCCAGGTTATATACCTAACTCATGCTTTTCTTAACACAAGTATGGCTCCTTGTATGCCCCGTGTGGTTCTCGGGGTCCCCTTTCGGTTACGGGGCAAATAATAGGGCCACTGCAGATTCCGTTGATGGGGAAGGCAGAGGGGTAGACCACGCCCCCCCCCCCCCCTCCCGACGAATTCATGTTCATTTTATCATTTTTGTTCATGCTCATTAAAGGTCTTCATCATGACCCCTGCATTGTTACAGGTTCCATCTCGCTCATATCACAAGAGCAGTGGCAGAAAAACAATAACGTGGCTCCAGCGTAAATGGAGTGTCTACAATAGAACTTGCAGCAGCTCTGCAGTTCAGGGTGAGAAGGTTCTAGGCCCGTTCTCCATATTTTATCTCGATGTACCTGGAGAATGAGCCTGGCATACCTGTTAGGCGCCATATAACCTTTTATGTGTTGGTGCGCCTTAAAACCCCAATTCAATTCAATTATACTAATACAATAATGTTAAAGTGTTATATTTAACTTGTCAACTTGGTCTTTTTAAACGTATTTGTTCATCGTATCCCAGAATACCTCAAGAACTCAATGAATTATTACATATGTAGTCACTGTCATGTGAACAACTCAGTAGAGAAAAGCGCAATTATTATTGTCTAATTCATATACACAAAGAAGAGAGAAAATTGTATATTATTTTACGGTAAAATACGTTTCATTAAAGATTTTGGTAAACGTAGACAAACTCAACAGTAATTTTAATGAAATTGTAATAGTCCTTGAGTTCCCCCCCCCCCAACTCCCCCCCCCCCCACAACACACACACACACACACCACCCCCACCACACACACACACCCTAGGGGAATTTTGTAGGGTATGATTTTCTGAAAGTTCATACGAAAAGCTTCAAAATGAGATATGTCTGCCATCTCAGCTTTAGGGCGTTTGTGTGTTGTTTTTTTAAAATGTAATGTAATTCATTAGTATAAGTAAATAAATGAATATAATGTCTACAAACAATATAAATAGAGGATCTAGCATGAGTACTCATTCATTATTGAATTTATTAAACGAGGTGGCAAAATGATATAATGTGAGGCTCTTGCCGTTCATTATATCATTTTTGCTAACGATTTTAAAAAAATCAATAATGAATGAGAACGAATGTTAGATACTATTTATCAAATA
Source organism: Cyrtodaria siliqua (assembly GCA_037043455.1). Taxonomy (NCBI): domain Eukaryota; kingdom Metazoa; phylum Mollusca; class Bivalvia; order Adapedonta; family Hiatellidae; genus Cyrtodaria; species Cyrtodaria siliqua. The sequence goes on along the minus strand of JAWPHD010003245.1, from coordinate 78,225 downwards.
ACTCACATATCGACTTTTATTGCATTTTGCCTGTCGCTTCAACTCGCAAAACCGACATAAACCGTGGAAATTGGATCATAGACGTTATCGATTTTTTTGACAGTGCATACTAGGCTTATTTGCATGCTCATATAACTAATTGTATGTTGAAAATATAGAATGGTGTTACTCCACTCCCGCGCCGTAAATTATGTGATAAATATATTATAATAAATACTTTAATATAAATGGTTCATAAATCAGAAAAATAGTAATTGCACATTAAACTATTAGTAGCTTATCCGTTATTTAAAATGGTATTTCTTGTACCAGTTATGGCATCTTTCCTTTGTTACAATTCAATTACATTTTACATCCTGCTTTTAAGACTAACCCCAAAGAATAATCCTATGTAAGTTAGTCTTGTTATTATTATTAGTAGTATTTGGACAATACTAATTATACTAACTCTTATCGAAGACAGGTACAAAGGATATTGACCTTGACATGCATATATCTTCACTCTACCGCTTATCCTATGTCCAATGTTCCTTGAGTATGACCATTGGAACTGCGCCAGACACATTTCAGTATATTTAATGACACCCTGAGTCTTGACACAGCCCATCCCCGGGTTAAATGAACTTCTCCAAAACAGGAGATTCAGTGTCCCTGTTCCACATAACTATTCAAACTATCAATCAACATGCAAATGTTCAGGGTAACATCATTTGATTCAGTAGAAGGTATGCAGCATACCTGTAATACTACCGGTGCATTACACATCAATGTAGACCAAAGCTGCTAGAGGCCACTCTCCAGATGGCATATATGGCATCAGAAGTTATTTCTTCGCGCAAAGAACTGCATCCATCCCAAACAAAGAACAATGAGGACGATTTGAGAAGAGCCACGGAATCTATCATTGGTTTCACAAACCCCATTCCGGGTTGATATCAATGACTACGAGCTGTACTGCCGATCGTCCGGTATTCCAGCATAGACAGATGTTGCTGACGATCTATTACAGCATCAGCTGGCTGGGACGACTATGACATATTTGTCAATGACTTGTTAATTGACACGCCGAGCCGATCTTTAACACACTAACTATGATTAATTGGTCCCGTATTGATCAGGCATAAGACAGATCTTAAGTTGAAGCTATCATATCCTCTAGATTCAGTACCATGGTCCCTTGCAAAAGCTGGTGGCAATTCAGTTAGAACTGACAAAGCAAACTTTCTCTACTGCTTGGAAGCTTCAGTTGAGCCAACTACACAGCGACCCACTGAATATACTGTGTATGAGTCTGAAGGTAACGCAACACCTCGGTCAGCTTTCAGTTCCTGTTACTTTTGACGATTTGGCAGAGCTGGTGTTTGACATACTTATCAAAGTACCTTGAGCTTACTTTGTGACAAACACTTGCGTCCCTAGATATATCAAGTAGTTTGAGCGCAAGAGGCATCTTTCTTGTTGCCAGGGCCGAAAACGAAGACCTATTGTGATTTGAAGAGTTACATGAGTAATCAGGACAATACGACACAATTCATTAATCTCATTGCGGCCGATGGAAAATAGACAGATATGCACCAAACCTCCGAGGCCATAAAACCTACTTTGTCTCGGGAAAAAATGTCCCCGGCTTACCATTGCAGTAACAGATCTGTCATTGTCGATGATTAGAGAGATCTCTATTCATCATAGGAGGAAGCAGATATCAGAATGAACACTATCAATATTCACCAACATCAGAAACATCAGAAACAATCGTGTTGCGTTCTCCTGACACAGACATACTGATCCTGCTTTCAAAATGTGTTTCAGTTATACAACCGTATGTCGTGTTTGGCACTGGGATGATTAAAAAAAGATGTTGAATTTGAAACAAATTGTAGAGGCTAAGGGGTCTGATATTTGCTCCTTACTACCCACACTACATTGCTTTACAAGCTGTGTTACAACAAGCGGCTTTGTAGGGAGAGGCAAGGCTGTCCCATTGAAGATGATTAAAAACCACAGAGAGTTTGTGTCAATTTATCTTGCTCGAACAGCAGCATGAATATTCAGATGATAATGTGCTGCCTATATGGCAAACCTCTTTACACGGATGTCATATACGTTTTCGCGAAAATCCAAAGGCCACAACATTTTGCCGACGTGTCAATTTTCTATAATAATGCATTGAACATGCACACTTTCAAGTGTTGTTGTGGCACCATACTGACCAACATTAACCAGACCTACCACACGCAGAAACAAATAAGAGAAGATAAAGTTATTGAATTTGACTGGACTATTGGTGATACTGCGTCCCAATAGTTGGTTTACGTCATGTTCAAAGAGCCTGACACTGAAGAAGGGAGCAATACTGGGCGGGAAGATATGGAAGCCAACGTATAGAAGCCAACAAATTGATTGATATTGCGTTTGAAGAAAGTGATGACGATATATAAAGGAATTATGAGCACAGATGATGTAATATATCCATGAAAATGCATGCTATCTCACAGAGCTATACATTTATATTTGTTAGTAACGTAAGTAAAGTTCAACTCACTGTGTGAATATGTTGAAATTGCTTAATTTGTTACATTTGAATAATATATGAATACATTAGCAGTTAAAATTATGCGTATAATTTGTTCTTTTTTTTAAATTTGATAACGTAAAACATACAAAAGAGTCGTGTAAATTATATTCAAACTTCATTTCATTCAATGTTTGTCTAAGTATAAACAGTATATAAAGGAAAATAAAGATATACATCCATGTGGTATTTAAATGAAATGACGTAAACTTAAATGGTAACATATGTAACGTTTAATACATGAGGTAACCCATATTAACATTGACATAAGGTCATATCTGTTCAAAGTTTGTTGTTACCATCGACGATGTATAGAGGAATGTTGTATTAACAAAGTTTGTTGTTACCATCGACGATGTATAGAGGAATGTTGTATTAACAAAGTTTGTTGTTACCATCGACGATGTATAGAGGAATGTTGTATTAACAAAGTTTGTTGTTACCATCGACGATGTATAGAGGAATGTTGTATTAACAAAGTTTGTTGTTACCATCGACGATGTATAGAGGAATGTTGTATTAACAAAGTTTGTTGTTACCATCGACGATGTATAGAGGAATGTTGTATTAACATACTTTGTTGTTACCATCGACGATGTATAGAGGAATGTTGTATTAACATACTTTGTTGTTACCATCGACGATGTATAGAGGAATGTTGTATTAACATCTTTATCAGCTTTTTTTATAGGCTGCATTTTCTAGATTTCTGGTAACGCACTAAAATTATTATTATTTTAAAAATACACAATGTAACGGATCATACAAGAACCAAACATTGTTTGTCTATCTGCTGATCAAAGATCAGCATAGCTTATGACGTGGTGCGGCGTCCGTCGTCCGTGTGTGCGTCCGTCCGTCAGTCTGGCTGTCTGTCTGTCTGCCCGTCCGTAAACTTTTGTTGGTGGCGACTATTCCTCTGGAACTACTTGACGGATTTTCATGAAACTTCACAGAAATGTTGCACTTGATGTCTAGTTGATCCTAGCATAGGTTCAGGTCGGCCAGAAATTAAAGATGGCCAAATGCGATTTTGTGGCGACTACTTCTTAAAAACCATAAGTGATATTGAATTGGAACCTTTACCAAAATGACTAGCAGGACATGTAGTTGTCCTAAACAATATTTATTTCAATTCGATAGCCAACAACGGCCATCTGTGTTTACATAGATTTATATAGGAAACAAATTAAAACATCTTCTTCTCTGAAGCTAAAAGAGACAGAGGTTCAATAATTTGCATTTACTCTAAGGTGATGGGCCTTTACCAAGTGTGTTCAAATGGTGACCCTGGGGTCACATCTTACACCGACATAGGGGTGATATGTTTTACATAGACCTGTATAGGAAAAACTTAAAAAATCGTTTTCTCTGAAACTGCACGAGCCAGAGGTGTAATATTTCGCATTTGCTATAAACTTATCAAATTGTATCCTATGCAGTAATTCTTAAACAAGTATGTTCAGTCTCATATTTTTCAGACAGTTAATTCGGCATTTTAGGCTTCTAAATTTAACACGCTACCTAATGCAGTAACGCATTTCATTACTGTTACGTTACATTATGCATTTACATGTTCATGTGTCACTTTATCCAAGGAGACAATTAATTATCCTCCAAAGAAATAGCAATACTTCTTCTTGTTGCTGTTTTTCAGTTTTATTTAGCAAATAACATCTAATATATTTCTAGCTTCACATATCGTGTTATACCACAAAAACTAAACATACACAAAGTTATCATTTGCTATAATTTTTTCATTTCTTAATCCAACTTTGAATATCTCCACTAAAAGCAGTGTCGTAAATCCCTGCTGAAAGGCAGAGGATGCTTATTAAAACATACAAGACCTCGGTCTGAGGATGTCTCGCCCACCGCGGCAAACGGCATATGAAATAGTTTAATAAATTTGTCCTTAAATGATGTCCACCAAAGACAACACTTCAAATGACCAAGTATCAAACAAATAAAACCAAGGTAATCATAAGAAGTTAAGTTACTGAGGTTAAGTGGTTTAACCAGGGTGTAGTTTTAGGAAGATAACGCAAAATATGACCGTGACCTCGGTATTTTTTGTCGTTCAGCGATGTCCACCAATGCCAACAATACATATGACCAAGTATCAAAGACATAAAGTGAAACAATCACATAAAGTTAACTGAGGTTAAGTGACCTAACCCAGGCTAAGTTTGGGGAAAATATTGCAAAATATTACCTTGACCTTCGTAATGTTTGTCGTTCAGTGATGTCCACTAATGCCAACAATACATATGACCAAGTATCAAAGACATAAAGTGAGGCAATCACATAAAGTTAACTGAGGTTAAGTTACCTAACCCAGGTTAAGTTTGGGGAAAATAATGCAAAATATTACCTTGACCTTCGTAATGTTTGTCGTTCAGCGATGTCCACCAATGCCAACAATACATATGACCAAGTATCAAAGACATAAAGTGAGGCAATCACATAAAGTCAACTGAGATTAAGTTACCTAACCCAGGTTAAGTTTGGGGAAAATAATGCAAAATATTACCTTGACCTTCGTAATGTTTGTCGTTCAGCGATGTCCACCAATGCCAACAATACATATGACCAAGTATCAAAGACATAAAGTGAGGCAATCACATAAAGTTTAGTGAGGTTAAGTTACCTAACCAAGGTTAAGATTGTGATACAAGTATGATATTTTTCAGAATGCTTGCAAATATTATATTCAAATGAAAAATAAATTTAGCCAGTTCAATTTCGATCATTTTCAAGATGGCCGCCAACTATACATGATGGATGATGTAAAATGAAAGGTCTAAAATCTGTCAATATTGGTAGTTTTTTCGTATTTCTAAGGGCATTTTATGGGTTGGGTAATGATTTCCTTGGCAATAGCAAATTATTATTACGGATATATGCCAATGTTCTTAGGGCGTTTTGATGAGAACCACGTCAGTGTCCGAGCCGGACATTATAATTTCCCCTCACCCGTTCTTGATTGATGTTTTCCACCTATAATTATTCGTGTGTCTTTCTCAATAGACACATGAACTTTTGTTTTCATCTGCTGTTACATCGATTGGCTTTGTTAAACATGTCTACGACTGATTTTGCGATTAGCAAAAACAGTTCAATTTTATTTCCAGATAATCGTAAAATGTTTTGACAGTTAGCCGGCGTTTTGCTTAAATTTGAAACATTTGTCCTTGCACCTGAACCTCTGGTATCCTTGTACTACATACCTTTCTAAACTATCACTCAAATATCTGCGACGTATACCTTGTTTAATTTTCGACAGTACGACTCAGTATATCTTGGATTTTCCTTTTAGGTGGCATTTACTGATTTTCATGCTCGAAAAGTTCTCTGATATTGCACTGCCGAATTGAAATGAACTAAAATATCGAAAAAAGAGATTTCAGTCATTTTACTTGCATCGATACACAACTGTTGGTGTTTCGGACTTCTCGTCTGTGTTCGTTTTAATGCGGAAAAACATATTATTTTTCTTACTTGAACGATATAATTGTGTAGATGAATCAGACTGTTAGACATGCAGATAAGTTATGTTACTGACTTGATCCAAAAGTCCTTAATGATGCATAACAATCTGCTGTTACTCTACCACCCATTTCTTAGCAATATTGAAATGCTGCTAGAATAATCAAGGAATGGATCTCCTTCCAATTCCTTAAATATATCCTCTAAATTTTTATTTACTTTCAACATAATGAATCTCAGACTGTTCTAGAAGGCATCACATTTTTGAAACGGAAACCATTCATCTCCTTAAAGTCAATCATATTTCCAAACCATTTCCATTTACTTGCATTTTTTTTCATGAACCTGGTAAATAGATTGCTGAAAACATGTTCTTCGGTTATGCTCGGAAATGTAAGCTTGATGAATTTAGCTTCACTCACTGGATACTTGACGATCAATCAAACGAATTGGAAGCCGTCTAGCGTGAACAGGGGCAAACACGTAGAGGATGTGTTTTGATGTACACTTTTTGTCTAGCTGAGTATTTTTCTCTATACGAGTGAACAAAAAAAAGTATGAAAGTAGAAATGTGGAAGTCCAGAAATAGTAATTCAAAATTCAGGACCTAATTCCATAACTGAAATTGTATCTACCTTCTTTAAATGATATAAACATATTTCAACGACATCTCAATGTATGGTTGGCATAACATTTACCTTTAGCTTGTATTCGTATTCTGTTATCTGATTCTCTGAAAATTGTTTTTGAAACATTTGAACCATAAATAAACGATTCGGTCGTATCATTTGATTCGATAGGAGCTTCAGATAAGACAGTTTATCCAGCTTTTGTATTTCAGTACATTCTATATTAGTGAAGCCCGCCTAGAGGTTGAATGACATACCGTTTTTAACAGACGTAACGAAATAAAGTCAGAATTTTACTATATAATTTGATTACATTTCCTAACGCGAACAACATGATTAGTGTTAAAAACATTTTATTAAAGCAACCCGCCAAATAACGACACAGTTACTCTACGAAACCGGTTATCAAAACTCCAGGTGTTCAGGTCATAGTATGATGCATATGTGCAGATAACAAGTATAGGTTTATTCACGGGTTCATAAAATACACGAATTTGAATATGTGTAAAATAAATTTTGAGTTGGTAACTCTTAATTCGACGCTGCAGTTTCTGGGTTTTGCTTTGCTGGTTAAAGCCGTTTATATTATGTCGACAGAGTCTGGAGTCTCAAAATTGGTAAGATTTATATAAACCTCGTCGTCAGTAGGTTAAGAATGGGGTACATATCTTGTAAACTGTGCCTGTTGATGGCGGGATAGGGACTTTAAATAATAGCTTCGTAATGTGTATGGGTGATACAATCAATAATTTCATTTGAATGTAAAAATGCGGCCGAACATGTTCTCTTTTATGCAAAAAAATATATTTAATGTTTGGTCTTTTCTAATCATTCGTATCATTGTAATCACATCAATGATATAATTTATTATATATATATCTTATAATGAAAAATATATAAACAATTCATTATACAATAACGTTTTGCTACCAGTTTCTGCATAATAATTCGATATGATAGCACTTTTTTGAACTTTTAGACCATTTTGGCGGCCTTTTGAAAATGAGTGACCATTTTGAAATAATGTGAAAATGAAGTGGCTCAGATTCTTAGCATGATCAGGACACCCTAAGGGAGAATAATGAAAGTGTAATTGAAACTGAATGAAACCGCAAGTATTGGAATGGAATAAATGCAAATCTGTATTTTCATGGAATAATACCCTCCAATCCCCGAATATCTAACGAGAAAGTTTAGTGTTAAATCGGTTTTATTCATAATGCGTTGTCAGTGTTCACAGCCCCTTCTATACTTAGAACACTTAATTAAGGTTTGTACATTGTATGTAAGCTTTGTTTAATTTTGCATACATTTAAGCTTGGTTAAAGTTATTATGTAAACTTGCATCTCACAAACTACTTTAGGTAATGGATTGAAACTTCACACATGCATTTTGCATCATAAGACAACACCACAGAGACAGGTTCTATAACTTTCGCTTTTATTTCAACAAGTTAATGGCCCCTTTAATACTTAGAAAAACTTGCATGCATTATTCATTATAATACCACAACAAAGTGCCACGTTACATACATCTTTGCTTTTATTTTAACAAAATTAAGGCCCGTTTTCATTTAAAAAAAAAAATCAGTTTGACCTTGTCCAGTCACTTTAAAAAATGATTTCTAATTTGTATCGATTTTCATTTGAAGGATTTTATCAATAAAACCTTGACCAGGTTTCAAAATAAACAATATTGAGGCATTCTTTGCGTAGTTTTATCAATAAAACTTTGGCCAGGTTTCAAAATAAACAATATTGAGGCATTCATTGTGTAGTTATTGCTTTTGATAATTTACAATAACAACATTTTTTCAGCTTGATAACTTTCAAAACTTCAATAATTATTTCAATGTACATCAAAAACAATTTTTTGCATTCGTATCAGTTCACAGGCCAACAGTCGTGTTAAATTACTTATCGGCAGCTTTTTTACGCTTGCGTAAAACCTTGCTTGTTAATCAGTGGTTTTATTTAACACCTGAGTGCATCGGGCGATTTACTGCAAGATTGACTGTAATATTATACACTAATAATTGACACAAAGTCTTCATCGTCTTCGTTGAGGTTGAAAATAAACATACTGTGGCTTTAAATACTTTCTAGAACAGGCGACACGGCACCCATCTAGTCTAAGTAGTTGTCAGAATGATTCTGTGTTTTTCATGTTGATCAAGACTTTGTAGGCGTGACATGAAATTCGATGGCATTTTTTTAACAAAAACGTGTTTTGGAATAAATCTTTCTATATGTACATTCATTCTGTTGAAAAAACTTCTTAGGTACATAGACCTTGGTGAGAAGCGTTACCCTCTTGTGTCTTTGGGTCAGTAGGTTAAAGGTGAAGGTCGCTATGATCTCATGTACCCCACGTGATAATTTCAAAAACACGTCACTCATCTTAAAACTTCATAGATGCATTGCCCTTGGTTTGAGGACGAATTCTGTTGATTTTGAGCTCACTAGGCCAAAGGTCAAGGTCCCAATAACCTACATATTCCAAGTGATAACTCCAGGAATATGAAACCTACACTCATGAAACTGTATAGGCAAATTGCCTTTGGTAAGGTAAGAAACCCTATTGCTTTTAGGAATAGAAAGTCAAAAGGTCAAGATCATCATGACCTAATATGCACATATGCATTCCACATGATAACGTCAAAAGTATACTCTCACCTGTAGTAAACATCATATATGTGCATTGTCCGTAGTGAGAGGGGGAAGCCTATTGCTTGTGGGCTCAGTAGGTCACCAAGGACACTTGGAACTGACAATGACTGAATCCTGAGAAACATTATCCTATCTTGAAACTTTACAGAAATAATACCCGTGTTAAAACATTGACTCCTATTAGTTTTAGGGTCAGTAGGTCAAAGGTTAAGGACACACTAACTAAATCAACCCAAAAAAACGTCCCTTGCGCTGTAATTTATTTAAAACTATACCTTCAATCTTGAAACATACAAATACATGTAGTATCCATTTTGGTAGTAGGTCAAATGTCAAAGTCACTCTGACCTGATCATGAAAACATATTTCCCGGATGTCATTCTTGAACTATATGCCCTACAATCTTACAACTTTATAGTGCCCTTTAAATTATCAAACATCAGCTGCAACAGCTTTAAAATAGTCTACGACCAGGTACGCCGCATTGGTTACAGAGGGCTCAACAACTCTGAATATACACTGGAATCCTGAGATTCCCTCTTTTACCAAAGACTTCGACCAGAGTTCCAGCACCACCCTACGGCCAGCCATTCCATTCAACAGCTTTCAAGATGTTCACATACCATGGGCGTAGCTGACCTGTAAAGCATATATAGACCCGACATGCTCCCTTTGTTTTTTTAAACTTAGCTATGTTAAGGACCAGGCAATATTTATCGTGGGGTTGGGACCGGTGCAAATAAAAATGTTATATATAAAAAAAACTGTAAGACCCATGGAAAGCAAACGAAAAAATGGCAAGTTCAAATGCCTTAAGTTCAGCTGAGAAGATAGAGGCCTTGTCAGGCAGGCGGCTCTTTATGCTATGTTTATGAACAACAGCTGATGCAGCTACCTTGTCTCCATCTTTAGAACCATCTGTGTATATATGTTGAAAGTTACTGTATTTCGATTTAATTTCATTAAATTTGCTTTGAAAGATAGTAGGATCTGTAATGGATTTGTTATTATTACAAAGATCAAAAATAATTGTTGGTGTTTCCAAAGTCCACGGTGGAATTTGTGGTACTTTGTACTTGGCAATCAAATTTAGGTCGATTTCAGTGACTCTTAATTTTGGTTTAATACGAATACCAAATGGTCGAATGGCCTTCGGTTTTCGATTAAAATGAGGTTTATAATCAGGATTAAAAACAGTATCGAAAGTTGGATTTGAAGGGTTAGATTGTAATTTAATGGTATACTGAAGGGCTAATTTGTCCCGTCTATGAGACAGTGATGGTTCATTAGCTTCAACATATAGACTTTCGGCTGGTGATGTACGAAAGGCTCCTAAGGCGAGTCGTAATCCTTGATTATGTATAGGATCGAGCATCTGCATGTATGACTTGCGAGTATTAGATAAGAGATCTGTAAAGTCGCAAGAGGACTTTTCGATCTGCTCCCCAATTAGTGTTTGCAGCAACTTTAAGTAAGTTAGGAGCTTTAAGGCATTTGGCCTTCAAGTATTTAAGGTGTGGTATAAACGTTAATTTACGGTCAAAAATAAGACCTAGGAATTTTGTCTCATCCGCTACTGGTAAAGGTGAACCGCCCAGTGTTAGATGAGGGTCTTCGTGATGTTTGCGTAGTTGAGAAAAGTGCATACAATTGGTTTTAGATTTAGAAAATTTAAAACCAATTTATGAGACCCGGTCTGAAGTTTATTGAGACATTGTTGTAATTGTCTCTCAATAGTATTCATGTTTTTTGCACGATAACGTATAACAAAGTCGTCAACATATAGAGAACAATCCACACCTGGATTGATGCATTTTACTATACTGTTAATCTTTATATTAAAAAGCGTGACAGAGAGTATGTAGCCCTGTGGAATACCCATCTCCTGTTCATGAATATCAGAGAGGGTTGAACCCATTCGGACACGAAACTGTCTATCCTCTACGAATTTCTCTATAAAAATGAGTAATCGGCCTCTAAGACCAAGGTCATGAAGATCATTCATAATACCGTACTTCCATGCAGTATCATAAGCTTTTTCCAAGTCAAAAATACAGCGACTAGATGTTCTTTTTTTATGAAAGCTTCCCTAATAAACTATTCAAATCGAATGAGATTGTCTGTTATGCCTCGATGGCGCCGGAATCCACTTTGATACTTTGTTATCAGTTTGTTGGACTCCAGGTACCAAACGAGTCTCTCATTAATCATTCATACCATGGTTTTACATATACAACTCGTTAAAGCGATTAGGCGATAATTTATTGGGTCCGTATGATCCTTTCCAGGTTTGGGGACTGCAAAAAAAGATTGCTTCCCGCCAAGAATCAGGGAAGATTCCAGTCACCCAAACCTTATTAAATATATCAAGAAGGGTAGAGAGACAGGATTCAGGTAAATGTTTTAATAATTGACAATGGGTATCATCAGGACCAGCTGATGTATCATGAGCCTTTTTAAGGGATTCTCGAAGTTCTTTGAGGGTGAATAGTTTATTGTATTTCTCCATTAAAGTTCAGCTTCTTTTGTTCTTTTAGTTTCTTATTTTTCAGAAAATTTGGTTGACAATTTTCAGAAGAAGAATTTTTTGAAAAAGTTTCTGCCAAAGTGTTTGTAATATCTTTGACATAAGTTATATCTCCATTATCTGTTTTAAGATGATTTACAGAACTAGACTTACCTTTATCACTTATTTTCCGGACCTAAGATGAAAATAAAATTGTTCTATATATATTTAGTGTTTACTCTACTTTTTAAACCAATCAGATGGCTCAGAATTTTAAATACTCGCACCATTTATTCATGAATAGTTTACTACCTGCGCTCTTCGTGGTTTAGACTGTGACCTATATAGAGACTATCGATAAAACCTATCGTAAACACTAAGCCGGATAGTCTATGAAGAGAAATCTTCACCACTAAGAAACCGCGGTCGATCGCATCGCTCCCTCCCTTTTCCCTTTCGGTTTCATAATGGTGAAGATTTCTCTTCATAGCCTCTATCCTATACATGTATGGCTACTGGCACCAACTGCTAAGATGAAAATGAAATTGTTCTATATATACATATGGCATCTTACGAGGGGGGGTCAATATATTCTGTCACTGGTATTCGGAACTAACAGATACTGGAAATATAAAAAACTTCTTATTACAATCCTTCAAAGTATTCCCTCTGAACAGATATACACTTTCGGAGTCGCGCTATCCATGACGTAAACGTAGCAAAGTCTCCCCTTGGTATACTGCTGAGACACTGAAATATTCCGTCACCAAGGGCACTTCTGGAAGCATAACGTCTACCAGAGAGTTTTTTCTTCAGCTAAGGAATAGGAAAAAGTCACAGGAACTAAGGTCGGGAGAATAAGATTGGTGTTCAAGCTGTACCACTTTTTCTTGCTCCAAGAAAGACTGCACAAGTTTAGCTTTGTGAGCTGAGGCATTGTCATGAATCAGATGGATGCCTTTCAAAACTTTACTTGGGCGTTTTTTCTTGTATTTATTTTTGACTGGTTTGAGAAAATTTGGCCGTGATGGTTTTTCCCTGTTTGCATGATAATTGTACCACAGGGCCACTGGACTTAAAGAAAATTGCATACAAAACCTTTTTAGCGCTTTTTGTTCGTTTTGCAATAACCGGTCTTGTCTGATTTTTACCCAACCATTGTTTATTGTTTATCCGCCGTTCGGACTCAGAATAGTACACCCACGTTTCATCTCCAGTGAGCAACTCAGAAATTTGTCTACGATGACAATTTTCATATTTTTTAAGAAGATTGTTAGCACATTTTAAGCGTTTGGCCTTTTGTTCAGTTGACAGCAAATGAGGGACCCATCTAGCACAAAGCTTCATTAATTTTCAAACATTTGGTCAAAATGTGATGAGTTGTGCCTTTTGAGATGCCAAGACTATTAGCTATCTTAGAAACTGTATACCGCCCATCTTTGTCTACCATGGCCTTCACAGCATCAATGTTCTCCTTTGTTGCTGCAACAACAGGCCTGCCAGGACGGTTACGGTCTTCAATGCTAAGTTTACCCCCTTTAAATATCTATCCAACGAAAAACCGTTCTCAATGTCACGGCAGAACTGCCATGTACACGGCAGAGTTCAGCATAAATCTCTTTTGCAGGTACTTTTAAAGCAACCCTGACTTTAATGTAAGCCCTAATTTTAATTTTTTCTTCACTTTTCATGATAGCATTGGAATATAGCCACTATACATGAGTGCGCATAATTCAACAATGGATATCTCCGTCAGTTGTTATCGGATTAACCGCTATTTTGCATGTACGTAGTAAGTTAAATCGCCTTCAACTGCACGAGTTTTCAGTGCGGTAATGTAAGGCGGTTTCTACGGAAGCGCATTAGCGACAGAATATATTGAATGCCCCTCCTCGTATTTCAGGTAGTTGTTCTTCATCTCAAAATAATGAAATAGCTCCATACATTCATATTATTAAGTCTAGCACTGGGTTAATTTAAGACAAGAATATCACCTTCTATGACATGTTTTCGCAGATGAGGACAAACTGAATGCAGTTTGTTTATTAGCTTTAGCGGTAAGAAAGCGACGATGGGAAAAAATACGATGCATTCATTCGTTTTGTTGAAGTGTGTTAAACACTCCATTGTATGGATTTCTCGCATATGAACAAACCGCTTCAATTAACGACATTGACAGCATTTCTATGAGATATATTGAAAGGTTATTGGTATAACATTGCAAACTCGTTTTAGATAAGTCACGGTTAACATGTTCTAGGTATTACAATGCGAACATATTTAATAAATGTCACTGTAGACATGTTATTGATATTCCAAAACAAACACAAAACTCATAACACATTTTTTATTTTAATAAATATCGCTGCATTGCTGAAAACAATAGGAGTTAATTGGTATACAGTTCAATGGTATTGACTCATCTGACAGTACATTACAGTACAACAAAATGATAGTACATCTACGTAGTAACAATAATACAAGTATATCTACGTAGTAACAGTACATCTACGTAATACACCTATATCTATGTTTTAACAGTACATCTACGTAATACATCTATATCTATGTAGTAACAGTACATCTACATAGCAACAGTGCATCTACATAGCAACAGTACATCTACATAGCAATAGTACATCTACATAGCAACAGTGCATCTACATAGCAATAGTACATCTACATAGCAACAGTGCATCTACATAGCAATAGTACATCTACATAGCAACAGTGCATCTACATAGCAATAGTACATCTACATAGCAACAGTACATCTACATAGCAACAGTACATCTACATAGCAACAGTGCATCTACATAGTAACAGTACATCTACATAGCAACAGTACATCTACGTAATACAAGTATATCTACGTGGTAACAGTACATTTACATAGCAAAAGTACATCTACATAGCAAAATTACATCTACATAGCAACAGTACATCTACGTAATACAAGTATATCTACGTGGTAACAGTACATTTACATAGCAAAAGTACATCTACATAGCAAAATTACATCTACATAGCAACAGTACATCTACGTAATACAAGTATATCTACGTGGTAACAGTACATTTACATAGCAACAGTAACATCTACATAGCAAACGTACATCTACATAGCAACAGTACATCTACATAGCAACAGTACATATACATAGTAACTGTATATCTACATAGCAGCAGTACATCTACATAGAAATATTACATATAAATAGCAACAGTACATCTACACTGTAACAGTGCATCTGCATAGCAACAGTGCATCTAAATAGTAACAGTACATCTACATAGCAACAGTTCATCTACGTAATACAAGTATATATACGTAGTAACAGTACATCTACATAGCAACAGTACATTTACATGGCAAAAGTACAACTACATAGTGACAGTACATCTACATAGCAACAGTACATCTATATAGCAAAAGTGCATCTACATAGTAACAGTACATCTACATAGCAAAAGAACATCTACATCGCAACAGTACATCTACATAGCAACAGTACATCTACCTAGCAACTGTACATCTACATGGCAACAGTACATCTACCTAGCAACTGTACATCTACATAGCTATAGTACATTTACATAACGACAATGCACCTTTATGTCATAAATATAAAAACTCCGTTTGTTATCATTGTTTTTCTCTCGTGATTTTAGATAGTGTTTGCCTCACATATCTTCATCTAGAATTATCACACAGTTTTCCGTCAATTTGTCATACGTATTAACGATTACTGTTATCTTCCGGTCACAGTTTGATATGGTAGTAATCTAATGCAATTAATTCAATTGTCTAATGGGATATTTTACACGAGATGGAATTCGAGAACTGGAGCGCTTTATTTTAATAAATAATAATAGATAAAACCACCGTGCGCATGACGGAAGGATTTCAGCATTATTGATTGAAATAGCATGACGTCTGAATGAAAACTTAGGAAAAAAGTGTCTTAAATCACGTAGTTCATTTAATGACGCCAGGTCACCGGCACAGAATATACCTTTAAATGTGCCTCTATATTGTACTATATTGTACTCATAAAACATGCTTGCAAATAATATGAATCCATGAAAGAGTAATCAAAGAAAAAACATTATTAAAGCATACAAGAAAATATTAGAAAAAATGTCTACCCTCTGTGTTGTACGTGTTGAGTGATATCAGTTTTTAAAAAGGTAACGAAAGAAAACATTTGAAAATCGTCGAACACGATAAATATATTTTAAAACATGTAATATTATATTGCAGTCAGTCTTGGTTTGATTGCGACTGTTCAAGGAAGGTAGTGAAAAATGCTTTCAATAGGCGAAATAAATAAAACAGAATTGAGTAACAAAACGGAATTTAGTTGGCAGCAGAGTTATGAAACGTATGTATCACAAGTAATCGTCGAACGACTAAATTAAAAAACAGACACCATATCCTAAGGATGAGTAAACAATACTCACAGCATGTAAAGGCTGGAGTAGTGGATTTGTTTGAATGGTGTTTTGGACATCTTAGCACATACTAGGCCATACAGGGCAGTCATTTGTTTGTGGTTGAGGCAGTCCATCCCATTTTTCCTGGGTAGAGCCAGTACTGTATACCTTCCACCATCCGTAAGAATCGACAAGTTCTCACTTGATAATTCGAGCTCCCAGTGGGATTCGAACCCGCAGCGGTGAGAGGCGAAAACGTTTTAGACGCAGCGCCATTACTATGCCACCCACGGAGATACTATGAGTAGTGGAACCACATGGAAATTAAAACAGAAAACAAAGTATTTGAGTATTTAATTTGCGTTTATATTACCTCTCATGAACAGACTCAATAAAACCGAGTCTGCTACTTTTCTGTCTTGTTTATGTCTTACTTCCAAGGGATCCCCTTTTCAGGTTTATGACACTAACTTCATGATGTTTGTCATCATAACAATAAGTTTAGATGAAACATAATAGTCAAGAAAATTGGATTTCATCTAAACAATACATATTGCTGTTAAATACAAATTAATAACAAAATTAAGTTCTCAATTTGAATAAGAAATAATCTTCAATATCTATTGGTGACGATATTGTGCAGCACTATATGGGGTTAACTTTTGTAATTAGAGGGATCTGATCGTTAAAAGCTTCAATTGGAGTATGAAATGTCTCTGGTTTTATTTGCTTCTGATCAAAGGATGTATTGATTGCATGTCATAAAGCAAGATAACCGTAACCATAACGACGGAATTATTGCAAGTTCTGTCGTCAGTAAAAACTTTGCACGCTATCCACAACACGATCAGCGTGTTCTTATGGCGTAATTGTTGCCATACCTGTAATAATTAATAACATGTATAATGAAATAAAATGAATTAGAATTTTCCCCAGTTTTTAATCAAATATATGCAGAATTGTCATGTTCCCTTGGAAAACTGTATTATAATCATATTACTTGTATTAATAACTTTCGAACTGTTCTTTCTACACACCCCTCACCAACGTATTTCTCCCCATGTTTACATATGTCCTTACTACTTTTTTTCTCAAACTGTTTTGTCTTGGAACTCTTAGTGTGCGGGTCTTTGGGATGCTGGACTTGTTTCATATTGCTCTTTTTAGACCATAGGTATGACTTGCCAGGTAAAAAATACGAAACTCTGAAAGTATCGCAATTTTTAAGAGAAGACTATTAACATATGTATTTTTTAGTACAAAAGTGCCACCATACTACTTATGTGGACAAAGATAATTTGCCGTTTTACATGCCAGAATGAGGAATTTTTGTAGCAATCTCAATAACGATTTATGCCTTAAACATTTACGAGATTCACCGACTTGCGAGTGCGGCTGTGAAGTAGAAGATGCTGAATACTATTTTTTCCAATGTAACATATTTACAGCATATCGGCTTCATCTGTTTCAGTGTACTCGCCATTTACACCCGTTAATGGCGAGAAATGCCAACACCCCCCCCCCCACACCCACCCACCCCCTCACCCCCTCCCCCCCCTCGCCCTTTTTTGCCACTGACCGTTCCAAGGCGGTAGCCCTATTGTCAATCCTTTTGTGTTTGTGATGTCTTTGTTGGCCTTTTATTCATCTTTAAATGTGTTCTTTGTGTGTTTGTGGTTGACTGTCGTCCTTGAATGCTGCTTTTCCTGTTCGTTTTTTATATCTACATTTCTTCTCCCTGTGACATCTTCACTTTTAAATACGTTATCTTTCTTTCTGACTATATAATACTACAAAACTATTGTCTTATTGATGTTAATTTGTATTTACCGCCAACATCCATTGCATTTGAAAAAAATACCAAGGAGAGGAACTTTGTAAGATTTTTCTTTCGTTCCAGTCCTATTAATTATGTACTGCACCAATATATATATGTTGTAAAAATGTTGAAATAAAATATGTTTAAACCAAAAACTTTAATTTGAGAAGCCCTTCTTTATAACATGAGGTTTCTTTAACTCATATGTATACAATTACATATGCAATTTAACAAAACACACAGCAAATTTAACAAAAAACACAGCAAATTTAACAAAACACAGCAAATTTAACAAAACACAGCAATCTGTTTTATTTCCTCTCAAAGAAGGCTTAAAGTCGAACAGTCAACAAACAACAATAATAAGATCATGGTGCAAAGTATGCGACACCACAAACATAAAGGGCTAGGCAGTGGGGCTACCACTTGGACAGTGGAGCTACCACTTGGACAGTGGGACTACCACTTGGACAGTGGGCTGCCACTTGGACAGTGGGGTTACGACTTGGACAGTGGGGCTACCACTCGGACAATGGGGCTACCAATTGGAACGGTCAGTGGCAAAAATCCGCTGGGGATTTAAACCAGGTTCTAGGGTGCACGAAACCTCACTCTTACCCTATTTCCATCCCAATAAAACAGGACAGTGTAAATAAAGAAATCTCCGCCAGGCTATATCCTCTAACAAATATATTTTGAAAGCAAGCATGTTTCCATACTGAAATATTGAACTCTAAACCCCGATAGTTAATTGCAATGTCATAATAAAGATTATTTAAAGTTGATTATTATTTATAGAATACATACATACATACATACATAGAATGTGGTCAACTTTATGTATATAGGATCTTAAACGAGTTCCCATTTCATTTAAGCCCCAATCACATGCAGCTATTTAGATTTATGAAACGAGTTTATGACTTATTTTTTTATTTTTAACAAACCCTTTGATGTCCGATATACGTGGAAAAGGTTTAGATCAGACATTGTCTAGCAGTATAATGAAAAATATTCCAGTTCATAATAAAATATAATATCGACAATATTGTTTTTGTCCATATAAAGTAGGACCGTTAGGTCCCAAGAACAGCCTGATGCAGGTCACCCTCTGTAGCATATATATGCAGGTCACCCTCTGTAGCATATATATGCAGGCCACCCTCTGCAGCATATATACGCAGTTCACCCTCTGTAGCACTGATATGCAGGACACTCTCTGTAGCATATATATATATGCAGGTCACCCTCTGTAGCATATATATATATGCAGGTCACCCTATGTAGCATATATATGCAGGCCACCCTCTGTAGCATATATATGCAGGCCACCCTATGTAGCATATATATGCAGGCCACCATCTGTATCATATATATGATGCAGGCCACCATATGTAGCATATATATGCAGGCCACACTCTTTAGCATATATATGCAATATTAATATTGCGTTTGTGATGCAAATAATATTGTCTTATGTCTGTTGTGTGTGGAAACAAAATATACATATCATAATGATAATGTATCGACATTGAAGGTTGTTTTTTTGAAGGTTGTTTTGTGTAAATTATGAACCTTCCCAACTTTAACCTAGGCAACTGCCTCGTTGTGTCTCGAGGTAGCTACCGGCCTGCTTTATAGATAAATACTGAAAATGCGATCCATTGGAAGCAACAAACACAAACAAGAGAAACAAATAGCAGACTCGGTTTTATTGAGTCTGTTTATGAGAGGTAGTGTATAGTGCAACATCTCTCATGCTTCCTAGCACCGGCTTAAGCGATATTCTACTTTAAAGCCACAAAAGATTGAGCTTGATGATCACAAAGGACCAGTAAGTAATAACACTACTGCTTTGTAATCGGGCGACTTTTTTCGGCCGTCACACCACACTAAACAAACGCTAGTGTGAATGTCAATAAATACTGAAAAGGGGATACACAAACAAAGAGATAAAAGTAACAGACTCGGCTTTATTGAGTCTGTTCATGTGAGGTAAAGTATAGTGAAACACCATATTTATTGATTCTGTCGACTGCATTGGAATAATCATTTTCGACGAGCCAGTAGCTCAATCTATGATTGGAAATACTATATCATATTAGGGACTCAGACATACAAGACCGCTCGGTAAACGTTGCAATTTAAATTACTATCATGAACATACTACACAATTATTTGTAGTCTCCGATGAAGAGATAGTTTGCTTATTGTTAAACTCTGGTGGTGATACGTAATTTACATATTGTCAGTCTCTGGTGGCGACATTTAATTTGCGTATTGTTAATTTCTAGTGGTGGTATGTATTGTGCGTATTGTTAATCTCTGGTGGTGAAACGTAATTTACATATTGTCAGTCTCTGGTGGTGACATTTAATTTGCGTATTGTTAATCTCTAGTGGTAGTATGTATTGTGCGTATTGTTAATCTCTGGTGGTGATGCGTAATTTACATATTGTCAGTCTCTGGTGGTGACATTTAATTTGCGTATTGTTAATCTCTAGTGGTGATATGTATTGTGCGTATTATTAATCTCTAGTGGTGATATTTTATTTGCATATTTTCAGTCTCTACTGGTGATATTTAATTGCGTATTGGTAATCTCTAGTGGTGGTATTTAATTTGCATATTGTCAGTTTCTGGTGATGATATTTAATTTACATATAGTCAGTCTCTAGTAGTGCTATTTAATTTGCGTATTGTTAATCTCTGATGATGATATTTTTTACATATTGTTAATCTCTGGTGGTGGTATGTAATTTGCATATTGTCAGTCTCTGGTGATGATATTCAAATGAGATATGAGTAAACCATTAGAACGCAAAGAACGCAAAGATCGGATGAAAACTGGTCAAATTAGTTCTTCGCTCCTCTGGGAACTATGGTATAACATGAACACGTATGTCTTATTATGCTCATTAGGAACCATGCCAAAAAATGTGTGCTTGTTCATTGTATACGCCACAGGCACGTATCATTCGCGAGACGGACCCAATAATGAGTTCAGGTGACAATTGCACCGATGCACATATAAACTGTAATATTAGCGATTTTAACTCACGAAGTAAAGACTTAGTCGATTATATAAAAGACGTTTTTCAAGACAATAATTCGAATGAATTGTATGATGAATTTCAATTAGAAATGACTTTGTTTGATGAATGTAATGTGTTTAAAAAGAGAAATAACTCTGTCAAAGCTGTAAATAATTACGGATATAGATTAATTGATTTTTTACAAAGAAATAATATGTTTATATTGAATGGAAGGACAGTGGGTGATCTTGATGGATGCACAATATCGAGAGGTGTGAGTTCTAGTGATTACTTTACTTGCTCTGCAAACGTTCAGTTTGGTTGATCATTTAAATGTACTTTAATATTGTCCATTGCTTTCTGAGGTATACTATCGTGTTGTGCTTAGTTTAAAACTTAATATTCAAAAACAATTATTAAATAACAATATTGAAGAAAATGAACCAAAATTAAAACTATGGGATGAACCAAAACGTAACCTCCTCGAAAACGTTAATCGCGATAACGTTAGATTAATGTCTGAAAAACATAGTAATTTAGAAAATGAACAGTATTAACCAGTTAGAAATTGATGACATTGTTAACTCTATTTCTGGAGTATTTAAAGAAACAGCATGCGAAACGTTTGGATATTTCAATAACTTGAAAGGAGTAGGCATCAATAACAATAATAAACAGCCCCACTGGTTAGGCAGAGATTGCAAAAATCGTAAACAGTTTCACGTATCTAAATACATGTATAAATTAAGAAAGTCTGAAGAAAATAAAACGAACCTTTCAACTCAAAGTATAATTATAAAGCATAAATACGAAATGCTCATTATAATTTTTAAAAATGATAATATAAATAACCTAAAAACATTAGGTAAATCAAATCCTAGAAAGTACTGGAAAATATTGAATAACAAAACAAAATAATAGTGTAAATGCATCATTACATTATTTACATGAACATTTTAAAAATATAGTAAGTAAGTAAGTAAATAATTTATTAAAGCGACATGTGCATACACAATTCAAAATCAAACATATATGAAATAACTGAAAATTAAGCACCCGGCCCAACGGACCTATAAGTCACTATCTATAAATAATAATATTAAGTAAATCACATGACATAAATATCAATTGAATAAATCAATAATAAATAGTTCAGTGGATATTAAATATGAGTGCACATTTATAGCAATGACATTATACTTGATAATACAATAAGTTATGTAACAGTATAAGCTGAGTTGCGTCTCTTAAGAAAAGCTTTAAGTAAGTATTTTGCAACTTTCTCACATGAGTAAGCATATGAATTTAAGTTTCTAGTTAAAAAGTCCCTGTTTTGTAGAGTTGTATTAAATACAGTGTTTTTTATACCATTATAAAAAGAACAGTCTAGTAAGAAATTGTGTTCATCTTCATCTATCATTACAATATCTACAATATCTCTGGTTTTGATTTTCGCCGACGTATCTCCCAGTTTCAATTGTAATTGTAATTGGTAGTAAACCTCAACGAAATTGGGCTAAAATAGATCGCTAACCCTTAGTAAGTGTCATTTTCACGTAATTATCGGTAACAAAGGTTTCTTTAAATAGAATATAAGACCTCAATTTCGGTAAACTTCTAGTCTTTTGTATCCTGTAGTATAGTTAACTGACGGTTACATAACGACAAGCATGAGGGCAAATTATCCCGCATAACACATAACGGTGAAAGTTTAGTAGATTATCTGTTAACGCCCGTATCGAATATTAATGATATTGTTGACTTGTGTGTTCACGATTATAATGAGTATTCAAACCACGCACCTATCGCTTTCTCGTTTAAAATAAAGACAAATACCGAAAAAAAATGTATTAATTCATCTATATTCTACAAATGGAATAATAACCAAAAAGAGTCATTGCCTCTGACATTCACATTCTCGAACACAGCTTAACGGCTGAAATTAACCACGACGCTGAAACATATATTCTTGTCAATATATTTACTGCTTATTTAAACTCTAAAGGCAATACATATTTTGAAAATATTATCAAACCGAACGATACGCAGTTTAACACAAACAATAAAAACAAACAAAAATGGTATAATGAAGAATGCAAACGCAAACACAAACTGTACAAAAACGCCATTCAACAATAACTAAAAATAACGACACTCAGAGAAACGTATTCGAAAAGAAAAAAAGACTATCAATATTATTGCAGAAAGTGTAAAAATAATTTTAACAGAGACCTAGGTAAAAAAATGAATGACAAGAGACGCAAACGCCCGCGAGAGTTCTGGAAAATATTTAAACAAAAACATGTGGATAAAAATGGCGAACAAATACCAACAGAAGAATTTGATAATTATTTTAAGAATTTAGCAGCAAATACGATATCTCATACAAATGAAGAAGGCGTCGAGTTCCTGCAAGATTTTTTAAATAACGATTTAGCCGAACCTACATATAGTGAACTCGACTGACCGATTACTATTGAAGAAATAGTACTCGCATCAAAGTTGTTAGGAAACAACAAAGCACGTTATAAATGATTTAAACAGAATCTGTTTAAGTAAGTATTTTAAGTATAGAAATATGATCGCTAAAATCAGATTCAGAAAAAAAAATCACTATTGATAAAACTAGCAATGTTTTGTAAGAAAGCCTTTAAAATAAGAGATGATGCATTAAATAACCAATAGGGTTGCACGTATAATTGACATTGTAATATGTTATGTTGTGTAAATGGTAACATCCAAGAATAACACTCTCACTTCACTCAACTATTATTCCTTTTCTGACAACTTTATTATATTTGTTTACATCCATGCATTGAAACCATGATTTTGTATGACTATGAGCTGTATATGCTTAAGTCGAAATAAAATATATGTTCTGTTCTGTATCCAAATTCTCTCGTAATAATCTACATTTAAAGTTGACATATTAACGGTAGTTTTATTATTAAAGTGAATAATCAAACCAAGTTCTTGCATTATATTTTTAACACTGCTTGACCAGTTATTATTGCAAATGGTATAGTCACAGTTGAAAGCACGTTTTGTCCTACAAAGTCACCATTCTATTCCAAAACCGTAATATCGAGGTCCAGTGTCTATATAAACTTGGTAGCCACTCTGTGTCGGCGATAATTGCTGGAACTGGAGCGAATCTATGAAGGCCTAAGAGATATCTGGAGGCATGATTTTGGATATTGTCTTTCGCCTGATATTGTTTGTGACCCCATATAGACGAACCGTAATTAAGAATCGGAATTATGCAGTTGTAATGTAGTTTTTTCGTATGAATTAAAACCAAATTCTTTGAATTTATTTATTTTAGATATAATGCTTCCTAGAGCCCTGCTTGCACCTTTAGCTAAAGCGTCGCAATTATAAGAAAAATTCAAGTGTTGAATGAAATATGACACATAAATATTTGTACTGTCCGACTGTTTCTAATACATTATCACCAATTTTAAAAACATAATTGTTTTATAACTACCCGGTTTTCTAAAGTGGACGCACTTGGATTTATCAATGTTTAAAAGTACACGCCACCTACGGCACCAGCTGTGAAAGGGATCTAATATGCGCTGTAAATCCTCTTCCGAACTCGCCAAGAACACTATGTCATCAGAATATAATAATGCCGACAGTTTACGGTCATTAGGCGGGACACCAAGGTCAAGGTCATTTATCTCAAGGACAAGGTAATTAATAAATATCGAGAACCGCGTCGGTGACAAGTTATCTCCCTGTTTCACGTCGGTTGCGCAATTAAACCATTCAGTAAGCGAACAATTAAGACGGACACACGATACCGAACTTGCGTAGATATTTTTGATGAAGTTGTATATCTTTCCATCAATTTTGCATAAAAAGTAACTTGTAAAGCAGCATATCACGATCTATGAAGTCAAACGCTTGCGCAAATCGATGAACGCAGTAAAAACAGATTGGTCATTACGGAGAACACTGTTAAGAGTAAATATATGATCTCTCCACATGAACGATCTTTCCTGAATCCATTCTGCTTGTCCGCAAGTATATCATTGTCTTCCAAAAACATTGTAGGACGTCTATTTATGAATGAACTATAAAGTTTGCTTATGCAAGAGAGAAGACTAACCCCTCTGTAGTTCAAAGGTAATTAGCGTCTTTCAAAATAGGGCATATAATAGCTTTTCTCCATTCGGATGGTATAATGCTCGTGTCAAACACAAATTGAAATAGCTTGTGCAAAATTGCTATAACAGGTGGATATTTCAGAACAGTATATGGTATTCTATCATAGCCACAGGCGGATTTAGACTTGGCGTGCATGATTATAACCGTAATTTCCTGTAAGGTTATATTGTTGTTAAGCTGATCATTTGAATCATATAGCGGGTCCGACATGGAATTTTCCAATAATATTTTATGAGTTTTTGACTGATTGTAATGAGCTTTGTCACAGTTGTCAATCTGAGCACTATTATAAAGACCATCTAAACCACGCTTCCATCTGTCTAAAACAATACCATGATCTGTGATAACGCAACCTAGATCGTCGACTATTCCAACTGGTATAGAGTTATATTTCCGTGGAACCAACGTTTTAATTTTCTCCCAAAAGAAATCTAAAAAGATCGGACAGGGAAAGTAGCATTCAAGGGGGACAGTCAATCACAAAACACAAAAACAAGCACGCAAACAGACAAACAAGAAGGCAGAAGCAATAACAAATGGAAACGACATCACAAACACAAAAGGGTTGACAATAGGGCTACCGCCTGGGGTTCTTAGTCACCATTTCGTCGATTTCAAATGAAATATTGCGCATATAATTACGCTCGGATGTACGTAGAAGTTTCAAAGAAGACGTAGAAAATACTAATATTATAGAAAATATGCCAGAACTATCACAGTCATCTGTGGAAATAAATGGTGAAATAACAACAGATGAAATTGAAAAGGCAGCACGAATGTTAAAAAAACAATAAAGCAAGTGGCATAGATAACCTTTTAAACTCACATATTAAAAGTACACTTGAAGTCATGAAAAACATTTATTTTAAATTATTCAACTTAGTATTGAACACTGGAATAGTTCAAGAATCATGGACAATTGTTATAATATATCCCATTATTAAAAATAAAGATTATTCATTTAAATCAGAAAATTACAGACCTATTACTCTATTAAGTTGTCTTGGTGGTAAATTATTCACAGGAATATTTAAATCTAGGTTAACGAAGTTTGCAGATGATTACGATCGTATTAATAGCTATCAAGCTGGATTTAGGAAAAAGTTCTCTACTGTTGATAATATGTTTATACTTAACTCTCTTATTGATATTTTACGCAATAAAGGAAATGAACTTTTTTGCACGTTTATAGATTTAAAAAATGCATTTTGATACAGTCTGGAGATCAGGATTATGGTATAAAATATTATCACATGACATAAATGGCAAAATATTTAACGTTATAAGAAATAAGTACAACAATATCAAGTCGTGTGTAACATTAAATGGTGTAAGGTCCAACTATTTTGAATGTAATACAGGCGTATATAGTATATAATTTAGACAAGGGGAAATTTTTCGCCGTTATTGTTCTCTTTTTATCTCAATGATTTACATACATTTTTTTCACAAAATCAAAATGTAAACGGAGTAAGTTGTCGAGAACACAAATAAGACAATGAAGTTCTTATATATTTAAAATTATTTATTTTGTTTTACGCAGATGACACTGTTATTGTATGCGAAACATCTGAAAACCTACAAGAAGCCCTTAATACTTATCAAACTTATTGCCATACATAGAAACACAGTCAACATATCAAAATCGAAAATTATAGCATTTTCGAAAGGTAGACCAGGGAATTATTCATTTATATTAAATAACGACACTGTAGACATCGTATCGGAGTACAAATATTTGGGAATATTATTTAGCAGAAGTGGATCATTTTATAATGCAAAAAATACATATTGCCAGTCAAGCCACTAAAACTCTCCACAGCCTACTGAAAAAAAGCAAAGCATCTTTGCCTACCAATCGATTTACAAATTGACATCTGTTGTTAACCTATTTTGTTATATGGGTGTGAAATCTGGGGGTTTGGTATTTAGAAATAATAGAAAGAGTGCGTGGTCCAGTGGTAGAGCGCCAAACTTCAGATCGAGAGGTCGTGGGCTCGATCCTCGCCGGGACCATGTTATTTATCCTTGAGCAAGATCTTTAATCCACATTGCTTAGTACTGGTTCTACCCAGGAAGTCATCGAGAGTGATTAATATAAGTTGCAAGAACTTGTTTCGCAATCGATGTAAAATAAATATGTTTAAACTAATAACTACTAGAATGTTCAACTGTTTTATCTCTCAAAGCCAAATTTAGTTTTAAATAATCTGTATATATAATAACTACTTTGAGAGATACTTGACAGATACACACGGAAAATACTGAAGTATATGGTAACGTTTAGAACAATAAACCATAAGTTACCAATAGAAACTGGACCTTGGAATAAAATTGAGCATAATAACAGAGTCAGTCCTTTATGTAATGAAGATATAGGAGATGAATACCATTACCTTTTAACATGTAAAACTCTTAGTATGTTACGATAGACTTTTTTGAAAAAGAAATACTATAAAAAAAAAAGAATATACATACATTTTACAGTATTATGAAGTCAACAAACAAGATAGAATTTAGAAAAGCGTGTGAATTTGTAAAGCAAATATTGAATACATTCAAGTAGAAATGTATGCGTATATGTTATAATGAGATTTAAAAAATGTGAGTCATACGAGGGTGTTGTTGTAAATTCCTTCTTCGACAGTGTTGTGAAAATGAACTATATATTAATGATACATGCAGTTTTACGAATAGAATTTAGCTCCTCCAATAAATGCAGTAAAGTAAATTCGCTTGATTTAAATCTGTCTAATAATCTATTGTTAATACTAAATGACTCATGTAATAGAGCCTTGTACGATATATTCTGTATCTATGAACTGAGTAAAAAAAGATTTGTATTTGTATTTTGTTCGGGCACTGGAAGGAGAAATAGTTAGAAGAAGAATTTGTTGGGTTTTTTATTTTTTATTCCGATCTTTTTATATTTCTTTTTATATCAGTAAAGTGTTTGATAATTATGACAATTGTATTTTAATTGGAATTGTCTGATAATTTAAAACTGCGGATTTTTCGATAAGTGTATACTATTGAGGAAAAGCAGTTGTGGTTGTGTATCGTGCGTTTACTAGTCTATATCAACTGCTTGTTTTCAAGACAATCGTCTAGAAACTTTCTTCTAAAACTGTTTTGACGCGGCAGCCATTTTACCGAGATTCTGGTATGGTTTCTGATAGGGCTGATACACAGAAGATATACAGAACGGCAGAAAAACAATAAATTAATAAATAAACAGAGAGGGAAACTTCATCATTATATCGACGCGGCAGCCGTTTTACCGAGTTTCTGATTGGCTGATACAGACGCATCTTCTGTCAAAGATATACAAAACGGCAGGAAAAACAATAAATTAGTAAATAAAGAGGGAAACTTCATCATTATATCGACGAACTGATGGTCAAAAATACTAAAATACAAATTACGGACATGTGTTTCCGGTTCCTTTTTTTTTATTTCTGCATGAAGTGTCAATACGTTTGTCTTTACAATCAAGCATCAAGACTATGCCTTTACCAAAATTATAGTTTCTCCCTATTGCATGTTTATAATACGGCGCCTTACTTTAGTCCTAGATTGTTCACGATCAAGCAGTATGAATTACGGTTATTTGTGTCAGCGGGGAACCAATCAACTGCTTCTACTTTTAGAATACATCGTTCTTTATTAACGTACGATCCCGAGCCGGTGGTTGAATTCCACTCCGCTCCAATCACCAACGAGGTTAGAATATTATATAGGCATTTTCACCGATGCATAGCTATGTCAACATTGATGACATCGTTGGCTGGCAGCTACTACACTGAAAATAACTCCTAATTACTCACTTTTGTATGTTTAAATTATTTCAGCTTTTGAGAGTTACCCCCCCCCCCCCCCCCCCCCCCCCCTTTATATAAAATCATGATGTGCTGATAAAACACATTACGTGAACAGAAGTTATTAAAATTGGTAGGAAATAATATTCAAAAAGAGTTTGCTCACATTTATTACAGATTTTCTGTCTATAATAAAATGAAATATGGATCATTCTAAGTTACCACCCTTTTAAGTGAATATCGTTTGAAATTCAAGTACTGTAATTCAGCGTTACCATCAATGATTTATCCATTTATGTTAACATTAAATGCTTCAAAAAAATATTTTCAAACGTATTTGTAATAGTAATGCTAGTAAAACATGATGTCAAAATAATTTTAGTTGGCATATTTTAGAATTAGGCACATTGAAAGCTGCACTAATTCGAAGTTCTTAACAAAATCCTTTGTCCCAGTTGTATAAGTGTTATAATTTATTTCTAAGAAAACGCATTGACTTGAAAGCTTTAAAATGTGTTCATGCAATCAGAGCGGATGATTTAAACCCGTAATTTTTCAGTTCACCGTATGTCTAATCAAACGTGAACTACACAAAAAATAAGAATATTGTTGAAATATTGGTGGGTACTAAGGACATTTAGGAATATGCACTAGTATATTAGTGGTATTAATCATCTAATATCTGCAAGTGATGCCAAAACATGCATTTTTACTAAGCATTGTCAATGTAATAATCGCTACCGAAACTGGAATTTAACGGTTAGTAGCAGGCCTGCCAACACGTTTTAACACAAAATCCTGTGATTTTTAAAGTTTTAGATTTAAAGCGCGCGACTTTGATAGTTATAGAACATAATATATTACCATATTTCAACAAACATTCAAATAGTTTATTTTAGGGAGGACTGCGTAATTCGATTAGAAAGACTTGGTTTAATTTCTACCACAACTGTTTTTCCATGGAAGTGCACTTAGCCTATTACACAGATGGGTGCTAAATGCAAATACAAAGTCTTTATAATTCTAAAAACAAATTATAATCATCAACGGCAGCAGTTGTTATAGTGATACCTCACACAAGGAGTTGCTAGTTCCTCACACTTGCTATTTCAATTAGCTTGACAAGACGCAACATATAATTGCTGCTATTGCACATGCAATGTCACTGAAGGAACTAATTATGTCCTTAGGTGTTAATTTTATATTCAGGCAGAGCATTACACGGACGACCCCGATTTATTAGACATTGTAAATACTCCTCTGACTAGGGGCGTAACAGGACCAATTCGTGAAATAGATGATAACTGTGAACATCATGAACATTTTGTTTTGATGGAAAATCCGGAAATTATGCACTTAAATCCGGAGAGCGTTTGAAAAATCCGGAGAACTTAGCAGGCATGTAGTAGTTCAACAATGTAGGAATAAATATAAGAAAAGTGATAAACCATTCTTCATCGATTGCACGATTTCTTTTTGCAAACATACATTTTCAGGTAAATTTGGTATGTTGACGTTAGTTTTTTTTTTTAAGTTCATTTCTTTATATTAATGCAGTACAATTCATCGGAAGAGTCCAGTTACTACTGCATCATTCTCCAGAACAAATCATGAACGATTTCTGGAAACACTATACGTTATTTAGTTTGAACATGCAATCTTCTCTTTGTCGGTGATGGAATAATTTGCGTTCTAACTAGAGTCATTGTACTTTGTAGCTTTGGTTGTTATTGTCTCACACCTCTTTTATCTCCCATGAAAGCTCAACGAAAACAGAAAATAATTCTATGTTTTTCTCCTTTTTATGTAATTTTTAATTGGAAACATGGATTTTCTTTACTTTAGCATAAATCTGCAGTGTAAAAGACAGATGATATAGAAAATCCCATGTTGATTTGAAGTTTCATTCACATTTCAGAAGTGTTTGACCGAAGTATCACATATTCAGGTAGATAGTGTATGCATTTTGTATTTTCCATAGGGGTTAGATAAAAATGAGGGAGGGAAAAAATCTGGCTAACTTATGTGTTTTTTGTTTTTAAATTTCTGGTCTTGACTGTACTACACCAATATATTACACCAACAACAGCTTGGAAGCTCAGATGTTAGAAAAGGCTGTATAGTAAACCTAGGAGAAAATTAATTGTGGTGTGGGACTTTATCGGTTGAAATATGAGTTCATTCATAGCGTATTATCACGGTGCCAATGTACATATCATAAATAATACTAACGGGTTCATCCACCGTAGGGTTTCGTGTTAGCGGATAATAAACATGATTTTTTGTTTATTTTCCTCGGATTCTCTGACTTGCAAATGTCAGTTATTCTCCTGAAAACCAGAGCATTGTTTAGCCGTAAACCATTCATTGCATCAATAACTAGCTGTGGAACTTGACATTTATCGACTGTACGAAGATCGCTCACATGCCAGATTATCGGAACAAATCAGATTGAAGATCGTGGCGTTTGTTATATACTATTTAATACCGCAACAAACCGGTTAGAGCGTCGTCAAATATGTGTGGGTTCGAGCCTAATATAAGGAAACATGTTTTAAACCATACAATGTGACGATATTTCAAAAAATATTATACGAAACTACTACGGAATAAATCTGATTGGTTCCGACAATTTTGGCATTTGGGTACGCTGAACGTAATGATAACCAAATACATCATCATCATCATCATCATCATCCTCATCATCATCATTATCATCATCATCATGCAGTATAGTCATGTAATAGAGTATTAGATTATGATAATAATAACAACAACAACAGCAACAGCAACAATAACAACAACATCAACAATAATAATAATAATAAGTAATGACAATAAATATAATAACAATAATAATATAAAAAATAAAAAAATAAAAATAATAATAATAATAATAATAATAGCAAAATGACAATACTAAATATGTAAATATGTAATTTAACAAAACAAAGTTCAAATTCATTTATCTGAGCTAATACATGGTTTCTAGAAAGACCATCTCCCTCTCTCTCTCTCTCTCTCTCTCTCTCTCTCTCTCTCTCTCTCTCTCTCTCTCTCTCCTAGAGTGCCAGAGTGCCAAAACAAATATCATGTATACCATCACGTGGGTTTATCAAGTGGGTTCATCTAGCCGCGGTCTTTGAACATGACATTTTCGTTTACTTCTCGAAAGGGCTGGCGTGGCGCAGTTGGTAGCGCGGCGGATTTGTAACCGGAGGCCCCGTGTTCGATCGTCCGTGATGCCACTGAGTTTCGTCGGTGTATTCTTAGGCAAGACACTTTCGTCCGTCGGATGGGGACGTAAACCGGGCGGTCCCGTGTATCGGTCTATTCTACGAGCACGTTAAAAAACCAAAGGAATCTATCCGATAATAAGAGTAGGGCACGGTTCCCAGATTCCTATGTATCCTTCCCCTCTCTCTGGGGCGGCTCTAAATAACCTATACTGTGTTGATGAACAACATTCAATTAATATGCCACTTCCAAATGTCATATTTGTTGTATTTACAAATATTCTGGGAAGTGTCGTATTTCTTCAGATATAATTAGTACACCGCATCAATAAACTAGCGATAACATGGCTGTTGACTGTCGTCCTTGAATGCTGCTTTCCCTGTCCGATATTTTTATCTTTCTTTATTACAATGATGACCGAACCTGTCATGTTTATAGTCAATAACTAAATTAAACTAAATTAGCAATTTATAAAATTAAATGATAAATCAATTTATTCAGGTAGCGCTGCGGTAGGATCTGTATTCAAATATAATTGTGTACAATATTACAACAACAAAAACATATACAAAGATTTAGTAAAACGGTCAGCTTCTTTCATCATATGTCTAATTGTCACATTTACTGCATGTATACGTCTCCAGGGAAGTATCATGCATACAATAAATAAACTGAACCTTGTCACAATCTCAGTGTTTGTAATAGGGTATTGATGACAAAACAAATAATGTAAATATTGATACATTTGATCCAAAATTATATTTTTGATCTAACCTAGTTTACTCATATATTAAAAAAATGCATGCAGCCAAACACGCAATTGTTTGTTTCAGTATCACTGATATAGTGTTCCAGAGCTGTTTTACTTCATTATCTTGACAGAAAAGTCCGTTTGACGATCACTCGTTTACAGATAGATTCGTGAGAGTAATTTTCAACAAGGATAACTTATTCTCTAACCCTCTCACTTCGGCATTTTCATTATTCATCCTACATTAGCTTAGATTCTATTCCGTAACAGAAAAATAATGATTTCATGCAGACAGTTGAACGCAGTATAAAATTGTTGACAGAACAGAATAGAACATACATTTTACTTTGACTTGTACAACGTACATCTTCATGTATAAATACAATATATATATACAACACATATACATTAGTCACGTGACTAGCAGACCAGTGATCATTTCTATATAAAGTAAATAAACTGTTTATTACATTTGTAGTTGGGAATAAACTGTTCTATATAAATTATAAAAACATATGAAT
The DNA here is from genome assembly GCA_037043455.1 of Cyrtodaria siliqua. Lineage (NCBI taxonomy): Eukaryota > Metazoa > Mollusca > Bivalvia > Adapedonta > Hiatellidae > Cyrtodaria > Cyrtodaria siliqua. The sequence continues at coordinate 44,569 of JAWPHD010003245.1, read as the reverse complement.
GTATTACATTTCTAGCTGAGAATGAACACCATAACACAAGTGATGGTTATGTCTATGCAAGGCATTGAGTTCTTAATAGTATTGCCTTTTTAATGTATATTGCTAAATTCAATAAAACTTCATTCATTTTCTGAATGCATTAAATCTAAAAATGTAAACATTCCAGGTCCGACATTATAATATTTTTTGATAAGACACTAAAATCAATGTAACATGGGCAGATAATCAATGTTACATGGGCATATAATCCATGTAACATGGGCAGATAATCAATGTAACATGGGCAGATAATAATGAAATGATACTCATCTTCTAAATCTATAGTATTACAACATTGGCAATAACGTTCATTTCTTGTAATTCTATTTTTAGAATATATTCAGGGTTAATATTGTGCGAGATCAAAAGCTGGTGTTTGGGACTTCAAACACATCGAAACCGCGGGCCTGCCGCCGTTGGTATCGATAGTCTTCAAGTCCCACCCACCAGGTATTGATCTGGGACAATAAAAACCCGCTGGAAATATTTTGTTTTTTAAGTATAACGTTCACGGGTTCTGTAGTCATCATTCATACGACAGTGTATCTAAAAATATATGCTCCTGGTTAGTTGGATCCTAAAACAATATAGGCAGAATAAATAGACTCTAAGTAAACACAGAAATAATCATACATTTATGAATAATACAAAAGAAACATAGAAAGCCATCATCAACTTACTGAGTTACATGAAAAGAAAATAACAAAATGCTATTGTATCATGTATCTGAAGAAAAATGTCAATTTGTGGAAATGACTGTCCGGTATATAATTTGACTGAAAAGAAAAACAAATTCAACATTTAGGTATAATTCTTTTTAAATAAGTATGCTCAGGCACGTTGGTTTATTTCTACTATAATGTTCTTCTTTTGGTGTTTTCTTTTGGTGTTTTTTGTTTGTTTTTTGTGGGTTTTTTTGTTTTATTTTGTTCTTCAACTTGATGTCAAACAAGTATATGTACCATAACATGTGAACAGTCAACAAACTTGAAGATATATATCTAATCTGAAATATATGATACAATAACGGAATAATTGCTTTGATTAAATCGATATCGTCTAGATGAAGTATTCTACTGTAGCTATATAATATTCCATTTTCGCTGAAATTGAGTTGTAAAAGACTTGATTAGTCATCCGAGATGATGTTTTAAGTTTGTACAAAGTACAGCATTTCTCACGGCTGAACTAGCTCATCACATTACAGTTCATAGTTATGCATTTTCAGTTACTTGCTGTTACAACTGACAATGCATTGTCTTGGAAGCGCAAACTTAAGAAGGTTTTAAATCTTTAATTCATTGTTATATATTTGTCTAGCATCAATCTATACGCAAAAGCATTCATTTGTCAGTATTTATACCCTATCCAAATAAATGTTACAGTGGCATTGGCCCGATGGAAAGCATGGTGGACTTAAAATGAAGCCGGTTTCAAGCCTCGCCGGCGAAAGTTAGTTTCGTCGGTGTGTGCCTTGGAAAGACACTTTCCCATAGCCTCGTCCGTCAAATGGGGACATAAACCGGGGGTAGAGTCCCGTGTATCGGAGTCTATCCTCTGAGCAAGTTAAAGAACTGTAGGAATATCTATTCATTGGTAATAGAAGATCAGTTTTCCAGATTCATATGTATCCTTTTCACTCTTTCTTTGGCGGCTCTAAATACACTTTAAGGCGTTACTCCGTCGTTAAACAGCATGTAATTACTTTTGATTTACTGTCATTTGGGGGAATATGTAATGTTTCAAGGAAAGATAAAAGCGTAGGATTAAGACAAACAGGTACCAGTATTGTCAATACCTTCATGTTTGTAATTTCTCACACTTCGCTTTTGAGTATTTTCAATGCCGTTATTTTTTAAATGCGTATTTAGGTTTGCTGCATACTGTGAATGTTTCTTTTACATCTACAGAGTGTTGATAAGGATTTTTTTAAACTCCCTCAGTTCACCGTTTGCTAATTTCAATTGAACAATGTTGCATAGGTTATATACCTAAGCGGAATCATACTGTTTTAAAGTTTATTATAAATGAAGAAGAACTTTATTTTAAAATCACTAAGCCATAGGCCCATGTGATCATACAGTAGTATACATATATATTTTAATATTATATATATATTTAATTACATAAGGCTCCTGATTATCTTTGAGAAACATTCACTCTGTTTTGGTATGTACACCCGAGGAATCTACTTGGTATGTATACCCGAGAAATCTACGTCAATTCTCAGATCTAGAACTTTACATCCCTAGCATGAATGGTGATTTGTTTCAAAAGAAAACATTTGTTTCGGGTTTTAAAATTAATAATATGTTACATCTATAAATGTAAGGAAAAAGGAAACCTCCCCATGTATACAGTTTCTGAATATAATATGCATTGGTCATTCCTCTTTTATAAATAGCCTATTTTGTACATTTGCTTCTATAAACTTGATGCATATTACATGTTACATGTATTTTTGTAAGGTTTGTAGAGGGATGTCCCACCTCGACCCTCACAAACCTCATTAACTTGGTGATCGAAATAAAAAAATATATATATATTTTAGAAACAATCATTTCAATTCAGTGTCTGTACAGTAAACACCTCACATATCTACTGCTGCTCGAATTTTTCTGAAACTTTATTGGGTCAAGGGACAATACGTAATGCCAAAATTACCAAGGTCAATGTCATAGTTTGCGTTTATTTTCCCAAAACTTAACCTTAGTTAGGTAACTTAACCTCAGTTAACTGTATGTGATTGCCTCATTTTCTTTGTTTGATACTTGGTGTACATCAACGAACGACAAAAATACCAAGGTCAGTGTCACAATTTGCTTATTTTCCCCAAACTTATAACCTTTGTTAGGTAACTTAACCTGGTTCTAAAGGTAACTTAACCTTGATTAGGTAAGTAAACATTGGCCTTATGTGTGTGGTGTGGCACACCCTTATGTGCGTGGTGTGGCACACCTTTATGTGTGTGGTGTGGTACACCTTTATGTGCGTGATGTGTCAAACCTTTATGTGCGTGGTGTGACACACTTTATGTGCGTGTAGTGGCACACCTTTATGTGCGTGGTGTGGCACAAAAAGACACCTTTATGTGCGTGGTGTGGCACACCTTTATGTGCGTGGTGTGGCACACCTTTATGTGGCAAACCTTTATGTGCGCGGTGTGGCACACCTTTACGTGCGTGGTGTGGCACCTTTATGTGCGTGGTGTGGAACACCTTTATGTGCGTGGTGTGGCACCCTTTTATGTGCGTGGGGTGGCATACCTTTATGTGCGTGGTGTGGCATACCTTTATGTGCGTGGTGACCGTTGTGTGTGTGGTGTGGCACACCTTTATGTGCGTGGTGTGGCACACCTTTATGTGCGTGGTGTTGCATACCTTTATGTGCGTGGTGTGGCATACCTTTATGTGTGTCGTGTGGCACACCTTTATGTGTGTGGTGTGGCATACCTTTATGTGCGTGGTGTGGCCTATTTTGCCTCTGTTTATCCTTGTAAGTGCTGTGTGTTTTGAATGCGTTGTTTCACTGTTCCTGTAAGTGCTGTGTGTTTTGAATGAGTTGTTTCAATGTTCTTGTAAATGCTTTTGAATGCGTTGTTTCACTGTTCTTGTAAATGCTGTGTGTTTTGAATGCGTTGTTTCACTGTTCTTGTAAATGCTGTGTGTTTTGAACGCATTCTGTTTGTTTTGAATGCGTTGTTTCACTGTTCTTGTAAATGCTATGTGTTTTGAATGCGTTGTTTCACTGTTCTAGTAAGTGCTGTGTGTTTTAAATGCGTTGTTTCACTGTTCTTGTAAATGCTGTGTGTTTTGAATGCGTTGTTTCACTGTTCTTTTAAGTGCTGTGTGTTTTGAATGCGTTGTTTCACTGTTCCTGTGAATGCTACATATCCCGCTCGAATTGTATCCGTTATTTTATTTTCATGTTTTTATTCTGAACTTCATTTTTAACAGGACTTTATTAATATAAAATCGCTGATTTGTACGTAACTGTTTAAGTCGCCTTTTATGTGCTTGTAAACTCTACAGGCCGTCATTATTGTGTGTGTTTCGTGTCTGTTTTATCACAATTCGTGATTCATTGTCTTAAATCAACTATCTTAAGCTAAGCAAGATCATGTTCACGGTTCTTGCTAATACTAAATGACAATTGTGCATGTATTTCCAGCCAAGCCGAGTGGTGCAGAATATTTACACATACTGTTTAAAATATCATAGTAAGGACGCCGAGTCTCTCTCGCCTCTTACCGCTGTTGGTTCGAATACCACCGGGAGCTCGACTTGTCAAGTGAGAAAGTGTCGATTCTTAAGGATGGCGGAAGGTATACAGTACTGGTTCTACCCAGGAAAAGTGGAGTGGTCTGTCTCTACCACACAAAACATTCAACCGTCATATGTGGCCTAACATGTGCTAGAATGACGTAAAACACCATTCAAACAAGCAAACAAAATAATCAACACGGACTGTGTTGAGATAAAACACAAGTTTAACATGTCCTGTAAGAGTTATTTCAGTCGTTTAATATATTTTTTTTCAATATGTAACAAGGGCAAATTTGTATAGAATTTGCAGCCATACTCGAACAGATGTATAAACGAACAGATGCAGCGGGAATTTCCGCAGAAAACCATGCCAGTGGCGGAATGATATCGATTGAGATAGATATGTTTTCTCTTACTTAAGGCTTTAGCGTCTGGCGTCGTATTATAAGATTCGACAATTTTGCGACATTTACCAACGACCAAAACGTGCAATTTGCAATAATATAACATGTACATGTGTGTAAATGGGTTATTTTGGTTATAACAATACGACGAAGGACAAGAAATATAATGTAGGATAAGGTAGTTTCCACCGTCAACAAAATACTTCAATATTTAGCTAAACTCAAACCATATCCTTACACATAAAGTACGACTTGACGTTCCTTGAGCTTAATATACTTTACAACACGTGCTATTTAATATACTTTACAACACGTGCTATTTAGTATACTTTACAACACGTGCTAGTTTCTATATTATGCTACATGTTACATACGTTTTGTGATTTGCAATGGAGTACCACCTTTCAATACATAGTTTACAACGTCACTCTGGAATTATGGACATTTCCAATTTCACGCGATCATGAAGATAAGGCAGGATCAATTTTAAAATTGAGGTATACGCGATCGTCATTTGCAAGAACTATTCATAATAGACTAAACGGCAAATGAAAGCGCCATCGACTTGGAAATAAGCAAACGCTTTAAAGTTTCACAAACAAATTGAAAGCTTTTGTCCAACGGTGTGGAAAAGAAAATTGATTAACTTTAATTCTGGTGCAATGTGAATGGTGATTTTATATGTATTCAAAATGTGTTTGAATGTTTGCGGCTATAGGAACAGTGAGTGACGTGAAATAGATCCTTCTTTGTTGATCAACGGATTACGTTCGTGTTAGGGTAATATAGTATTTATTAATTATATGACCCTGGTGAATTTATTTGGTTGCATCTGTTTATCTGATTTGAAAGCTCACTATATAACATTTTGATTTTCATTCACATGTCGAATGGAGTAAACAGTACTCAAATATCTCGTAAGATCAGTTGATAGTATTGTTTAAAGGCCCATCAACATATTATATGTTATTTAGAGCCGCTTTAGAGAGAAGTGAGTGGATACACAGGAACGCCCTACTCTTACTAACAAAAAACATAAATGTGGTTCTTTAAAGTGCTCGGAGGATAGACTCCGATACAAGTAACGTATCCATCTGACCGACGAGGCTAAGGGACCGTGTCGTGCCCAAGAATGCACCGACGAAACTCAATGGCATCTGTGAGGCTTGTACTCGTGTCTTCTGTATTTCAAGTCCACCGCGTTGTCTACTGGACCACAAACGTTTACTTCTAATTAGCATAGTCACGGTGACAAGGGTGACCGTATCATTGCGGCGATTGATGCGTTGACGACAACAATGAAGAATTACAGGCGTAGTTAAAAAACCGATACCGTTCACGGTACGCCTATACATCTTAGTTAAATATATTTTCAATAAATATGCGAAATTTAAAAGGATTTTAAGAAATAAAGAAAACGAAAAGGCTGTGTCTTCTTTCAAGGAGCTGAAAATCAAATGTCAATAAAAATTATGTGAAATCACTTCAGTGGGCCAAAAGCTTTGCATCTAAATTCGAGTTGTCATTCCCTAGCTACATTAGACATGCTTTGAATGGCACACAGTATGCTTTTAATTTGTATTTTAATGGAAACAAATGAGAGGCCAATCGTGTACGGCAACGCATCCTGTAATAATGTTCAGAATTGCGTTTTAAGACCGGCACCGTATACTGTGGTAAGAAGAGAGAGCCGTATACTGTGGTAAGAAGAGAGAGAGGGAGAGAGAGAGAGAGAGAGAGAGAGAGAGGGATCCTCCGAGCACGTTAAATATCCATATGAATCTATTCGCAGGCTTGTAAGGGAAGGTTCCCGGATATTCCTTTGTGTCCTTCCCACTGTTTTGGGCGTCTCTAAAACAACTACATGTATACTATGTTTATAAGCCGTAAAACAACATTCAAGCATTTTAAATACTTGGCCATGTAGCCATGATATAAGACCTAACCACTGTTTTTGGTTCAGTGTGTGTGTGTGTGCGTGCGTGCGTGCGTGTGTTCAGTGTTCAGTTGACCCGACCACCCACAAACAGATCCTCTCAACTCCCGCCCGCCCTTGTCTGAAAAGCTCCTACGCCATCACTGTTTTATAGTATCATGTTAGATAACAGCTCAGTACTGGAAGTCATTTAAAGCTGAAGATGGGACATAGAATATTGTTAATGGACATTTAGGGGCTCAAACATTTACATAAAGCTGATAATACAAAAATAAAAAATGGAGTTCAGTCTAGTTTAATGTTGCTTATATTCACCAGACGAAATATACATATATGCTAGTCTAAATATACTATACAAACAGTCTGTTAAATCATTTTAGAATTATTTTATTTTTAGAATTGTGTGATTCTTGGTTTCAAGAAACTCATTACTCAATGAGTGATTCAAACAGTATTAATCTGTTTCTCATAGCATTTTAATGGCTCAATCTGTTCTAAAAACCCACTAAAAGCATGGCGTGATGTCATAATACTAGGTGTGATGTCATGATAGAAACAACCAAATGAAAATATGAATGAAGCATTCTGATTGGTTTAAGGATAAAAATTGGACCAATGAAACCAGTTAATTTAAACTCATTACCTTCTCAGAACACACTGAGATTTTACTGGACATTGAGTAATGAGATTCTTGAAATCCAGAAACACAAAATTCTAATAATAAAATAATTCTAAAACTATTTTATAGACTGTTTACAATGATTAATTTATTTACGACAGAAAACATACTCCGATCTAAAGTTGTATACATGTGAAGAAGCGTGTGCACATTACGTTAAAAATGCTTAACAAGGATGTGGTGTCCATATTGTAAAGCATGCGATAACATAAAAAGTAGGGTCGGTCGGGCCACCGGAAACATAGATATTTTTTAATTGGCTTGACTTAAAATCAAATATAGGGCCATCTCGCTAGACTGCTTCACTGCGCATGTACCGTTTCACGCAAACAAGCGACAGTCAAAGACCGATTTTTTTGCCGTAAATTACGGCTCAATTAAGCGAATTCCAACCACGATCGTGGCCAAGCGTCTGATCTAGGTTCTATAATTAACAAATAATGTATGGTGCTGAGGTCCATATGCAAGTTTATGGACTGGGCAGTCAGACCTAGAATGTTATATGGACCGAAGCTTCGGTCCTTATAACGTTCTAGGTGATTGCCCAGTCCATAAACTTTATATGGACCGAAGCACCATACATTATTTGTTATATTATACCGAATCTGACCAACAAATTAAATCAATCAATATGTTTTATTATTTATTTTGACGTCGTTTTTTTTCACACGTCTGTTAATATAGCTATCGGACCGGGCGCCCGTTCAATATGCAACTTTATGGACCGGATGACGTCACATTTAACAAAGCGTGGAATATGCAAATGAGGTATAATATAAAGATATACATGTTTTGGGATTTCACTCAATATTGTTTACATAATGCAGACGCGTCACTTACATAAAGGAAGTAAGGTGGCGGGACATCTATGAACTGTGAAAATAGCTACGACTATAAAACAAGCCAGTAAATATAATGGCGGACTTCTACAGTCGTTTATATTTAAACGCTGTGTAGCAGCCTACCATATGGCATGCTTTGACATCTAAGTGTGACCGTGATCTTGGAGCTACGGACCTGGATTTTACACGTGAAAATCCCTCCATAAATGTCGGAGTTATTGACCGAACACGAAATGTGTGACGGACAGAAGAACGGATGGACGGTGCGATTGTTATAAGCCCACCCTTCGGGGGAATAAAAATACACACCAACCGTTCAAAAAATATTTGAAATTTATTTGAATTTAGTCTTCATATCTTGACAATTGAGGTTGCATTGCCTTTACTATTTACGACAATAAAATATGTCCAATATGTCAAAAGGTAACACAATGTTTTCTAAATGCGTGCACTGAAAACATCTATAGGTAATTACAAGTAAGTTTCAATCCAAAATAGCGGTTACCCTAGCAATCGTCAAAAATGCGAAAGAATTGCTTAAAGCAATCTGACCTTCCCGTTCGCATCTGAACTGTTCACTCTGACTTCACGGTTCGCACTTGTAAAACACATCTGACATTCCGGTTCGCTATTTGTTTTCACCCTGTCGACTTCAAAATGCTACAACTCGGAAAGTTTTCATTATTTCAATGAGATACTTTGTACAGTTATAAGGGAAGGATTGCCGATCTTGACAGGCGTTTTAAATGCTCTTTCGGTATTCTCCGTACTACGCACCGGCTGTATCCGTTTTATTGTATCTAATTTACGGTACGGTACGGCTTTTACTCCGAACCTCATGTAGACGCTCGTTTGCGTTATGAGACATATGCGCATTAAAGACTATCGGTCAGCCATCTTTGATCCAAAAATTCCAAAATGGATGAGATATGGTCAAGTGAATTTTTCAACGATGTACGCATATAGGCACGAGCATTGTCAACCATATAGTACATGACAGTAATTCAACACTTTTGATGTGAATATAATATTAGAACGAATACTTATATGGCAGAAATTGTGCGCTTTATATTCGAAAAGTTTGGTGCAGTTTTACTCAAAGTTGTTTTGTTTTTTATGTGAAATAAACTGGTCCATAAAATAGTCCATTTATCCAACCAGTGCAGACGAGATATCATTTCTGAATAAAATGAGCCATGTTATCACGTCATCCAAAATTCGAAGTACACCATTGTTAAAAACAAGAAGATATTCTTTCAATGGCATGTACTTTCAAAATAATCTTAATGCGGCACTGACGGGTTTTAATTGACAAATATTATAAAAGGCAACTATATTTTTGGATGTATTAAACACAACTGAGTGACTGTTGTGAATAGAAACATGGCAAAACAAGAGCAATTTATTATTATATTCGAATAAAAACAGCACAAACTAAATAATAACATATGAATACGATCAAATGACCTGTTTATCCGAATGTTTCACCATACCGCATGGTTTCAATTTACAATGCACGTGCATGCTTTGCATATGCATCATGTGTGTGTGTTGAAGGCACATGGCGTATAAAGAAAATCTTCATTTTTAACAATGGTGTACTTCGAATTGTGGATGATGTGATAACATGGCTTATTTTATTCAGAAATGATGTCTTGTCTGCACTCCCTGGATAAATGGACTATTTTATGGACCAGTTTATTTCACATAAAAAACAAAACAACTTTGAGTAAAACTGCACCAAACTTTTCGAATATAAAGCGTATTCTTTCTAATATTATATTCACATCAAAAGTGTTGAATTACTGTCATTTAATATATGGTTGACATTGCTCGTGCCTAAAATGCGTACATCGTTGAAAAATTCACTTGACCATATCTCATCGATTTTGGATTTTTTGGATCAAAGATGGCTGACCGATAGTCCTTAATTTGTACAGGATCAAATCCCTTCAAAAACATCGTATTACTTAAAGTTAAGTTAAAATCACTTAATGTTTACCAAGGCTTACATATTTATAAATATGTTGTCAATATACGGATCTTTTGCCCATTTGCAGCCTTCTAATGGTACTGCTTTTATCGCGCTGTAATCTGGTGCTCTTTGGTTTCTAGTAGAATTTTCTTGTGCGTCAGAATTGGCACTGTCCAAAAACATGATATGTGCTGTTAAAACACATTACTTGAATCCAAGTTTTTAAAATTGGTAGGAAATAATATTTAAAAAAAGTTTGACCCATTCATTTATAATAAAATGAAATATGGATACTTCTAAGTTACCTCCCTTTTAATTGAATATCGTGTGAAATTGAAGTAACTGTAGCTCAGCGTTAACATTAAACGCTTCACAAAATTATTTTGCAAACGTATTTGTAGTAGTAATGCAAGTAAACATGATATCAAAATAATTTTAGTTGGCATATTTTAGAATTAGGAGCATTGAAAGCTGCAGTAATTCGAAGTTCTTAACAAAATCCTTTGTTCCAGATGTATAAGTGTTATGATTTATTTCTAAGAAAACGCATCGACTTGAAAGCTTTAAAATGTGTTCGTGCAATCAGAGCAGACGATTTAAACTCGTTATTTTGCAGTTTAACCGTATGTCTAATCAAACGTGAACTTCACAAATAATAAGAATATTGTTGAAATATTGGTGGGTGCTTAGGACACTTAGTAATTTTACGACGATTGCTGGAAATACTATACGTTATTTAGTTTGAACATGCAATCTTCTGACGCCTTTATTCTTTGTCGGTGATGGAATAATTTGCGTTCTAACTAGAGTCATTGTACTTTGTAGCTTTGGTTGTTATTGTCTCATACCTCTATTATCTCCCCTGAAAGCTCAACGAAAACAAAAACAAACAAGTCCATGTTTTTCACCTTTTTAGGTAATTTGTAATTGGAAACATGGATTTTCTTTGCTTTAGCATAAATTTGCAGTGTAAAAGACTGATGATATAGAAAATCCCATGTTGATTTGAGGTTTCATTCACATTTCAGAAGTGTTTGACCGAAGTATCACATATTCAGGTAGATAGTGTATGCATTTTGTATTTTCCATAGGGGTTAGATAAAAATGATAGAATAAAAATAAAAACTGGCTAACTTATGTATTTTTTGTTTTTAAATGTCTGGTCTTGCCTGTACTATACCAATATATTAAACCAACAACAGCTTGGAAGCTCAGATGTTAGAATAGGTTTTACAGTAAACCTATGAGAAAATTAATTGTGGTGTGAGACCTTATCGATTGAAATATGAGTTCATTCATAGCGTTATCACGGTGCCAATGTACATATCATAAATAATGCTACCGGGTTCATCCACCATCGGGTGTTCGTGTTAGCGGATAATAAACATGATTTTTTGTTTATTTTCCTCGGATTCTCTTACTTGCAAATGTCAGTTATTCTCCTCAAAACCAGAGCATTGTTAAGCCGTAAACCATTTACTGCATCAATAACTAGCTGTGGAACTTGACATTTACCAACTGTACGAAGATCGCTCACATGCCAAATTATCGGAACCAATCAGATTGCAGATCGTGGCATTTGTTATATAATATTTAATACCGTCTAATATGTGTTCAGGGTTCGAGCCTTATACATGTTATATACGGCAACATTTTTTAAACCATAAAATGTTACGATATTTCAAAAAATATGATACGAAACTACTATGGAATAAATCTGATTGGTTCCGACAATTTTGGCATCTGGGAACCATAGGAATCTATCAGATAATAAGAGTAGGGCACGGTTCCCGGATTCCTATGTATCCTTCCCCTCTCTCTGGGGTGGCTCAAAATAACCTATACTGTGTTGATGAACAACATTCAATTAATATGCTACTTACAAATGTCATATTTTTTGTATTTACAACTATTCTGGGAAGTGTCGTGTTTCTTCAGATATAATTAGTACACCGCATCATGGCTGTTGACTGTCGTCCTTGAATGCTGCTTTCCCTGTCCGATATTTTTATCTTTCTTTATTACAATGATGACCGAACCTGTCATGTATATAGTCAATAACTAAATTAAACTAAATTAGCAATTTATAAAATTAAATGATAAATCAATTTATTCAGGTAGCGCTGCGGTAGGATCTGTGATAACATATAGTTGTGTACAATATTACAACAACAAAAACATATACAAAGATTTAGTAAAGCGGTCAGCTTCTTTCATCATACGTCTAATTGTCACATTTACTGCATGTATACGTCTCCAGGGAAGTATCATGCATACAATAAATAAACTGAACCTTGTCACAGTCTCAGTATTTAATAGGGTATTGATGACAAAACAAATAATGTAAATATTGATACATTTTATCCAAAATAATATTTTTGATCTAACCTAGTTTTCTCATATATTATAGAAAATGCAGGCAGCCAAACACGAAATTGTTTGTTTCAGTATCACTGATGCAGTGTTCCAGAGTTGTGTTACTTCATTATCTTGACAGAAAAGTCCGTTTGACAATCACTCTTTTACAGATAGATTCGTGAGAGTAATTTTCAACAATGATAACTTATTCTCTAACCCTCTCAGTACGGCATTTTCATTATGCATCCTTCATTAGCTGAGCTACTATTACGTAACAGAAACATAATGATTTCATGCAGACAGTTGAACGCAATATCTTTCTCCGAAATAAGCTTGTTAACAGAACAGAATAGAACATACATTTTACTTTGACTTGTACAACGTACATCTTCATGTATAAATACAAAATATATATACATATATATTAGTCACGTGACTAGCAGAACAGTGATCATTTCTATATGAAGTAAATGAGCTGTTTATTACAATTTTAGTTGAGAATAAGCTATGATATATAAATTATAAACACATTTAACATTTCTGGCTAAGAATGAAAACCATAACAAAAGAATGGTTATGTCTATGCAACGGCATTGAAAATAATAGTTCTTAATATAAGTGCCTTTTTAATGTATATTACTAAATTCAGTAAAACTTTATTCATTTTCTGACTGCATTAAATCTAAAAATGTAAACATTCTAGGTCTGACATTATAATATTTTTTGATGACTCTAAAATCAATGTAACATGGGCAGATAATCAATGTAACATGGGCAGATAATCAATGTAACATGGGCAAATAATTATGAAATGATACTCATCTCCTACATCTATAGTATTACAACATTGACAATAACATTCATTTCTTGTAATTCTATTTCTAGAATATATTCAAATCAAATATTTTTATTCACTCAGTTCATTACAGTAATGACATCATGAGGTCATGAATATAGTATACATATCATAAGGTTCAAACATGCATGTATGTAAAAATGGTACATTCCGGGTTAGTATTGTGAGAGATCAAAAGCTGGTGTTTGGGACATCAAACACATCGAAACCGCGGGCCTGCCGCCGTTGGTATCGATAGTCTTCAAGTCCCACCCACCAGGTATTGATCTAGGACAATATAAACCCGCTGGAAATATCTTGTTTTTTTAAGTATAACGTTCACGGGTTCTGTAGTCATCATTCATACGACAGTGTATCTAAAAATATATGCTCCTGGTTAGTCGGATCCTAAAACAATATAGGCAGAATAAATAGACTAGGTAAACACAGAAATGATCATGCATTTATGAATAATACAAACAAAACATAGAAAGCCATCATCAACTTACTGAATTACATAAAAAGAAAACAACAATATGCTATTGTATCATTTATCTGAGGAATAATATGAATTTGTCGAAAAGACTGGCCATTATTAATCTGACCGAAAAGGAGACAAATTCAACATGTAGGTATAACTCTTTTTAAATAAGTCTGCACAGGCACGTCGGTTTATTTCTACTATAATATGTTTTTCATTTGGGTTTTTATTTCTTTGGTGTTCTTTTGTTTGTTTTTTGTGGAGGGGTTTTGTTTTGTTTTGTTCTTCAACTTGATGTCAAACAAGTATATGAACAATAACATGTGAACATCAACAGTCAACAAACTTGAAGATATATATCTGATCTGAAATATATGATACAGTAACGGAATAATTGCTTTGATTAAATCGATATCGTCTAGATGAAGTATTCCACTGTAGCTATATAATGTCACATTTTCGCTGAAATTGAGTTGTAAAATACTTGATTAGTCATCCGAGATGATGTTTTAAGTTTGTGCAAAGTACAGCATTTTTCACGGCTGAACTAGCTCATCACATTACAGTTCATATTAATGCATATTTAGTTACTTGCTGTTACAACTGACAATGCATTGTTTTGAAAGCGCAAACTTAAGAAGGCTTTAAAACTTTAATTCATTGTTATATACTTGTCTAGCATCAATCTATACTCAAAAGCATTCATTTGTCAGTAGTTATACACTATCCGAATAAATATTACAGCGGCATTGGCCCGATGGAAAGCATGGTGGACTTAAAATGAAGCCGGTTTCAAGCCTGTGTGCCTTGGAAAGACACTTTCCCATAGCCTCGTCCGTCAAATGGGGACATAAACCGCGGGTAGAGTCCCGTGTATCGGAGTCTATCCTCCGAGCAAGTTAAATAACTATAGGAATATCTATTCATTGGTAATAATAGATCAGGTTTCCACATTCATATGTATCCTTTTCACTCACTCTCTCTTTTTGGCGGCTCTAAATACCCTTTAAGGCGTTACTCCGTCGTTAAACAGCATTTAATTACTTTTGATTTACTGTCATTTGGGGGAAATTGTAATGTAAAAAGGAAAGATAAAAGCGTAGGATTCAGACAAACAGATACCAGTATTGGCAATACCTTCCTGTTTGTAATTTCTCACACTTCGCTTTTGAGTATTTTCAATGCCGTTATTTTTAAATGCGTATTTAGGTTTGCTGCGAACTGTGAATGTTTCTTTTGCTTCTACACAGTGTTGATTAATATGTTTTTTTAAACTCCCTCATTTCACCGTTTGCTAATTTCAATTGAACAATGTTTCATAAGTTATATACCTATACGCAATCATAATGTTTTTAAGTTTATTATATAAGGCTCCTGCTTATCTTTGAGAAACATTCACTCTGTTTCGGTATGTAAACACGAGGAATCTACGTCAATCCTCAAATCTAAAACTTTACTTCCCTAGCATTAATAGTGAATTGTTTCAAAAGAAAACATTTGTTTCGGGTTTTAAAATTAATAATATGTTACATTTATAAATGTAAGGAAAAAGAAAACCTCCCCATGTATACAGTTTCTGAATATAATATGCATTTGTCATTCCTCTTTTATAAATAGCCTATTTTGTACATTTGCTTCTATAAACTTATGCATATTACATTTATTTTTGTAAGGTTTGAAGAGGGATGTCCCACCTCGACCCCCACAAACCTATGATGGGGTGAATAAACGGACCACCACTAACTTGGTGATAGAAATAAAAAGAAATATATATATTTTAGAAACAATCATTTCAATTCAGTGTCTGTACAGTAAACACCTCACATATTCGTAGGTTATGCGTGTCTGTACAGTAAACACCTCACATATCCGTAGGTTATGCGTGTCTGTACAGTAAACACGTCATATATCCGTAGGTTTTTCAACAATATATAGTCTCAACATATTTCCTTAAGACTTTTAACATATATTACACATTTTTCTATCTATACATTAATTGTTGGAGTCTTCATGAAAAACAAAATGTTCAATGAGTATCTCATTCTTATAGTTGGTAAAGCAGTTTCGATTATAGACTAAACCGTGACAAAAACACCGTAGTGAAATACTAATAAACACTTGCTCTCATTTCAACTTTTTGGTTTGTTAAACAAATATGTGTTTACCTATATCAGCTTTTTATGCCCCCGAAGGGTGGCATATAGTAGTCGCACTGTCTGTCCGTTCGTCTGTACAATCGTGTTCGCTTAATAACTCTGACAATAATGGACGGATTTTCAAATAACTTCGCATAATTGCTCACCACAACAAGACGACGTGTCGCGAATAAAATCCAGGTCCGTGGATCCAAGGTCAAGGTCACACTTAGAGGTCAAAGATCACAACAAAGTGCTTTTGTGTCCGGTTAATAACTCTGCCATTCATGGACATATTTTCAAAACACTTGGCACAAGTGCTCACCACAACAAGACGACGTGTCGCGCATAAGACCCAGGTCCGTGGCTACATGGTAAAGGTCACACTTAGAGGTCAAAGGTCAAATCATGTCCGGTCAATAACTCTGGCATTCTTGGACGGATTGTCAAATAACTTTGCAAAATTGCTAACCACAACAACACGATGTGTCGCGCACAAAATCCAGGTATGTGGCCTCAAGTTCAAGGTGACACTTAGAGGTTAAGTGTCAAATCTTGTCCGGTCAATAACTCTGGCATTCCTGGACGGATTTTCCAAAAACTTGGCACAAGTCCTCACCACAACCAGACGACGTGTCGTGCACAAAATCCGGGTCCGTGGCTCCAAGGTCAAAGTCAAACTTAGATGTCAAAGGTCACTTCGGGGGCATTTGTGACTTACTGTGACATTTCTTGTTGTTTTTGTTTTGACATTGACGAACTTTGTCACTTTTCCAGACAGAGAAAAAAAATATGCATGTACAACAATGTATTTATGTTTACTGACAGTGATATATTTAAGTTTCACGATTTGCCTATACGCATATTTTGCATTTAGCGATTTTAATTAAGATTAATTAATTAATTAAGATTCGTACGTTGACAAAGATGCTTGTTTTTTCGAACATTTCTATTTTTAAAACTGATTAAGTCAAATTTCGCTGCATAATATCTTTAACGTCAAAATGTGAAACTTATAAACCCATTGGCATTTATGAATCCAAAAAGGATGATTAAAATCAGTCATATTGGCGTATGTTCATATTAGCTTTCTTGTAATGTTATTGCTTACTGGTATCAAGCCCAAGCGGTTTAGATTTAAAGTAGAAACCCGCCTAAACCGGTGCTAGGGGTCGTTAGAGGTGGTATTGCAAATTGTGTTATCTCTCATGAACAGAATAAATGAAACCGAGTCTGCTACTTTATTCTCTTGTTTGTGTTTGTTGCTTCCAAGAGATCCCATTTTTGTCTCGCCCACAATAGTGGGTAGCTAGCCAGACATAGCATTCACTTTTCCGGCGTCGGTGGCGGCGTCCGTATTTCAAATCAACTATATCTCAACAATCGCTGCTCGAATTTTTCTGAAACTTTATTGGGTCAAGGGACAATACATAATCCCAAAATTACCAAGGTCAATGTCATAGTTTGCGTTTATTTTCACAAAACTTTAACCTTGGTTAGGTAACTTAACCTCTGTTAACTGTATGTGATTGCCTCATTTTCTTTGTTTGATACTTGGTCATATGTATTGTTGGCATTGGTGTACATCACTGAACGACAAAAATACCAAGGTCAGTGTCATATTTTGCTTATTTTCACCAAACTTATAACCTGTGTTAGGTAACTTAACCTGGTTCTAAAGGTAACTTAACCTTGGTTAGGTAACTAAACCTTGGCTTTATGTGTGTGGTGTGGTATACCTTTATGTGTGTGGTGTGGCACACCTTTATGTGTGTGGTGTGACACACCTTTATGTGCGTGGTGTGGCATACCTTTATGTTCGTGGTGTGGCCTATTTTGCCTCTGTTTATCCTTGTAAGTGCTGTGTGTTTTGAACGCGTTGTTTCACTGTTCCTGTAAGTGCTGTGTGTTTTGAATGCGTTGTTTCACTATTCTTGTAAAAGCTATGTGTTTTGAATGCGTTCTGTGTGTTTTGAATGCGTTGTTTCACTGTTCTTGTAAATGATGTGTTTTGAATGCGTTGTTTCACTGTTCTAGTAAGTGCTGTGTGTTTTTAATGCGTTCTGTTTGTTTTGAATGCGTTGTTTCACTGTTCTTGTAAATGCTATGTGTTTTGAATGCGTTGTTTCACTGTTCTAGTAAGTGCTGTGTTTTGAATGCGTTGTTTCACTGCTCTTGTAAATGCTGTGTGTTTTGAATGCGTTGTTTCGCTGTTCTTGTAAGTGCCATGTGTTTTAAATGCGTTGTTTCACTGTTCCTATAAGTGTTGTGTGTTTTGAATGCGTTCTGTGTGTTTTGAATGCGTTGTTTCACTGTTCCTGTAAGTGTTGTGTGTTTTGAATGCTTTCTGTGTGTTTTGAATGCGTTGTTTCACTGTTCTTGTAAGTGATGTGTGTTTTGAATGCGTTGTTTCACTGTTCTTGTAAGTGCTGTGTGTTTTGAATGCGTTTTTTCACAGTTCTTGTAAGTGCTGTGTGTTTTGAATGCGTTCTGTTGTTTTGAATGCGTTGTTTCACGTTCCTGTGAATGCTGTGTGTTTTGAATGCGTTGTTTCACGTTCCCGTTGTTTCACGTTCCTGTGAATGCTGTGTGTTTTGAATGCGCTGTTTCACTGTTTCTGTGAATGCTACACATACCGCTCGACTTTTATCCGTTATTTTATTTTCATGTTTTTATTCTAAACATCATTTTTAACAGGACTTTATTAATATAAAAATCGCTGATTTGCACGTAACTGTTTAAGTCGCCTTTTATTTTGCTTGTAAACTCTACAGGCCGTCATTATTATGTGTGTTTCGTGTCTGTTTTATCACAATTCGTGGTTCATTGTCCTAAATCAACTATCTTAAGCTAAGCCAGATCATGTAATCGGTTCTTGCTAATACTAAATGACTATTGTGCATGTATTTCCAGTCAAGCATAGTGGTGCAGAATATTTACTCATACTGTACAAAGTATCATAGTAAAGACGCCGAGTCTCTCTCGCCTCTTACCGCTGTTGGTTCGAATACACCAGAAACGCGACTTGTCAAGTGAGAAGGCGTCGATTCTTAAGGATGGCGGGAGGTATACAGTACTGGTTCTGCCCAGTAAAAATGAAGTGGTCTTGTCTCTACCACTCAAAACATTCAACGTCATATGTGGCCTAGCATGTGCTAGAATGACGTAAAAAACTATTCAAACAAACAAACAAAATAATCAACACGGACTGTGTTGAGATAAAACACAAGTTTAACATGTCCTGTAAGAGTTATTTCAGTCGTTTAATATATTTTGTTTCAATATGTAGCAATGGCAAAATTGTATAGAATGTGCAGCCATACTCGAAAAAATGTATAAACGAACAGATACAGTGGGAATTTCCGCAGAAAACCATGCCAGTGGCGGAATGATATCGATTGAGATAGATATGTTTTCTCTTACTAAAGGCTTCAGCGTCTGGCGTCGTATTATAAGATTCGACAATTTTGCGACATTTACCGACGACCAAAACGTGCAATTTGCAATAATATAACATGTACATGTGTGTAAATGGGTTATTTTGGTTATAACAATACGACGAAGGACAATATATATAATGTAGGATAAGGTATTTTCCACCGTCAACAAAATACTTCAATATTTAGCTAAACTCAAACCATATCCTTACACATAAAATACGACTTAACGTTCCTTGAGCTTAATGTACTTTACAACACGTGTTATTTAATATACTTTACAACACGTGTTATTTAATATACTTTACAATGCGTGCTATTTAATATACTTTACAACACATGCTACCTGTTACATACGTTTTGTGATTTGTAATGGAGTACCACCTTTCAATACATAGTTATAACGTCACTCTGGAATTATGGACATTTCCAATTTCACGTAATCATGTAGATAAGGCAAAATCAATTTTAAAATTTGATTGAGGTATACGCGATCGTCATTTGCAAAAGACTAAAGGTAAATGAAAACGCCATCGAGGTGAAAATAAACAAATGCTTTAAAGTTTCGAACAAATTGAAAGCTTTTGTCCAACGGTGTGGAAAATAAAATTGATTAACTGTAATTCTGGTGCAATGTGAATGGTGATTGTATATGTATTCAAAATGTGTTTGATGGTTTGCGGCTATAGGAACAGTGAGTGACGTGAAATAGATCCTTCTTTGTTGATCAACGGATTACGTTCGTGTTAAGGTAATGTAGTATTTATTAATTATATGACCCTGGTGAATTTATTTGGTTGTATCTGTTTATCTGATTTGACAGCTCACAATATAACATTTTGATTTTCATTCACATGTCGAATGGAGTAAACAGTACTCAGATATCTCGTAAGATCAGTTGATAGTATTGTTTAAAGGCCCATCAACATATAATAGGTTATTAAGAGCCGCTCTAGAGAGAAGTGAGTGGATACACAGGAACGCCCTACTCTTACTAACAAAAAACATAAATGTGGTTCTTTAACGTGCTCGGAGGATAGACTCCGATACAAGTAACGTATCCATCTGACCGACGAGGCTAAGGGACCGTGTCGTGCCCAATAATGCACCTACAAAACTCAATGGCATCTGTGAGGCTTGTACTCGTGTCTTCTGTATTTCAAGTCCACCGCGCTGTCTACTGGACCAGAAACGTTTACTTCTAATTAGCATAGTCACGGTGACAAGGGTGACCGTATCATTGCGGCGCTTGATGCGTTGACGACAAAAATGAAGAATTACAGGCGTAGGTAAATAACCGTAACGTTCACGGTACGCCTATACAGTTAAATATATTTTCAATAAATATGCGAAATTTTAAAAGGATTTTAAGAAATAAAGAAAACAAAAAGGCTGTGTCTTCTTTCAAGGAGCTGAAAATCAAATTTCAATAAAAAACATTATGTGAAATCACTTCAGTTGGCCAAAAGCTTTGCATCTAAATTCGAGTTGTCATTCCATAGCTACATTAGACATGCATTGAATGGCACACAGTATGCTTTTAATTTGTATTGTGATGGAAACAAATGATAGTCCAATCGTGTACGGCAACGCATCCTGTAATAATGTTCAGAATTGCGTTATAAGACCGGCACCGTATACTGTGGTAAGAAGAGAGAGTCGTATACTGTGGTAAGAAGAGAGAGAGAGAGAGAGAGAGAGAGAGAGAGAGAGAGAGAGAGAGAGAGAGTAACAGGGATCCTCCGAGCACGTTAAATATCCATATGAATCTATTCACAGGCTTGTAAGAGAAGGTTCCCTGATATTCCTTTGTGTCCTTCCCACTGTTTTTGGCGTCTCTAAAACAACTACATGTATACTATGTTTATAAGCCGTTAAACAACATTCAAGAATTTTAAATACTCGGCCATGTAGCCATGAAATAAGACCTAACCGCTGTTTTTAGTTCAGTGTGTGTGCGTGCGTGCGTGCGTGTGTTCAGTGCTCAGTTGACCCAACCACCCACAAACCGGTCCTCTCAACTCCCGCCCGCCCTTGTCTGAAAAGCTCCTACACCAACACTGTTTTATAGTATCATGTTAGATAACAGCTCAGTACTGGAAGTCATTTAAAGCTGAAGATGGGACATAGAATATAATTAATGGTCATTTAGGGGCTCAATCATTTACATAAAGCTGATAATACAAAAATAAAAAATGGAGTTCAGTCTAGTTTAATGTTGCTTATATTCACCAGACGAAATATACATATATGCTAGTCTAAATATACTATACAAACAGTCTATTAAATCATTTTAGAATTATTTTATTTTTAGAATTGTGTGATTCTTGGTTTCAAGAAACTCATTACTCAATGAGTGATATAAACCGTCTTGCCGGTAATCTGTTTCTAACAGCAATTTAATGGCTCAATCTGTTCTGAAATCCCAATGAGTTGCATACTAAAAGCATGACGTGATGTCATAATACTAGGTGTGATGTCATGATACTAGGTGTGATGCCATAATATCAGAAATTGATGTCATGATAGAAACAACCAAATGAAAATATGAATGAAGCATTCTGATTGATTTAGTGATAAAAATTGGACCAATGAAACCAGTTAATTTAAACTCATTACATTCTCAGAACACACTGAGATTTTACTGGACATTGAGTATTGAGATTCTTGAAATCCAGAAACACAAAATTCTAATAATAAAATAATTCTAAAATGATTTAATAGACTGTTTACAATAGTTAATTTATTTACGACAGAAAACATACTCCGATCCAAAGTTTTATACATGTGAAGAAGCGTGTGCGCATTACGTTCAAAAAATGCTTGACAATGATGTGGTGTCCATATTGTAAAGAATGCGATAATATAATAACAAATAAGGCAGGTCGGGACACCGGAAACATAGATATTTTTTAATTGGCTCGACTTAAAATCAAATATAGGGCATGCTTTGACGTCTAAGGGTGACCTTGACCTTGGATTTTCACGTGAAAAGGTGAAAATCCCTCCATAAATGTCAGAGTTATTGACCGAACACGAAATGTGTGACGGACAGAAGAACGGATGCACCGATTGCTATATGCCCACCCTTTGGGGGAATAAAAATACACACCACTTGTTCAAAAAGTATTTGAATTTAGTCTTCATATCTTGACAATTGAGGTTGCATTGCCTTTACTATTTTCGACAATACATATATGTCCTCCAATATGTCAAAAGGTAACACAATGTTTACTTAATGCGTGCACTGAAAACATATATAGGTATAAGTAAGTTTCAATCCAAAATGTACAGTGGTTTCCCTAGCAATCGTCAAAAACGCTAAAGAATTGCTTAAAGCAATCTGACCTTCCCGTTTGCATCTGAAATGTTCACTCTGACTTCACCGTTCGCACTTGTAAAACAAACCTGACATTCCGGTTCCTATTTTTTTTTCACCATGTCGACTTCAAAATGCTACAACTCGGAAAGTTTTCATTATTTCAATGAGAAACTTTGTACAGTTATACTGGAAGGACTGACAATCTTGATAGGGGTTTTAAATTGAATTACAATTGCAAATATCAGTTCGTTATTTGTGTTTATTCTGAAAGCTTCATTGTTTTTACAAATCTTTGGACATTTATATAGGGTGCTATACGCACTAACGTCGTTTTATTACCGGATTTTTAAAGTGTAAGCTTCCTATGTCATTCCTTTTCAAACATGCATAGTAGTTTTTCAAACATTTTAGCAAAATACGCAACAGAAAGCAAAAATTCTAACCCCACCATTCACTTCCAGCAATTTCGCAAATCTGACTTCTCTGCAACCATCTGACTTCGCTGCAGCCGGTTGATCAGTGTGTTCATGTAGCCGACTCATAATTTGTTGTTCTAAACGCAAGTATTACGTGATTTTGAATATATACAAGGAGTGGATTTTCTTAAAACATATTTATGTCGATCTTCTAATGGAAAACATATGGTTTTTCTCACCCTTTGTCAAACTTTCATGGCATTTGTTATAATTTTCTAACGAGCATCCTGTTATTCATTTGGTAAATGTAAAGTAACAAATTAACAATTACATATCTGTGGGTTCAACGAGACAACTTAAGTTGGAAAAAGAATATTAGTAGACTAGCAAAATACAATAAAATCCAAGACCTACTTCCCGAAGTTTGTCGAAAACCCATCGAGGATACGATGTTGATTCGGCTAGGATAAAATCAACGAATCAAGCGCCACAAGGACACGGTCACCCTTGTCACCGTGATAGGTGTGTTACTAGTTTTTGGACTGAAATAAAGAAATTAAAAAAGCAATGTTATTCTTCTTTGCACAAACTGATTTAAAGATGATAAATATATGGTAATTTAAATTAGCATAGACACAGAATTCTTTATTTCCCATGCGAATTCGTGTTTGATTAGATTAATGTCAAGCTCAGGCAGAAATAGTGTATCAGTGTGTCAGTTAGCAGCTGTATTCCAGTTGATGCTAATGGAAAATAAAGATTATTTTACTGCTGGGTTCAATAACAAAGAAATACTTTAAGAGACGGTAAACGTGTTGGGTTTTTTTCACGAACGAGCGGTGCGGGTGAGAGAAAAACGGGACTACCATCGAGTGAAGGATTTAAATTGTCATTTTACTTCAATTTGAAGCATTTGAAGCCTGACGGATCGGTTGAATATAGTTTCAAGGAAGGGAATGTGAGCCCATGTCCCCTGTCAAGAATCAAAAAAACTAATAATCTATGTTTAAATAACGAAGACAATTTGCAAAACTAAAAACCCTTTTACCATCTATTTATTATATGCAAGCCAATAATGTGACTGTAACTAACGATAGTCACATGTTTCTGATTTAGACGTGTGGCAGTGGTAAACAAAAAGAAATATGACGTAAGATAAAAATATTACTTACCATTCAGTATGTATTAAGGTTATACGTAAATTGCTATTTATCACAGACGACGAACAACTGTGAAAAACGAATGATCATCGACGATAACTGAGTAATAGTATTTGGCAAAAATGGTAAAAAAAAAAAGCATTGCTTCTTCAAATGCTTGTCATAACATTAGGCATGGTAGCGAGTCACCTGCGATAATTTAAGTAAATACATCATTCTTCGTTGGTACGAATACACGTACGAATATTATTGATCAACGTTTTCCAGATTTCGAATCTAAGCAAGCACTTTGTGAGCAACTATCAGCGAAAACAGCTGTACCCTTGACCTGTCTAGAAACAAATAAGATTGACAGTGGTGTCCATTGGGAAAATAAGTGATGGTTTCATGCCTACAGACAAATAAGGGTACACATATACATTAATGTACAACAATTACAGTTTGTTTGTGGTGCAGACCTACGTTGGCATTACGTTTGAGTGATGTGATTTTTATGGGACCATTTTTTTCATTTTTGTAATACCAAAATACATTAAAATGGCTATGTTAGTTTTGGAGCTGTTTGATTCCACTAGTGGATTCTTTGATCGTTTTTATCATTGTGTGTACGTATTCATAAAGCTTCTTAGCAATATCTTAAGTCAAATTTTATCAATTATTAAGGACCTTTTTCTATCGATTAAAGATGTTCTGTTAATATTGTTAATAAGGTTATGGATAAATAAAACCTACAGCTAAATCTTTATCTTAAAATAAATGGTGTGTAGTGTCCCTGAGAGGTTAATAAGAATATTTAAAAATATGTAAAAATCTTAAATTTTGACTTAAGTAATATTTCCCACTTACGTTGCTTCATGAATACGGGCCCTGGTGTGTGGCTGCAGATTATTTTTTATTTTAAACACATAACGACATTTTGTGTTGGTGTGCCGTAAAACCCCAATTCAACATAACGACTTAGCGATGTACATACATATTGTGTAGTTTTATTATTAACCAAACGTGCGATATATTACAGCACACCATGTTGGTTTACAGCCACATTCTGGCTGATTTAGAATTGCAGTAGTGGATTGAAACTCGTTTATATTAGTTAGTGACTTGATTGATATCTTGTTTAATGGCTTTATTCTTATCAACGATGTAAGTGATATTTATCAAGTAAAGTATGATCATATAGCTCGCACAACATTAATTGGTGTTTAGTTTAAATTCTCAGTCGTATATTATGTCTACTGCTGCGAGGCGTGAGAGGTATTGCACCTTATATTACCGCTCATGAACAGTCTCAATAAAACTGAGTCTGCTACTTTTCTCTCTTGTTTGTGTTTATTGCTACCAATGTATCTCCTGTTCCAGTATTTATAACTACTTACTAATAATTAAATAAATTTCAATGCAGTTGTTTGAAAAAAGATAAATGAAATAACTAGGTAATAGATAGAGTCTGGTCTCGGCGTCTTGGTTCATTATGAACATTTCTTGATAGTCTCGGAGAGAAACATGTATTGAAAACCCAGCGGCCTTTTTTGCCACTGACCATTCCAAGGCGGTAGCTCTATTGTCAACCCATTTTGTGTTTGTGACGTCATATGCCTTTGTAGCATGGTGGGTGACATTTTCTTTGATGAATGCAGAGCATTTAGGGTAACTAAAGGGACGTGGCTATACCGTACTACAACTACCAGATATTGGAATTTAGAGTAGGGTCACTATGACGTCACAGTGAAAAAAAGAAAGAGTCTGTCTCAGCTCGTTGGCCCATGAGGCAACATACATAGAGTCACATGACTGACATTCATCAAAATACAAATAATGAAATCCCACAGGGAATTGTGCCTATTAAAACATATTATTTGGAACACTATGAAATAATATTCCTGGGAGAATATACATACAGTAAATTAGTTTATCTTAGCAAACATCACCATTCAAAGAGACTGCTTCAGCGATTGTGTATATCCATTTCTATTTAATATTTTTAATCAATCTTTATGATATTATAATGTCGCATAGTAACCAGAGGTTTTCTATCTAATTCTCCGTATACAAAATCGTTTTGTGTTGTCATTTTCACTCCCAAAATTCGTTTACAAAATTGTAAATGAACCCTGAAATGTCATTCGCCTGATTGAAGCCCCATACTTTTGACTCATAATTCAGAATAGGAGTAATCAATTTATCAAATAAATCTATTCTATGTTCAATTGGTAATTCCGTAAATTTATAAAGGCATTTATTCATTTTAAATATTGCGTTTAACGCTTGACCTGCAAGTGTTGATTGAGCATATGCGAATGATCCTCCAGTTGTAAAAACATTACCCAGGTAGCTGAATCTATTAACAATATCTAGAACAGTATCATTGTAATAAAATGAATATCTCGTGACAGAGAACCACCTTTTTTAAATATCATTATCTTTGTTTTTAAAGGTTTATATTTCACATCCTCTGATTGTAAAATTTTAAACCAGTATTTAATAATTGAGAACAAACGTCTACTTTTTAATGTACTTCTACCTAGCTCACCATCAATCAAATCGTTTTGTGTCGATTTCTTAACACCCATCAACTTTTAACAAAATTGTGTGTGAACACGTTCAATACTGTTGGCTTGGGAAAATCCCCATACTTCACAGCCATATGACAGAATAGGATATATAAGTTCATCGAATAGGTCTAATACATGTTTTGGCGATAATTCAATGAATTTGAATAAACATATTTCAAGCTTAAAAATGGCTTTTAACGCTTGGCCAGATAACAAAGCCTGTGTTGAACCACCTGGAGTTAAGTCAATACCTAAATACGTAAAACTACTAACGATTTCAAGTATTTCACCATTGAAAATAAATTATGTATTAGAAGAATGCCACTTTTTCTAAAAAACATTACTTTAGTTTTGGCAGTATTTACAACTGATTTCCATTTTTGACAGTATTCATAAAACAACTCAAGTCCTTTCTGCAAATTTGCAGCATCTTTTGAGAAAATTACAATATCATCGGAATAAAGTAGCAAAAATAGTTTCATAAATTAAATATCAATACCATCTCAACCTTTTATAACAAATTTTGCTTCAATATCATTTAATAACATCGGAAATAAAAAAAAAGGAGATAAACATTCACCTTGACGAACGCCTAATGTGCATGTAAATTCATTGCCAATCGTATTATTTGATTTGTGATTTTATATCATTATACATGGATTTTAAATCTATTCAATATTTTACCACGTATACCAAGTTTTATAAGATTTAACAAAGATTATCTCGTACAACATAATCAAACTCTTTCTTAAAATCTACGAAAGCACAAAACAATTTTTCACTTGAGCTTAAAACCTTGTTCATTAATGCATACAAAACAAAAACATTATCAGTTATAGATGTACCTGCTAGGGCCTCAACATAAACATTATATTTTCTGCCCAACTATTTAACCTCTTGTTAAATATTCAAGAAACAGTTTTCCTATCGCACTTAATAGTGCAATGCCTCTATAATTCTCGACATTATTTACATTACCTATTTTATGAAGTGGGATCACTTAACCTGTAGACCACATTTTTGGAAAGTACCCTGAATTTAATTTTTATTTTTAATTTATTGTTAAATAAATATTTTAACGTAGGATTTAATTGGCGTATTCCATTCTTGAAAATTCATTAACATACAGCTCTGGTCCTCCACTTTTACCATTTGTAAGTTGTTTAACATTCATTTCTAATTCATTATCAGATAATGCATTATCAAATTCCGAGAACATAACTTCAAACTCATCATTAACATATCTATCATTAAACATAATGGCATCATCATCTGGTGTAAAAAGTCTCTCATCAGGATTGTTAATTGCCTTTAAATATTGATCATATATTCCAAAGAGTATGATAATGGACCTTTGGAAACGGCCGAAAACGACACATACGATATATTGCAGTCTCGGTTTGAGTTCAAGTTTAACCGTTTTTAAACCACAAAGACCTTTTAACATATTCCAGTAGGATTTTGCATTTTTATACAGAGCTTTTATAAGTTCCTGTGTTTCATTGTGTCTGTATTCAAGTTTTGCTTTACGTATACCTTCTTTATATTATGTTCTAGCATGTACCATTTGTTTTCTTTTTTCTATTTCATTTCTGTCTTTAGTTTCTGATAAAATACATATTTACATTTTGCACAGATATTGTTATACCATCTTTTATTTTTAAATACATCGTTGTTTGCGTTTTCGTCGTATTTAGAACAATCAGTGTTTATATTCCTTTTAAACAATGGTGAACAAACATCATCAATAATATTGGATAAGTCCTTCACACAATTATCAATATCATTATCACTATACCAATTATGTATTTGATTTTGCAAATTGTTTAAATCCATTATAGTTTTCTCAGAAACTAATGCATCCTTATAATCGTTAACGTGTTCGTAGTTCCATACATATTTAAATGGATTTTTTGTGTCCGTTTCGTAAATATAATCACTAATAGTATTATGTTTGGTAAAACAAAACCACCCAGTGACAATACAATGATCAGATACCTTGTTTGGCTCATCAACTGCGAAATCAAATACATAATCACATACTTGTTCATATATAGGAAAAAATCAATAAGACTACTGCAAAGGTTGCATACATAAGTGAGTTTTCCAATAGCTTTATCAATACCGAACCCATCATTCATAATACAATCCACACTCAGTATCTCGAATTTCAAGGGACCGGGAGAAAAGTTCGAGTTATTCGAAGTTCGAATTCATTGATTTTGGCACTTGTCTTCAATTTTATACCCCACCCACCAGTTTTACACTATACAAATATATTACCGATTTTAATGAAATACATGTGCTATTCCTTCATATATGTTGATGATTATGTTTCTTTACGGTTATAATTTCATTCAGATCAAACAGGAAAATGTAGTTAGAAATTGATGACATTGTTAAATCTATTTCTGGAGTATTTAAAGAAACAGCATGTGAAATGTTTAGATATTTCAATAAATTGAAAGGAGTAGGCATCAATAACAATAATAAACAGCCCCACTGGTTTGGCAGAGATTGCAAAAAATATCGTAAACAGTTTCACAGAGCTAACTACATGTATAAATCAAAAGAGTCTGAAGAAAATAAAACAAACCTTTCAAATCAAAGTAAAACATTTATAAAGCACAAATACGAAATTCTCATTATAATTTTAAAAAGGATAATATAAATAACCTAACAACATTAGGTAAATCAAATCCTAGAAAGTACTGGAAAATATTGAATGGCAAAAGGAATAATAAAGTAAATGCATCATTAAACGATTTACATGAACATTTTAAAAATATAAATTTCAAAGAAGACGTAGCAAATACTAATATTATAAAAAATATGCCAGAACTGGCACAGTCATCTACGGAAATAAATGGTTAAATAACAATAGATAAAATTGAAAAGGTAGCACGAAAGTTAAAAAACAATAAAGCAAGTGGCATATATTACATTTTAAACTCACATATTAAAACTACACTTCAAGTCATGAAAAAACATTTATTGTAAATTATTCAACTTAGTATTGAAAACCGGAATAGTTCCAGAATCATGGACAATTGGTATAATAAATCCCATTTTTAGCTCGACTATTCGAAGAATAAGAGAGCTTATGTAATCACATAATTGGCGTTGGCGTCGGCGTCGGCGTCCCACATCAAGGTTTGCGTGTAAGCTGTGTTTACAAACGAGTATGACCTTTGGAAACGGCCGAGCACGACACATACGAAATATTGCAGTCTCGGTTTGATTGAGACTGTTCATGAGCGGTAGTGAAATATTCTAGCTACCGCTCACGCCCTCTAGCCCCAGGTTGAGCAGAACTCAATATTCATAAAATCAATAGTACACAATTTTAACCATCCCGAAGATGGCATGCATACGGCGGTTGGCATGGAGTTTTGCTTCCCCATGTCGTACGGCGTATGGTCCCAGTATCTAATAAAATTAATGCCTCGAAGAGCGAAATAAACATAATAGTATTTAGTTGGGAGCAGCGGTTTTGAAGCCTGCGTATCACAAGTAACAGCCAAAAGACTAAATTAAAAAGCAGACAACATAATATCCTATAAGTGGTTAAACAATACCCAGAGCCTTTTATCGGCCGGAGAAGTGGAACCACCGAATAACAAAAATTAAGTAAGAAAACAAATGAAATTGAAAATGTACCACCGATAACTAAATATAAGTATCGGGCTCAGCGATCTCCGAAGATCGAATATATAACAGTACTGATTGCAAGCGCGGGGAGACGTTTTACTGCCGCCACACTGCACAAGCATCACCACTGTGCTATAAAAGCGAGTATGATAAAGGACCTTTGGAAACGGCCGAGCACGACACATACGAAATATTGCAGTCTCGCTTTGATTGAGACTGTTCATGAGCGGTAGTGAAATATGGTAGCTAACGCTCAAGCCCTCTAGCCCCGGGTTGAGCAGAACTCGATATTCACAAGTCTATATCTCTTACATTTCTTATCCTAGCACAACCAAATTTGGCTATGTGCTTCCTTATATCATTATCTTAAGGGCTGCCTAAGCAAGTTTGGTTCCTGTAACCAATGGGCTCCCATGGAACCCAAATTCTGATAGCCCTTAAAATGTGTCTGTTACACATCAAATTTTGCGTGTAAGCTGTGTTTACAGGTCTATATCTCTTACATTTCTTGTCCTAGCTGAACTAAATTTTGGAATGGGTTTCCTTGTAGTATGTTGTAAAGGGTTGGATAAGTAATGTCTTCTGCAAATTCTGGGCTCCCATGGAACCCAAATTGTGATGGCCCATAAAATGTGCAATAAAAGCAGATCTAGGTTTGCATGTAAGCATGTACATATCTATACTTTTGGTTTGGAAGTTCTTATAGCTTTATGCATCTTATTCATACTTCACCCATATTGGGGCATGGGCTCCCTCCTCCCACCCCCACTCCCACCCACCTCCACACATTTTTTTTTTAACTTTTTTTTTTTTACATATTTCTGTGTTGTTTTTGTCAATTCTTACACATATGTTGCCTCTTCCCCTCCCCAACCCCGCCTCTCACCACCCCCACCACCCCACTTGAGACTATTTTTTTTACATATTTCTTTGTTGTTTTAGTCAACTCATACACATATATGTTGCCCCCTCCTCCCCAACCCACTCCCGCCTCTCACCCCGCTCCCTCCACTCCCACTTGAAACTCCGGTTTTATTTTACATATTTCTGTGCTGCTTTTGTCAATTCTTAAACATGTTGCCCCCTTGTTTCCCCCGCCACTCCCAACAACCCGCCCCACCACACACTCGAAACTAGAATATTTTTTATTTAATTTTTATTTATTTTTACATATTTCTGTGTTTTTTGGACAATTCTTACACATATCTTCTTACACATATGTTGCTACCTCCCCCGCCCCCCCCCCCCACCCTCCCACCCCTGCTTCTCTCCCCGGCCCTCACCCCACCACACACACCCCACCAAAACACATTCGAAACTCTTTATTTTTATTTATTTTACATATCTCTGTGTTGTTTTGGTCAATTCTTACACATACCTATGTTGCCCCCCACCCTCCCCCTCCACCCAACCCCATGCTCGAAACTGGAATATTTTTATTTAATGTTTATTGTTTTTTACATATATCTGTGTTGTTTTGGTAATTTCTTACACAAAGCTTCTTACACATAAATGTTCCCCCTCCACCCCTCCCACACACTACCCCCCTCCCCTCACTCGAAAGTCAATTTTTTTTTTTTACATATTTCTGTGTTGTTTTTGTCAATTCTTACACATAGCTACACGCACCACCACCCCGCAACCCACTCAAAAACTTGATTTGGTTTTTTTTTTGGTTTGTTTACATATTTCTGTGTAGTTTTGTTCAGTTCTTACACATAGTTATGTTGTGCCCCCAACCCCACCCCATATTGTTGTAGCCTTGTTTTCTGATGGTATATACTAGCTATCAATTTATTATTCCCTGAAAAATCGAATAGTTGAGCTGCGCTGTTCTCCGACAGCTCTTGTTAAAAATACAGGCGAACCAGAAAATTAGAGACCTATTACTCTATTCAGTTGTCTTGGTAAATTATTCACATCCATATTGAATGCTAGGTTAACGAAGTTTGCAGATGATTACGATCGTATTAATAGCTATCAAGCTGGATTTAGAAAAAACTTCTCTACTGTTGATAATATGTTTATACTTAACTATCTTATTGATCTTTTACGCAATAAAGGAAATAAACATTTTTGCGCGTTTATAGATTTAAAAATGCATTTGATACAGTCTGGAGATCAGAATTATGGTGTAAAATATTATCACATGATAAAAATTGCAAAATACGACACTATAGACATCGTATCTCAGTGCAAATATTTGGGAATAATAATTAGAAGAAGTGGATCATTTTATAATAAAAAAAGCATATTGCCAGTCAAGCCACTACAGCTCTCTACAGCCTACTGAAAAAAGCAAAGCATCTTTGTCTACCAATCGATTTACAAATTGACGTCTTCAATAAAACAGTTATTTTGTTATATGGGTGTGAAATCTGAGGATTTGGTAGTTTAGAAATAATAGAAAGAGTACAGCTAAAGTTTTTAAAACACGTCTGAAATATAAAAACGTCAACACCAAATTGTATGGTTTATGGCAATCTCCCAATCTCAATTGATATTTACGCGAACATTTTGGTCAAAGTAGTGTCTCCAGAAAGTAATAAACTCTCAGCTGATGTGTACATAGTATTGCCTAGCTTATACAACTATAGCAATAGTATAAAATAAAAAATGTTAAATAGCTTAAATGTGTCAAAGAAATCTTAATTAAATGTGATTTTAGTGGCATCAGGGAAAACGCGCGACTTTCCAAATTGTAAGTGGATGATTGCATCTGCGCATCAAAAGCTCGTAGATCTATTTTTAAACGAATGGTATGAAACGGTTGAAAATTCTAGTAGTTATTGCATTAACAGATTATTTAAAACTAAATTTGGCTTTAAGAGATACTTGACAGATACACCCGGTAAACTACTCAAGTATATGGTAAAGTTTAGAACAAGAAACCATAAGTTACCAATTGAAACTGGACGCTGGAATAAAAAGTGTGCATAATAACGTTATGTAATGACAATATAGGAGATGAATACCATTACATTTTAATATGTAAAACACATAGTATGTTACGAAAGGCTTTTTTAAAAAGGAAATACTATCAAACACCGAATGTACATAAATTTTACAACATTATGCAAACAAGATAGAATTTAGAAAAGCGTGCGAATTTGTAAAGCAAATATTGAATAGATTCAAATAGACATGTATGCGTATATGTTATAATGAGATTTGAAAAATGTGTGTAAACACTGAGTTATACGAGAGTGTGGTTGTAAATTATTTCTTCGACATTGTTGTGAAAATGAACTAAATATAAATGATAGAGGCAGTTTTAAAGGGAGTACATCAGGCTTTTCATGGGGGACTAGGTGTCCGACTTAAAATTGACAAATAATAATATTTTCTGTTTTACATGGCCAAAACATAATGAATGAGCCTAAAAATTATCCCTTATTTGCAAAGAAATTCATTCTGCACAGTAATACATGCTATCCTAGGTGACGCACCAGGGTTAATTTCAGCATTTTACGTCCGTTTCCGTCCTGTCTATATGGTGTTTTCAAAGTTTAGACATTAACAAAATGGTTCTAACATCATATTTTGATTAATATAAGTGTTTTATCATCAACGGGAACAATTTTATAATTTAAGTTGTTTCTAGAAAAATCCTGATGTACCCCCTTTAAATTACGAATATAATTTAGCCCCTCCAATAAATACAGTAAAGTAAATTCGCTTGATTTAAATCTGTCTAATAATATATTGTTAATACTAAATAACTCATGTAATAGAGCCTTGTACGATATATTCTATATGCATTACCTCTTTTTTATGTATATGTATGCACTGAGTGAATAACAGATTTGTATTTGTATTTTGTTCGGGCACTGGAAGGAGAAATAGTTAGAAGTATAAATTGTTGATTCTTTTATTTTTTATCCTGGACTTAAATTATGACAGTTGTATTTTAATTGGAATTGTCTGATGATTTAAAACTGCGGATTGTTCGATAAATATGTACCATTGAGGTAAAACAGTTCTGTTTGTGTATTGTGCGTTTACTAGTATAGATCAACTGCGACGCTTGCTTGTTTGCAAGACATACGTCTAAAAACTTTCTTATAAAAATGTTTTGACGAGGCAGCCATTTTACCGAGATTCTTGTATCGTTTCTGATTGGCTGATACAGACGCACCTTCTATCGAAGATATACAGAACGGCAGAAAGACAAAAAAATATTAAATAAAGAAAGAGGGAAACTACATCCTTATATCGACGAACTAAATTTGGATGGTCAAAAATACTAAAGTAAAAAAATAAAAATTACGGACATGTGTTTCCGTTTCTTTTTTTTTTATTATTTCTGCGTAAAGTGTCAAGACGTTTGTCTTTACAATCAAGCATCAAGACTATGCGTTTACCAAAATTATAGTTTCTCCCTATTGCATATTTATAATACGGCGCCTTACTTCAGTCCTAGATTGTTCCCGATCAAGCAGTATGAATTACGGTTATTTAATTCAGCCGTGTGTGTGTGTGTGTAATTCTAAGGTTTATAGTCCGTCCGCCAACGAACACGTCAGGGTATACCTGACGCGATGGGCACAATACAGTCTGGAATTCAGCCTGGAACCAATCAACTGCTTCTATTTTTAGAATACATCGTTCTTTGTGTAACATAAACTACGATCCCTAGACGGTGGTTGAATTCCACTTCGCTCCAATCACCAGCGAGGTTAGAATATTAATCAGGCATACATGTAGTAATTTATGACCGATGCATAGCTACGTCAACATTGAGGAAATCATTGGCTCGCAGCTACTACACTGAAAATAATTCCTAATTACTCACTTTTGCAAACATTGCTGCCCCCCCCCCCCCCCCCCCAACCCCCACCCCACACCCAACCCACCTCATTTATATAATCAAAGCACTGAAAGTGCTGATGGACACTGCAACTCAGTAAGTATGGATTCCGAAAAAAACGGGTTTGCGTACTAAGGTGGTGAACATTTGTGCAAAACATTATTGAATCAGAGTTATGGGATCGGACGGAAAGACAGGCGGACAATGGCAATTTTATATCCCTCCGGCTGGGAATAAAAAGTGAAGCTATGTAGAAATGTTTAAATTTTACAAGTGTCAAAGAGGATAATTGTAAAATGAAAATATCAGAGAAAGTTGGTCAAACCATATGTATATATGATATCTCGATTCCTTTTTCAAACCAATTAGATGCAGAGTTATCGCCTCTTGAATGTCTGACAAATAGGATTTCTGCAAAGACGTTTACGGCGGCCATATGGCTAAAACAAAACAAACTTCATTAAATTATGATAAGCATAAAAAAGAAATAAAAGAAATACATGTAGACTGATTTAACGGTTATGTATTGTTCTGAATTCCTTAAATATAAATGCTTTTTAAACACAATATTGATAATGGTAATAACATGTGATAAAATGCCATTGATAGAACGTACTAATTATAACTATTCACTGTAATATATGTATTCATTCTCTAAATGAAGTCTGTTTGTTTGTACTCGTCTCTGAAATATTGTGTGTTGTATTCCGCCTTGTTTAGTCAATACACATAAAAATGCCAAATAAAATATTGAAATGAATTGAATTGATGAAAATAATTGTATGGTTTGATAAAGAGATGTCTCTGTGTGTTACATAGTTATATAATCTCTTCTACTCGCGAATTTATGAACGGCCTTTGATAGTTACCATGATGTAATGTGATAAAAGGTTTCAATTTAATATCATGGTAATCGAATTACTTACTCTTCAAATATACGTACGGCACGGATTCTATTTATTATCCAATTACATCTGATATATATCTATTTCATGTATGCATGCTAATTGTTCTAATATATGATATAAATAAATGAATAAACATTAATGTTTGTCGTTATATACATCCTGCATGCACTGTGAATATACCTATAATATTACTAAACTATTAATTGCTACTTTCGGTATTCTCCGTACTACGCACCGGCTGTATCCGTTATATTTCGGAATGAACGATACGGTGCGACTTTTACTCCCAACCTCATGTAGATGCTCGTTTACGTTATAAGACATATAAGCATTAATTTGTACAGGATCAAACCCCTTAAAAAACAACATATTACTTAAAATTACTTAATGTTTACCAACGCTTATATATTTATAAATATGTTGTCAATATACGGATCTTATGCCCATTTACAGCCTTCCAATGGTACTACTTGTATCGCACTGTTATCTGGTGCTCTTTGGTTTCTAGTAGAAATTCCTTGTGCGTCAGAATTGCCTCTACTTAGAACGTTGACTAACGGCATCGTCCAAAAACATGATATGTGCTGTTAAAACAAATTACTCGAATCGAAGTTCTTAAAATTGGTAGGAAATAATATTTAAAAAAAAGTGTGACCCATTCATTGCAGATGTTCGGTCTATAATAAAATTAAATATGGATAATTCTAAGTTACCTCCCTTTTAATTGAATATCGTGTGAAATTCAAGTAATTGTAATTCAGCGTTAACATTAAATGCTTCAAAAATTCTTTTGCAAGCGTATTTGTAGTAGTAATGCTATTAAAACATGATGTCAAAATAATTTTAGTTGGCATGTTTTAGAATTAGGAACATTGAAAGCTGCACTAATTCGAAGTTTTAACAAAATCCTTTGTCCCAGTTGTATAAGTGTTATTTCTAAGAAACCGCATCGACTTGAAAGCTTTAAAATGTGTTCGTGCAATCAAACGATTTAAACTCGTAATTTTGCATTTCAACCGTATCTCTAATAAAGCGTGAACTAAACAAAAAATAAGAATATTGTTGAAATATTGGTGGGTACTAAGGACACTTAGGAATTGTCACTAGTATATTAGTGGTATTAATCATCTAATATCTGCAAATGATGCCAAAACATGCATTTTCATTAAGCATTGTTAATGTAATAATTCGTACCGAAACTGGAATTGAACGCTTAGTAGCAGGCCTGCGAAAACGTTTTAACACAAAATCCTGGGATTTTTGAAGTTTTAGATTAAAGCGCGAAGAACATTTTAAATGGAAATTTAGAGCGCGCGACTTGATTTTCACACATGTTTTTTTTTTTAAGCACAAATTTAAAAAAGTTTTGCAATTAATACAAGTTGATGCATTGTTTGATAGTTATAGAACATAATAGATTACCATATTTCAACACACACACAAATAGTTTATTTTAGGGAGAACTGCGTAATTCGATCAGAAATACTTGGTTTAATTTCTACCACAACTGCTTTTTCATGGAAGTGCACTTACCTTATTACACAGATGCGTGCTAAATGCAAATACAAAGTCTTCATAATTCTAAAACAAATTATAATCATCAACGGCAGCAGTTGTTATAGTGATATCTCACACAAGGAGTTGTTAGTTCCTCACACAAAGACGCAACCTATATATTGCTGCTATTGCACATGTACTGTGTCCTGTTAGGGCCATGTTACCATCGCATCTTACCATCGACCATCGCATCTTACCATCACATCCTACCACCTACCATCAGGGAGTACGTTATAACGTACTCCCTGCTACCATCGACCATCGACCTAGACATTTTTCTACGGTAATCGTGAGATCTTGATCAGCATGAGAATTGATAAGTCGATGGTCGATGATTAGATGCGATGGTCGATGGTAAGATGCGATGGTCGATGGTAAGATGCGATGGTAAGATGCGATGGTCGATAGTAAGATGCGATGGTCGATGGTAAGATGCGATGGTAAGATGCTATGGTCGGTGGTAAGATGTGATGGTAAGATGCGATGGTCGATAGTAAGATGCGATGGTCGATGGTAAGATGCGATGGTAAGATGCGATGATCGGTGGTAAGATGCGATGGTAACATGACCCTAACAGGACACCGTACACATGTCATTATGTCACTGAACAAACTAATTATGTCCTTCGGTGTTAATTTTATATTCAGGCAGTGCATTACACGAACGACCCCGATTCGACATTGTAAATACTCCTCTGACTAGGGAGCGTAACATTTTCTTTTGATGGAAAATCCGGAGAATATGCACTTAAATCCGGAAATCCGGAGAGCGACTGAAAATCCGGAGAATCCGGATTTTTATCCGGAGATTTGGCAGGCATGTAGTAGTTCAACAATGTAGGAATAATTATAAGAAAAGTAATAAACCATTCTTCATTCTACGTTCTTGTTTTGTTTGTGTAATTATTTTGTAATTGGTTATCTGTCATTGTTGTTTGTATACTATGTGAATCTCCTCTATGGAAGAAATAAAGAATATTATTACTATTATTAGGTAAATTTGATATGTTGACGTTCGTTTTTTTGAAGTTCATTTCGTTATTTTAATGCAGTATAATACATCGGAAGAGTCAAGTTACTACTGCATCGTTCTCCAGAACAAATCATGAACGATTGCTGGAAATACTATACGTTATTTAGTTTGAACATGCAATCTTCTGGACGCCTTTATTCTTTGTCGGTGATGGAATAATTTGCGTTCTAACTAGAGTCATTGTACTTTGTAGCTTTGGTTGTTATTGTCTCACACCTCTATTATCTCCCGTGAAAGCTCAACGAAAACAAAAAATAATTCTATGTTTTTCTCCTTTTTATGTAATTTTTAATTGGAAACATGGATTTTCTTTACTTTAGCATAAATCTGCAGTGTAAAAGACAGATGATATAGAAAATCCCATGTTGATTTGAGGTTTCATTCACATTTCAGAAGTGTTTGACCGAAGTATCACATATTCAGGTAGATAGTGTATGCATTTTGTATTTTCCATAGGGGTTAGATAAAAATTATGTTTTAAACCATACAATGTTACGATATTTCAAAAACTATTATACGAAACTACTACGGAATAAATCTGATTGGTTCCGACAATTTTCGCTGAACGTTATGATAACCAAATACATCAACATCATCATCATCATCATCATGCAGTATGGTCATGCAATAGAGTATTATATGATTATAACAAAAACAACAACAACAACAACATCAACATCAACATCAACATCAACATCAACAACAACAACAGCAATAATAATAAAAAATAATGACAATAATAATAATAATAAATTATATTCTAATACACCCGCACCATATAGCCTAGTTTAAAATATCTCGTTATACTGAACGATATATCACTGTAATGTTTGCAACGTTAGGAGAATGCGCATTGCGCATTGCGCATTGTAACGTATGCAACGTTAGGAGAGAAAGCAACGCAATGCGAAAGATTTCAGATGTGTGCGTTATTTTCACATTTTAGGGGTATTAGAATAGAAAAAGAACATCGTTTACGGTGAATTATCTATAATATTTCACGGTTTGTCGTTCAATTGTTAACAATAATTTCACTCGCCCTTCGGGCTCAAAATTATTGTTCAATTGTTAACAATAATTTCACGAGCCCTTCGGGCTCGTGAAATTATTGTTAACAATTGAACTCCAAACCGTGATATATTAAACGATAATTCACAGTAAACGATGTTCTATTTCTTAAATATAAAAAATAAAAAAATAAAAATAATGATAATGCAGACAGCCAAACACGCACTTTTTTGTTTCAGTATCGTTCCAGAGCTGTTTTACTTCATAGTCCGTTTGACAATCACTCTTTTACAGATAGATTCGTGAGAGTAATTTTCAACAAGGGTAACTTATTCTCTAACGCTCTCACTACGGCATTTTCATTATGCATCCTTCATTAGCTTAGCTTCTATTCCGTAACAGAAAAATAATGATTTCATGCAGACAGTTGAATGCAAAATAAGTTGTTAACAGAACAGAATAGAACATACATTTTACTTTGACTTGTACAACGTACATCTTCATGTTTAAATACAAAATATATATACATATATATTAGTCACGTGACTAGCGGACCAGTGATCATTTCTATATAAAGTAAATAAGCTGTTTATTACATTTTTAGTTGAGAATAAGCTATTCTATATAAATTATAAAAACATATAACATTTCTAGCTAAGAATGAAAACCATAACACAATAATGGATATGTCTATGCAACGGCATTGAGAATACTAGTTCTTAATAGTATTGCCTTTTTAATGTATATTGCTAAATTCAGTAAAACATTAAATCTAAAAATGTAAACACGCTAGGTCTGACATTATAATATTTTTTGATAAGACACTTTCTAAAATCAATGTAACAAGGGCAGATAATTATGGAATGATACTCATCTTCTAGATCTATAGTATTACATCATTGACAATAACGTTCATTTCTTGTAATTCTATTTCTAGAATACATTCTGGGTTAGTATTGTGCGAGATCAAAACTGGTGTTTGGAACTTGAAACAATCGAAACCGCGGGCCTTCTGCTGTTATTATCGATAGTCTTTAAAGGGACACACGGCAATCTTGGTTTTTTAAAAACTCACGGCGTCCCGTTAGTTTTTCTCGTAACTTGCATTTGTTCAATCATTAATATTAATTGTTAGAATAGTTCAAAGTAAATTGTTTTTTTACATATTATTGATTTTTGATAATATTGCACCAATAATATATTTAAAAAAATTGTAGAATAATGAAGGAAATAGAATTTCTCAGTTTTTTATTTAAATAGTTTAAATATATGCAAGCAGTTTTAAAGTCAAAATGATACAGGATAAATAAATTGCTGTACTAATTGTAATGCATGATATAAAACTCAAGATTGCCATGTGTCCCTTTAAATCCCACCCACCAGGTATTGATCTGGGACAACATAAACCTGCTGGAAATATTTTGTTTTTTTAAGTATAACATTCACGGGTTCTGTATCATCACTCGTACGACTGTGTATCTAACGAAATATGCTCCTGGTTAGGTGGATCCTAAAACAATCCAGGCAGAATTAATAGACTATTTAAGTAAACACAGAAATTATCATACATTTATGAATAAATAATACAAAAGAATCATAGAAAGCCATCATCAACTTACTGAATTACATGGGGAAAAAATGCTGTTGTATCATTTATCTCAGACTGAACGAAAATGTCAATTTGTCGAAATGACTGTCCGGTATTAATTTGACTAAAACGAAAGACAAATTCAACATTAAGGTATAATTCTTTTTAAATAAGAATGCACAGCCACGTTGGTTTATTTATACTATAACATGTTCTTCTTCTTTTTTTGGGGGGGGTGGGGGGGGTTGGTTTTTTTTTGGTGTTTTTGTTTGTTTTTTGGGGGTGTTTTTGTTTTGTTTTGTTCTTCAACTTGATGTCAAACAAGTATATGTACCTAAACATGTGAACATCAACAGTCAGCAAACTTGAAGATATATATCTGATCTGAAATATATGATACAGTAACAGAATAATTGCTTTGATTAAATCGATATCGTCTAGATGAAGTATTCCA
Source organism: Cyrtodaria siliqua (assembly GCA_037043455.1). Taxonomy (NCBI): domain Eukaryota; kingdom Metazoa; phylum Mollusca; class Bivalvia; order Adapedonta; family Hiatellidae; genus Cyrtodaria; species Cyrtodaria siliqua. Next base: position 2,725 of record JAWPHD010003245.1, on the reverse strand, counting down.
CTGTAGCTATATAATGTCACATTTTCGCTGAAATTGAGTTGTAAAAGACTTGATTAGTCATCCGAGATGATGTTTTAAGTTTGTGCGAAATACAGCATTTCCCACGGCTGAACTATCTCATCACATTACAGTTCATATTTATGCATATTTAGTTACTTGCTGTTACAACTTACAATGCACTGTCTTGAAAGCGCAAACTTAAGAAGACTTTAAAACTAATTCATTTATTTCATTAGTATATATTTGTCTAGCATCAATATATATGCAAAAGCATTCATTTGTCAGTATTTATACACTATCCGAATAAATGTTATAGTGGCATTGGCCCGATGGAAAGCATGGTGGACTTAAAATGAAGCCGGTTTCAAGCCTGTGTGCCTTGGAAAAACACTTTCCAATAGCCTCGTCCGTCAAATGGGGACATAAACCGGGGGTAGAGTCCCGTGTATCGGAGTCTATCCTCCGAGCAAGTTAAATAACTATAGGAATATATATTCATTGGTAATAATAGATCAGGTTTCCACATTCATATGTATCCCTTTCAATCTCTCTCTCTCTCTCTCTCTCTCTCTCTCTCTCTCTCTCTCTCTCTTTGGCGGCTCTAAATACCCTTTAAGGCGTTACTCCGTCGCTAAACAGCATTTAATTACTTTTGATTTACTGTCATTTGGGGGAAATTGTAATGTTTCAAGGAAAGATAAAAGCGTAGGATTCAGACAAACAGATACCAGTACTGACAATACCTTCATGTTTCTAATTTCTCACACTTCGCTTTTGAGTATTTTCAATGTCGTTATTTTTTAAATGCGTATTTAGGTTTGCTGCGAACTGTGAATGTTTCATTTGCATCTACGCAGTGTTGATTAATATTTTTTTTAAACTCCCTCATTTCACCGTTTGCTAATTTCAATTGAACAATGTTTCATAAGTTATATACCTATACGCAGTCATAATGTTTTAAAGTTATTATATAAGGCTCCTGCTTATCTTTGAGAAACATTCACTCTGTTTTGGTATGTATACACGAGGAATCTACGTCAATCGTCAAATCTAAAACTTTACTTCCCTTGCATGAATAGTGAATTGTTTCAAAAGAAAACATTTGTTTCGGGTTTTAAAATTAATAATATGTTACATCTATAAATGTAAGGAAAAAGAAAACCTTCCCATGTATACAGTTTCTGAATATAATATGCATTGGTCATTCCTCTTTTATAAATAGCCTATTTTGTACATTTGCTTTTATAAACTTGATGCATATTACATGTATTTTTGTAAGGTTTGTAGAGGGATGACCCACCTCGACCCTCACACACCTATGATGGGGTGAATAAACGGACCACCATTAACTTGGTGATCGAAATAAAATATATATATATATTAGAAACAATCATTTCAATTCAGTGTCTGTACAGTAAACACCTCGCATATCCGTAGGTTATGCGTGTCTGTACAGTAAACACGTCATATATCCGTAGGTTTTTCAACAATATATTGTCTCAACATATTTCCTTAAGACTTTTAACATATATTACACATTTTTCTATCTATACATTAATTGTTGGAGTCTTCATGAAAAAAAAAAATGTTCAATGAGTTCTCTCATTCTTATAGCTGGCAAAGCAGTTTCGATCATAGACTAAACCGTGACAAAAATACCATAGTGAAATACTAATAAACACTTGCTCTCATTTCAACTTTTTGGTTTGTGAAACAAATATGTGTTTACCTATATCAGCTTTTTATGCCCCCGAAGGGTGGCATATAGTAGGCGCACTGTCTTTCCTTTCGTCTGTACAATCGTTCCTGTAAGTGCTGTGTGTTTTGAATGCGTTGTTTCACTGTTCTTCTAAATGCTTTTGAATGCGTTGTTTCAGTGTTCTTGTAAATGCTGTGTGTTTTGAATGCGTTGTTTCACTGTTCTTGTAAATGCTGTGTGTTTTGAATGCGTTGTTTCACTGTTCTTGTAAGTGCTGTGTGTTTTGAATGCGTTGTTTCACGTTCCTGTGAATGCTGTGTGTTTTGAATGCGTTGTTTCACGTTCTTGTGAATGCTGTGTGTTTTGAATGCGTTGTTTCACTGTTCCTGTCAATGCTACATATCCCGTTCGACTTTTATCCGTTATTTTACTTTCATGTTTTTATTCTGAACTTCATTTTTAACAGAACTTTATTAATATAAAATCGCTGATTTGTACGTAACTGTTTAATTCGCCTTTTATTTTGCTTGTAAACTTTACAGGCCGTCATTATTGTATGTGTTTCGTGTCTGTTTTATCACAATTCGTGGTTCATTGTCTTAAATCAACTATCTTAAGCTAAGCCAGATCATGTTCACGGTTCTTGCTAATACTAAATGACAATTGTACATGTATTTCCAGTCAAGCCGAGTGGTGCAGAATATTTACTCATACTGTTTAAAATATCATAGTAAGGACGCCGAGTCTCTCTCGCCTCTTACCGCTTTTAGTTCGAATATACCGGGACCTCGACTTGTCAAGTGAGAAAGTGTCGATTCTTAAGGATGGCGGAAGGTATACAGTACTGGTTCTACCCAGGAAAAATGGAGTGGTCTGTCTCTACCACACAAAACATTCAACCGTCATATGTGGCCTAACATGTGCTAGAATGACGTAAAACACCATTCAAACAAACAAACAAAATAATCAAAACGGATTGTGTTGAGATAAAACACAAGTTTAACATTTCTTGTAAGAGTTATTTCA